>JANIIK010000121.1:1120047-1145047 GCA_027704905.1 Muraenolepis orangiensis
TGGGCGTGGCCTTATATGCACGGTGCTGTGGGGAATGTGGGCGGGGCCCACGTGGATTGGAACATTGCTGACGTTTTTCAGCTACTAACAACGACTGTTATTCTTATGATTATCATCATCCTTATTGTTAAAATGAGGACCATTGAAGAATAATAAAACATATTTATTGTTGTGACTAATGTTTTGAATAATGATTACTATAATGTATTATAATTATGAATATTATTATTATATCATTATAAATACAAATATTAATTGTAATATCATTATTTATACTACCTTTATTATTATTATTATTATTATTATTATTAGAAGTGTTGTTATTATTAATATTATAATACATATCCAATTATAATTATTATTAATATCATTACTATTATTATTAACATTATTATTAATGTTAATAATATTCTGATTGTTATGTAAGACATTAGAACATAATAATCCTGATACTACTAATATATTGATGACACACACAGAGCCCATGTGGTGACGCTGAGGGACTGAGAACATCAGGAGAACACAAACTACAGTCTGGCCTCAGTTTCTAGGAACAACAACAACAGTTCAGCAGACTAATCATGTCTTGTTCTCCATCAGATGCGTGTGAACTCACACTGGACCCAAACACAGCCACAGAGGACTCTCTCTGTCTGAGGACAACAGGAAGGTGACGAGGGATGAGGAGAAGAAGCATCCTGATCACCCAGAGAGATTTAACTCCTGGAAGCAGGTGTTGTGTAGAGAGAGTCTGACTGACCGCTGTTACTGGGAGGTGGAGTGGAAGGAAGTGTTTATATAGGAGTGACATACAGAGGAATCACAAGGAAAGGAGGGGATGATGACAGCCTGCTTGGAGGAAACAACAAGTCCTGGACTCTTTATTGTTCTGATGATTATTACTCTGTCCAGTACAACGGTAGTGAAACAGACATACGTCTCCCCCGCCCCTCTGGCTCTAACAGAGTAGGAGTGTATGTGGACCGGCCTGCTGGGACTCTGTCCTTCTACAGAGTGTCCCCAGATGGAGGAGGGTCCTCAGACACACTGACACACATCCACACCTTCCAGTCCACATTCACCCAGGAGGACCTCCTCCCTGGGATTGTGTTTACAAAAAATACTTCCTCAGTGTCTCTGTGTCGGTTGTAGCAACACACACACACACACACACACATACATATACAGTATATAGACACACACACACACAGATATATAGAAGTACACACAAACATTAAAAAATGTACACACATAACATTTTTTATAATAAAATACACAAAGATACAAACACAAATACAAACACAAACCCACATATGTATATACACACACACACACACACACACACATACATACATACAGACACATTTATAAATGTACACACATATTGAAATACACAAAGATACAAACATATACACACCCACACACACACATACATAAAACATACACACACACAGAAACAAACACACACACACACATATATTGTATACACACACACACAAATATATAGAAGTACACACACACACATTTGTATACATTCACACACATACACACATGTACAAATACACACACACAGAAATGCACATACATAGAAATACATGTTCCCTTTCTTCAGTTGAAATCCTCCAAGATTAGACCTCTGAACCCTACCTATGCCTTAATGACCTCTGACCCCTACCTGCCCCTAACGACCTCTGACTCCTACCTGCTCCTTAATGACCTCCAACCCCTACCTGCCCCAATGACCTCTAACCACTACCTGTTCCTTAATGACCTCTGACCCCTACCTGCCCTTTAATCACATGTATTAACTGTCAGTATCTTTGTATGAAGCTGTCTGATAAATGATTAATAAATCTTAAGATATGAGGCTGCTTATCAAAGTCATGTTTTATTAATATCTGTTATTGCACCACTAGGGGGCGCTGAATCCACCACCTTCTGGCGATTAGGGTAAAGGAGACACAGGTGTGTGTGTGGTGTAGGCGTTTGGACTGGTGCTCAACACACACACACACACACACACCCACACCCACACACACACACACACACACCCACACACACACCCACGCACCCACCCACACACACACCACAGTAAGCATGTAATCTTTTTACGCAATTCAACCCATGAACATATCCTCCATCAGTCACTTTATTGTTATTTCATTTGTATTGTGTTCAGTATTGTTATAGTATTGTGTTTATAAATCCATACGGCAGGAGGGAATGGGGAGGAAGCATTCTGTTGAACTGGTTTAAAATGGCTAATAACACATGTTGAATCTTGAAGTGACCAGAAGAAGAGAGCCAACCCAAGACTTAATGAAGGGTTGATCCAAGGTTTGATGAAGCGTATTCATCCTGTCACCACGGTGACTGAATGACTCAGAGACTCACTTGTTGTCCCAAGAGAGACTCTGAGTCCCAACACGTGGCCTCACTGAGGCTTGACTTTCAACACAGTTCTGGGGAGCTGGAGTTTGTCTTTGGTTGAGGCAGATAGATGTGGGGGAGGGAGGAGGATAGAGGGAGGGAGGAGGAGGAGGAGAGGTGGTGAGGGAGGGAGGGAGGGAGGGAGGGAGGGAGGGAGGGAGGAGGAGAAGGAGGGAGGAGGAGGAGGAAGAGAGGTGGTGAGGGAGGGAGGAGGATAGAGGGAGGGAGGAGGAGGAAGAGAGGTGGTGAGGGAGGGAGGGAGGGAGGAGGAGAAGGAGGGAGGAGGATAGAGGGAGGGAGGAAGAGGGAGGAGGAGGAAGAGAGGTGGTCAGGGAGGGAGGAGGAGAAGGAGGGAGGATAGAGGGAGGAGGAGGATAGAGGAAGGGAGGAAGAGTAAGGGGGAGGAGGAGGAAGAGAGGTGGTGAGGGAGGAGGAGGAAGAGAGGTGGTGAGGGAGGGAGGGAGGAGGAGAAGGAGGGAGGATAGAGGGAGGGAGGAGGAGGAAGAGAGGTGGTGAGGGAGGGAAGAGGAGTAAGAGAGGCGGTGAGGGAGGGAGGGAGGGAGGGAGGAGGAGAATGAGGGAGGAGGATAGAGGAAGGGAGGAAGAGGGAGGAGGAGGAAGATAGGTGGTGAGAGAGGGAGGAGGATAGAGGGAGGAAGAGAGGTGGTGAGGGAGGGAGGAGGAGAAGGAGGGAGGAGGATAGAGGGAGGGAAGAAGAGGGAGGAGGAGGAGGAGGAGGAGGAAGAGAGTTGGTGAGGGAGAGAGGAGGATAGAGAGAGGGAGGAAAAGGGAGGAGGAGGAGGAAGAGAGGTGGTGAGGGAGGGAGGGAGGAGGGAGATAGGTGGGGAGGGAAGAGGAGAAGGAGGGAGAAAGAGGGTGGGGGAGGGAGGAATGTGGGTGAGGGAGGAGAAGGATGGAGGAGGATAGAGGGGAAGAGGGATAGGGAGTAGAAGGAGGGAGAGAGGAGGAGTAGGAGGCAGAGAGAAGTGGGCAGGGGAAGGAGGGAGGAGGATAGAGGGGGAGAAGTGGGGAAAGAAGAGAAGGAGGGAGAGAGGTGGTAAGGGAGAGAGAGGAAGAGGAGGGAGAAAAAGGTGGGGAGGGAGAAGGAGGAGGGAGAGAGGTGGGAGGGAGAGATGTGGGGGGGAGGAGGATAGAGGGGAGAGGAAGAGGGAGGAGAAGGAGGAGAGGTGGTGAGGGAGGGAGAGAGGAAGAGGAGGGAGAGAGAGGTGAGGAAGGAGAAGGAGGAGGGAGAGAGGTGGGGAGGGAGGAGGAGAAGGAGGGAGAGAGGTGGGGAGGGAGGGAGAGAGGAAGAGGAGGGAGAGAGGTGGGTAGGGAGAATGAGGAGGGAGAGAGGTGGGAGGGAGGAGAAGGAGGAGGGAGGGAGGTGGGAGGGAGGAGGAGAAGGAGGGAGGGAGAGGTAGATGAAGGTGGGGAGAGGTGGGGAAAGGGGCATTGGTTACACCACCCCCTGGTTACAGAGGACAGGACAGGCATCCTATCAGGAAGCAGAGAGCAGGAGTTCACTCAGCACATGTCTGTGGGTCAATCTCCAAGCTGAGGCAGGAGCTCTCTCTCTACTGCACTATACTACACACTGCCATACAAGTACTACCTAGTACTATACTAGTACTAGGTGGTACTGTAGTTTGTGGTGGGCGTTCAGACGTGGCCACATAAGTGAATACACACACACACACACACACACACACATAAAACACACACACAGATAAAACACACACACACACACACACACACACACATCCCGCCTCTCCTGGACGTCAACCCTGAGCGAGAAGAGAGGAAGCAAGTGGTTAACCTCCTCCTCCTCCTCCTCCTCCTCCTCCTCCTCCACCACTTCCAAAGCTATTCGTCGTCCTTAGCGCCGGTGGAGCTAGCTAGGGCTGGCGGAGCTAGCTAGCGCTGGGCGCGGGGCGGGAAGAACAATGGCAGGAAATGAGGAGAGGAGCGAGGGACTTCCTGTGGGCGGAGCCTGAGTGCAGGAAGGGCACACCCCTGTGAAGAGGAACCTCTGCTAACGGCCTCATTGTTTCACATGTCCACCCAGAGGCACCACTCCAACACACCAGGGGGTGGTGTAATGCTGGGGGTGGTGTAACCAGGAGGTGGTGTAATGCTAGGGGTGGTGTAACCAGGAGGTGTTGTAATGCTGGGGGTGGTGTAACCAGGAGGTGGTGTAATGCTAGGGGTGGTGTAACCAGGAGGTGGTGTAATGCTAGGGGTGGTGTAACCAGGAGGAGGTGTAATGCTGGGGGTGGTGTAACGTTGGGGGTGGTGTAACTAGGGGCTGGTGTAACCTGGGGGTGGTGTAATGCTGGGTGTGGTGTAACCAACAGTGGGTGTAACCAGGGGTGGGTGTATCTAGGGGGTGGTGTAACCAAGGGGTGGTGTAACCTGGGGGTGGTGTAACCAGGGGTGGGTGTAACTAGGGGCTGGTGTAACCAGGGGTGGGTGTAACTAGGGGCTGGTGTAACCAGGGGGGGGTTTAACGCTGGGGCTGGTGTAACCAGGGGGTGGTGTAACACTGGGGGTGGTGTAACCAAGGGTGGGTGTAACCAGGGGTGGGTGTATCTAGGGGGTGGTGTAACTAGGGGGTGGTGTTACAAGGGGGTGGTGTAACAAGGGGGTGGTGTAACATGGGGGTGGTGTAACCTGGGGTGGTGTAACATGGGGGTGGTGTAACCTGGGGTGGGTGTAACTAGGGGGTGGTGTAACCTGGGGGTTGTATACTACAACTATAACTAGGATAATATAACTAGTATGATAGGAGAACTATAACTCGAATAATAAAACTATAACTAGTATAAAATAACTATAACTCGTTTAATATAACTAGTGTAATAGTAGAACTATAACTAGTATGATAGTAAAACTAGTATAATATAACTAGTATTATAGTATAACTATAACTAGTATAACTATAACTAGTATAATATAAGTAGTTCAACTATAACTAGTATAATACAACTTGAGCTAGTATAATACAACTATAATTAGTATATAATTACGATAAGTAATAACTAGTAATTGTAGAACGAGTATAATGTGTGTGTGTGTGTGTGTGTGTGTGTGTGTGTGTGTGTGTGTGTGTGTATAGGTTCACACATATGCTACTGTGACCCTGCTTTGTCACTGCCCCCTCCACGCTTCCTTGGGCTGCGCCCAGGTCAGAGGTCACACGGCTTAGAACACCACACCCTCCACCCTCAACCACCACTTCCACTTCCACCACCTCCTCCTCCACCTCCTCCACCACCACCACTACCTCTTTCTCCTTCCACGCCACAACCACCACCTCCTCCTCCTCCATCACCTCCTCCATCTTCACCACTACCTCCTCCAACACCACCTCCTATTCCACAACCACCAACTCCTCTTCCTCCACCACCACCACTACCTCTTTCTCCTTCCACACCACCACCACCTCCTCCACCTCCTCCACCACCACCTCCTCCTCCACCTCCTCCACCACCTCCACCACCTCCTCCACCTCCTCCACCACCACCTCCTCCTCCACCTCCTCCTCCACCACCACCACTACCTCTTTCTCCTTCCACACCACCACCACCTCCTTCTCCTCCACCCCCTCCTCCATCTTCAACAATACCTCCTCCACCACCTCCTCCAACACCACCTCATATTCCTCCACCACCACCACCTCTTCCTCCACCACCACCTCTACCTCTTTCTCCTTCTGTAACACCATCACCTCCTTTTCACCACTACCTCCTCCACCACCTCCTTCACCACCACCTCCTCCTCCTCCAACACCACCTCCTCTTCGCCCATCACTACCTCCTCCACCACCTCCTTCACCACCACCTCCTCCTCCTCCAACACCACCTCCTCTTCGCCCATCACTACCTCCTCCATCACCTCCTTCACCACCACCTCCTCCTCCTCCAACACCACCTCCTCTTCCCCCACCACTGGCTCCTCTTCCTCCACCATCTCCTCCTCCACCACCACCCCCACCTCCTCATCCTCCACCATCACCATCACCACCTCCTCCATCCCCACCATCACATCCATCTCTGTCTCTGTCTGATTGGTCCTTGGAGAGAAAGAAGATTCCACACTTGCTTGACTGGCCAGATGTGTGTGTGTGTGTGTGTGTGTGTGTGTGTGTGTGTGTGTGTGTGTGTGTGGGGGGGGGGGGGGGGACGAGCTTAAGATGTCATCAATCATTCAAACCTTATATTTGAACCCAGCTGAAGGTCCATCTGTATGTCATTGAAAATAGGAACTCCACACCACATAAAACATATGAGCTTCCTACACCGTAGAAGTCATGAAACAGACCTTTCTAGAAAGTGTCTTTACACCTCAAAGAGCGCTCCTTTCCTGGTGTCTCTCACACACACACACACACACACACACACACACACACACACACACACACACACACACACACACACACACACACACACACACACACACACACACACACACACACTTCCCCCTCTTCCTGATTTCCTGCTGATCCACTCAGACTCACTAACTTAACTTGACCTGCCCCGACGTGTCCGCCCTCGGCCAATCCTGGAGTGTCCAGGACGGTGCGGTGGTTTCCTGTGTTGTTAGTTTCCCCGGAGGAGTCATGTCCCAGCGTCTCTCTCTGAAGAGGTCTGGTAAATCGCTGTCCGTGTCTCAAAAGGTTGACACTTAATAAATGGCACCAGAACTACACACCCAATACAGCCAAGGGAATCCCCTCCCCCCGGCGGCTTCATCCAAACACCCCACACACACACACACACACACACACACACACACACACACCACAGTGACAACATCCTATTCAAGCAAACATAAGCTAGAGAGTAGGCAGATAGGTAGAGTATGGCAGTTTTTACCCAGAGTGCACCGGGGCGTGTGCGGGCAGTGCGTGGGGGGGGGTTGGTCAATGGCGATGTATTCTTAGGAACAGGAAGAGGGTTGGTCGGCGTGTGCGTCCCCAGCTGGGACCGCAGGGAAGTGAAACTCCTAATTCTCCATTCTCCACCGCTCCATTGTGGTGGGAGGAAGACATCAGGTGGGACAGGGTGGCTTCAACTGAGGGCTTCACGGGCGGAGCTGGAGTTTATGTAACCAAGCAACCAGTTGTTGTTGTTATTGTTATTGTTGTGATGGTGAAGAGGCACCTAGATGTATCACCCCCCCCCCCTAATATTCATATTAAGGTGAGACATGGGTGTGAGTATGTATGAACCTATAACATATAGTCCACCCACAGCTCAGGCAACCCAAGGGTTTGGTGTTAGTAGTTCCAGTAGTTCTATCTCTTCATGAGAACTTTTATTTTGATAGTTCCCAGCATGGACTATCACATTATCAGGAAAGGATAGTTACAGTTATTATTACGTTTACTTTGATACTTCCCAGTATGGGATATTTAATTTATTAGGGACTCTTATTTTGATATTTCCCAATACATGCTATCACTTCATTAGGACTCTTATTTAGTTAGTTCCCAGTATATAATATATCTTTATTAGGACTCTTACTTAGTTATTTTCCATTATGTATATTCCATTATGTCCTCATTAGAACTCTTATTTCTGTTAGTTTCCAGTATATACCTTATATCTTTATTAGCACTCTTGTTTTGTTAGTTTCGAGCATGTGGTATCTCTTCATGCGGGCTTTTATTTTGTAACGTACCAGTATGCGCAGTATTGTGTCTAATGGCATTAGCTGAGTTTCACTCTGCCTTACATCCTGTTGTTTTCACTGGCCCCGGGCCACCCTTTTGGAATTTGGAGGTGACTAGAACGTGATGCTGTGTGTGTAACTGCTGTGTGTAACTGCTGTGTGTAACTGCTGTGTGTACCTGATGTGTGTAACTGATGTGTGTAACTGATGTGTGTAACTGCTGTGTGTAACTGCTGTGTGTAACTGATGTGTGTAACTGCTGTGTGTACCTGATGTGTGTAACTGCTGTGTGTAACTGCTGTGTGTAACTGATGTGTGTAACTGCTGTGTGTAACTGCTGTGTGTAACTGCTGTGTGTAACTGCTGTGTGTAACTGCTGTGTGTAACTGATGTGTGTAACTGCTGTGTGTAACTGATGTGTGTAACTGCTGTGTGTAACTGCTACAGTAAAGGAACCAGGGAAACACATTTGAATAAACCTCAAATATAAACGTCTCCAAAAAAAACAAAACCTGATACGTTTGTGTTACGTTTGTTTAGAATTTAATACAGTCATGGTTGTACTCATTGCTTTCGCTGGCATGAACCATATGTATGCCAAGTAGGAGATAATATTTTTTAGCGAGCGGTGGTTAGCCGTCCAATTTCACTACATTTGTCATGGTTCCATCAGAAGCAAAACGGGCGTTTTATGGACAACAGGGAGTCCATAGCCACCCGTGCTAAAATCTGCAAAAAGTTCCTGTTACGATATAAAGGAATATAAAGGATCTTGTTTCTCTTCCTGAACGACTGGAGTATTTGAAACGTTGCGTATAAATAAATAAAAGAAAGACACAAAAACATGTTTATGTGTGTGTTTTTTCAAATATCATATTTACTTGTGTTCATCCCTCGGTATACTGATCTGGGACCTGCCAGAATGCCTCATCCATGTCATCTTTCAAAATAATCATGTTGAATTGAAGCCTTTATCCGGACACATATGCTCCTTTCCTTGTGGGTTTACAGGTGAGCCCCTCCGTACCCAGGAGAGTCCAGCCGAGGGGTGGACGTTGGTCTGGTCGTTCAGCGGAGGCTTTCTGTCGGGGGTTTCTATCCGCAGTGCAAGAAGCCAGGCAGTTTCGTGCAACAAATGTCCACAGACGTTGACAGTGACTATAGAAACAGAGACTATAGAAACAGAGACATTGGCCTCGAATGGTCTTGAATATCTCCCTCGATAAACCCCTCCCACACTCTGAGGCATTAGACAAGCCTTGGGTTTGAAAATAGAAAGGAATATGCTAAATAATCGACGGCGATCAGCACCGACTCCAAGTGGAAACGCGGCTGATGTCGATGCTTACCGAAGTGTCCTGTTGTTTTTCCCAGAGACCTTTTCACACGCATGGTTAAGCTGGCCATCATGACTCCTAGCCCAGTCTCCGGTCCCATCTGTGATGGGTTAGTTCAGACATCCTGTAGCGAGTTCTGAATGGGCGGGGTCGGGGAGGGATGGTAGGCGGTGATCCGGTGGGTCGTTCAGGCGCCCTTCGTTCAGGCGAAGGGCGTTTCCGACCAGTGGATGGAGTGAGCGGGCGTCTGGACGTCCCGGTAGTTCTTGCCGTTCAGGTACTCGGTGTGGCTCTCGATGCTGTAGCACCGGTGGACCTCCGTTAGGGAGGAGGCCACATTGGAGGCTGAGCGGAAGACCTCGGCATTGGAGAAGGAGCCGCCCAGCTGCATGCGCTGCTGGTTCCAGTGTCTCCGCAGGACCGTCTGGACCTGGAGACCGGAAGACAGGAGGTCCCGTGAAAGGCAGACTCAACGGGACAACCAGGCGGGATCTAGCTCTTGCTAATCGTGGGAAAGGAAGACCCTTGTTTCCATAAAGGGTAGCAGACCTATAACTAGTGTTAGGAGCCACACCTGGTGTACCACGGCGACTCAGCAGAAGTTCAAACAAAGGGCTTTGGGTAAGGCCCGACAGCTCACTACTTAGGGTGTGTTTGGTTTATCATACATGCTATCCCTCCGCCGCGGTTCTATCTGCAATCCTCTGGACGTTGGGGAACGAAACACAGACACCTTACCTTGAATCAAGCGATAATGTCTAAAATAATAATGATGATAATAATAATAATAATCAATAGTAATCAAATAGAATAATGTATTTTTCAGAGCACAACAGATGAACACAGCGGCCACCTACCTCCCCATTGAAGAAGCAAAATATGGTGGCCACCAGTAGACCCTGCAGACAGAAAACAGGACTGTCATCATCAAATTTCAAATGTAAACGACCGCCCTGCGTTTGGCACCATCATATATAAGCTAACGGTGTATGAGCTTATTGTATATAAGCTTACAGTGTATTAGCTTATTGTATATAAGCTTATGGTGTATTCGCTTATCGTATATAAGCTTACAGTGTATTAGCTTATTGTATATAAGCTTATGGTGTATTAGCTTATTGTATATAAGCTTATGGTGTATTAGCTTATTGTATATAAGCTTATGGTGTATTAGCTTATCGTATATAAGCTTACAGTGTATTAGCTTATCGTATATTAACGTATGTTTTATTAGTTTTAGCTTTGCTTATATCAGACTGTCTTGTATTAGCTTATTTTAGCTTAGCTTTGGTTATTTGCATTAGCTTGTTAGCTTAACACTTGTGTCTTGTGTTACTGTGTCTTTGGTTAGTTTACCTTATCTTATTTGACGCTATATTAGCTCATCTTGTATTAGCTAAGCACATTTTCGTTCAGATCATTTGTTCATCTTGGTTATTTAGCGTAGCATACCTGGAAGTGCATGAAGATGTTCATGATGTACTGGTACACCTCGCAGTGGCCCTGGGGCTTGTAGGGCAGCAGGACGAACTGGATGCCCAGGAGGGGGATGAGGATCAGGGTGGCCCTCACCGCCTTCATGTAGAGGCTGGACTCCGCCTGGTGGGTCACCTTCAGCTTGGTGATGAGCACCCGCACAATGTTGAGCAGGAAGAAGAAGTTCACCTGGAAGGGGAGTTCAGAGTCCCGGTCACAAACTACGGTTATCCGTAGACGGCAGTTGTTGTAGATGCTAGGCTGGGTGGTGTAGACGCTATGCTGGGTGTTGAAAGCTTGGCAATGTGTTGTTGATGCTAGGCAAGGTGTTGTAAGCGCTAGGCTAGGTGTTGTATATGTTAGGCTAGGTGTTGTAGGCGCTACACTAGGTGTTGTAGGCGCTAGGCTAGGTGTTGTAGACGCTAGGCTAGGTGTCCAATATTGGAACCAGAACCTACCAGTACTTCAGAACCTACCACTAACGCAGCGCAGATGGGACTGTGGATGATGTAGAGCAGCGACGTGTCTGATCGAATCCAACAGCTGTGGGCCGGTACACATAGAATCACAACAAATAGAATCAGAACAAATAGAATCACAACAAATAGAATCACAACAAATAGAATCACAACAAATAGAATCACAACAAATAGAATCACAACAAATAGAATCACAACTAGAATCGGTTGTACAGGCATTTTGTTATTGTGTGTGTGTGTGTGTGTGTGTGTGTGTGTGTGTGTGTGTGTGTGTGTGTGTGTGTGTGTGTGTGTGTGTGTGTGTGTGTGTGTGTGTGTGTGTGTGTGTGTGTAAGAGAGACTCACGTGTCATTGTAGTAGCAGTACCGGGCCACAGCGTGGATCAGTGCTGGAACCAGCGGGAAACCTGGGAAATCCAACCAGTTACGACTATTGTGTAATACTACTCACATGTAAAGCATATAATATGGTGTTAGAATGGGTTCTAACCCATTTTTGTCTTTTATATAATTGTCATTAATGAGAAGGCAGCATGTAGGGCCTCTTAAGGATGCCTACAGGTAGACTGCAGACTTTGGGGACTTGAACCCAGAACCTTTTATCCTATCATGCCCCTGACCCCATTCCACTAGTCAGTCCCACATGAGCGTCAGGTCTGATCATAGGTTCCTACCCCATTCCAGTAGATGATACCGCATAAAATCATAGATTCTAAACACATGCCAGATTCTCACATTAGGTCATGGGTTCTAACACCATTCCAGTAGATTATCCCAAATAAAGGCATGGGTTCTTACCATAGACTGTATACAATAGGTTCTTACCCTATTCCAGTAGATAATTCCACATAAAATCAGGGTTCTAAACCGATCCGAATAGTATGAACCTGGGTTCTTGCCCCATCCCAGCAGGTAGTACCCCATAACATCATGGGATCTTACCCCATCCCAGCAGGTAGTACCACATGAGGTGTTGTTTCTCTGCAAACACAGCCACCACGATGAGGGTGTGCAGGTAGATGCCCTCACACAGCATCCAGAAGTAGTTACAGGTCAGCAGGTAGAGGTGGATGAACATGATCACCTTACAGCTCACCTGGGCACAGGACACAACCAATCACAACCATTACAGCTCATTTGATACAGGACAAAACCAATCACAACCCTTGTAGCTCACCTGTACAGAGGACACAACCAATCACAACCCTTGTAGCTCACAGAGGACACAACCAATCACAACCCTTATAGCTCACCTGAGTAGAGGACACAACCAATCACAACCCTTATAGCTCACCTGGGCACAGGACACAACCAATCACAACCATTACAGCTCATTTGATACAGGACAAAACCAATCACAACCCTTGTAGCTCACCTGGACAGAGGACACAACCAATCACAACCCTTATAGCTCATCTGAGTAGAGGACACAACCAATCACAACCCTTATAGCTCACCTGAGTAGAGGACACAACCAATCACTACCCTTAAAGCTCACCTGAGTAGAGGACACAACCAATCACTACCCTTATAGCTCACCTGGACAGAGGACACAACCAATCACTACCCTTATAGCTCACCTGAGTAGAGGACACAACCAATCACTACCCTTATAGCTCACCTGAGTAGAGGACACAACCAATCACTACCCTTATAGCTCACCTGGACAGAGGACACAACCAATCACTACCCTTATAGCTCACCTGGACAGAGGACACAACCAATCACTACCCTTATAGCTCACCTGGACAGAGGACACAACCAATCACTACCCTTATAGCTCACCTGGACAGAGGACACAACCAATCACAACCCTGCTCACCTGAGTCATTCATAACCAGGGAAATTTGAATACACTTTGCCTTTCATATCTCACTAAGACTTTAAGGAGACTGGTCTGATCTGGTGAACAAACCGTCGTAGCGTCTCTTAAACATCTCGTACCACCACTTGGCAAAATCACTTCCTTGTGCCGTTTCTGCTGGAGAGCATTTAGGTGCTTTCTCATACAGTATATATATATATAAACATAATCAAAAAATGTAATCTAATCTAAAAATATAATTGAATGTAATCTAAAAATGTAATGTAAAAATCGATTCTGCTAATGTCATTTTATCTTCTAATGTTATCTAAAATAATGTTATCTCATAATGTAATCGAATAATCTCATGTAATCTAAAAATGTAATCTAAAAATGGATTCTAATAATGTAATTGTATCTAATAATGCCATCTAAAATAATGTAATCTCATAATTAAATTAAATAATTTAATGTAATCTAATAATCAAATGTAAAATATTGAAATATAATAATGTAATGCAATAATCTAAAATAATGTGATCTATTAATGTGATCTAAAATAATGTAATGCAATAATCTAAAATAATGTGATCTATTAATGTGATCTAAAATAATATAATGTAATCTAATAATGTAATATAATTATGCAATGTATTCTATTAACATTATCTAAAATAGTGTTATAATGTAATCTAAAAACATAATATAAAGTAGTATAATAATGTTATTTAATAATGTAATCTAAAATCGTGCAATAACGTAATCTGAAGTAGTATAATAATGTAATCTAATAATGTAATCTAGTAACGTAATCTAAAGTAGTATAATAATGTAATATAGTAATGTTATCTAAAGTAGTATAATAATGTAATCGAATAATGTAATCTAAAGTAGTATAATAATGTAAAATAGTAATGTTATCTAAAGTAGTGTAATAATGTAATCTTATTATGTAATCTAATAACGCAATCTAAAGTAGTTTAATAATGTTATCTAGGAATTTAATCAAAAGTAGTGTAATAATGTAATCTAATAATGTAATCTTGTAATGTAATCTAAAGTAGTGTAATCATGTAATCTAGTAATGTAATCTAAAGTAGTGTAATCATGTAATCTAGTAATGTAATATAGTAATGTAATCTTGTAATGTAATCTAAAGTACTGTAATGATGTAATCTAGTAATGTAATCTAGTAATGTAATCTAAAGTAGTGTAATAATATAATCTAAAAATGTAATCTAAAGTGGTGTAATAATATAATCTATAAATGTAATCTAAAGTGGTGTAATAATGTCATCTAAAGTAGTGTATTAATGTCATCTAAAGTAGTGTAATAATGTAATCTAATCATGTAATCTAAAGTAGTGTAATAATGTAATCTAATCATGTAATGTAATCTACAGAAGTGTAATAATGTAATCTAAAGTAGTGTAATAATGTAATCTAAAGTAGTGTAATAATGTTATCTAAAGAAGTGTAATAATGTCATCTAATCATGTAATGGAATCTAAAGTAGTGTAATAATGTAATCTAAAGTAGTGTAATAATGTAATGTAAAGTAGTGTAATCATGTAATCTAAAGTAGTGTAATAATGTAATCTAATCATGTAATCTAAAGTAGTGTAATAATGTAATCTAATCATGTAATGTAATCTAAAGTAGTGTAATAATGTAATCTAAAGTAGTGTAATAATGTAATCTAATCATGTAATCTAAAGTAGTGTAATAATGTAATCTAATCATGTAATGTAATCTAAAGTAGTGTAATAATGTAATCTAAAGTAGTGTAATAATGTAATCTAATCATGTAATGTAATCTAATCTGAGGACTCACCGGGTTGCCCTGCTTGTGGTCGTGGTTGAACGTGGTGGTGAACCAGATGATGGTGATGCCAGAGTTCAACACAAAGGAAAAGAACAGGTTCTTATGCAGCGTGATCCTCTGGCAGCTTAGGGTTCTGGGGGCGAGAGAGAGAGAGAGAGAGAGAGAGAGAGAGAGAGAGAGAGAGAGAGAGAGAGAGAGAGAGAGAGAGAGAGAGAGAGAGAGAGAGAGAGATAGAGGGAGAGAGAGAGAGAGAGAGAGAGAGAGAGAGAGAGAGAGAGAGAGAGAGAGAGAGAGAGAGAGAGAGAGAGAGAGAGAGAGATAAGGGGAGGGACAGAGAGAGAGAGAGAGAGAGAGAGAGAGAGAGAGAGAGAGAGAGAGAGAGAGAGAGAGAGAGAGAGAGAGAGAGAGAGAGAGAGAGAGAGAGATAAGGGGAGGGACAGAGAGAGAGAGAGAGAGAGAGAGAGAGAGAGAGAGAGAGAGAGAGAGAGAGAGAGAGAGAGAGAGAGAGAGAGAGAGAGAGAGAGAGAGAGAGAGAGAGAGAGAGAGAGAGAGAGAGAGATAAGGGGAGGGACAGAGAGAGAGAGAGAGAGAGAGAGAGAGAGAGAGAGAGAGAGAGAGAGAGAGAGAGAGAGAGAGAGAGAGAGAGAGAGAGATAAGGGGAGGGACAGGGAGATTAGTTGTTTACCAATGACTCATTTAAGGTAGTTAGGTAGAGGTTACCAACACCACCACCTCCACCACCACCACCTCCTCCACCACCACCACCACCTCCACCACCACCACCACCATCAACACTACCACCTCCTCCACCACCTCCACCACCACCACCACCACCACCTCCACCACCACCACCTCCACCACCACCACCACCACCACCTCCACCACCACCACCAACACCCCCACCACCACCGACCACCACCACCTCCACCTCCACCACCACCACCACCACCAACACCACCACCAACACCACCACCTCCACCACCTCCACCACCACCTCCACCACCACCACCTCCTCCACCACCACCACCACCACCTTCACCAGCAATTGTTGTGTATGATTGTTGTGTTCTTACAAAAACTAAATCCACGGATAAGTCGAAACAGTCGTGTTCTCTGGTCCCATTTTCAGAGAGTCCATGAGGTCCAACACTTTTGTGTGTGTGTGTGCTTACGTGTGTGCGTGTGTGTGTGTGCTTGCGTGTGTGTGCATGTGTGCTTGCGTGTGTGCTTGCGTGTGTGTGCGTGTGTGCATGTGCGTGTGTGCTTGCGTGTGTGCATGCGTGTGTGCGTGTGTATGCTTGCGTGTGTGCGTGCGTGTGTGCGTGCATGTGTGCGTGTGCATGTGCGTGTGCGTGTGTGTCTATGTGCGTGTGTGCATGTGTGTGCGCGTGTTGTACCTTCGCCGAGGTCCACCACGGCCAGCACGGCGCTGCTGGAAGCCTCCCCGTGGTCGTTGGTCGCCACGCAGGTGTACAGCCCGGCGTGGGACGTCCGGCAGTCCCGTATCCACAGACCGCCCGGGTCCCGGTCCCGAGCCTCGCCGGGGGGCGGCAGCGGCTCCCCGTCGCGGTATCAGAGCAGCGTGGGTTCCGGGTTCCCCGAGACGGCCACGCGCAGGCGGACGTCGCAGCTCGTGCCCAACGCCGCCTGCCGTAGCTTGCGGGTGAAGCGCGGCGGCGCGGGCTGGAGGTCGGCGGGGCCCGACGCTCGGCTCATTTTGGGGGGGGGGGGCGGGTCGTGCCGTGTCATGGTCGGGGCGGGGGCGGGGCTTAAGTGGGGTGGGGTGGGGGTGCGGCCGGGGGATGGTTGAGACAGAAGGAAGGAAGTTTTCACGTGGTTTTCATCTCATTTTTCCCCCTGGCGCCGGGCGAAGACTCCAGATGCTAATGGCCCCTGGAGGCGGGCCGGAACCACTTGAGAACATCCATCATCACTACAGGGGAGGGAGAGAGAGAGAGAGAGAGAGAGAGAGAGAGAGAGAGAGAGAGAGAGAGAGAGGAGAGAGAGAGAGAGAGAGAGAGAGAGAGAGAGAGTTAAAGGGGGAGAGAGAGAGAGAGAGAGGAGAGGAGAGGAGAGAGGGAGAGAGAGAGAGAGAGAGAGAGAGAGAGAGAGAGAGAGGAGAGAGAGAGAGAGAGAGGAGAGAGAGAGAGAGAGAGGAGAGAGAGAGAGAGAGAGAGAGAGAGGGAGAGGGAGAGAGGGAGAGCGACGCCGTATTGCGATGTCATGCATGCGACTGCAATTGCAGGCCTCATTTCCCCAGTGCCCCCCCCCCCCTAACCCTGGCTCTCCGTGAGGGTGATGAAACCCCCCTGATCACCTGGTACCTGGTTTAAGGTTTACCAGCAGGTTCACTCTAATGCTCAGTTATGGCCGAGCGGTGAGAACCACAACACAACGGGCAGAACCTCCAGGTCACCGGCTTTTGCGGTTCTCACGAACACGAATGACACGATGTCTCACTTTCCACAACCAGCCCACCAGCCGACCGCACTAATTGCACCGAAAGTGGATGGTTTGGGTTTTATTTGACATTCGTAAAACATGACATTAATTACCGGTAATTACATATTAATACATGTGTCGTAATGTCGTGCACCATCTGAAAGGACAAGGCGTGTGTGTGCGTGTTTGTGCGTGCAAACGTGCGTGCGTGTTTGTATGTGCGTGTGTGTTTGTGCGTTTGTGCGTGTGTGTATGTGCGTGCGCACGTGTTTGTGTTTGCGTGTGTAGGACATGTAAGGGTACTTACTGTGGCCCTAAAGAGCTTGAAGTAATCCCTCTTTCTGCATCCCCACCAGCGGCGTGTGGCTCAGCCTGCGGGGCGCTAAGTCCCTCCTGGTTCAGAGACGCATGGAAGTCCGCTTCGCAAAGTTCAGGGGGTGGACTTTAAGCCCAGGGAGAGAGACACAGGGAGAGAGAGAGAGAGAGAGAGAGAGAGAGAGAGAGAGAGAGAGAGAGAGAGAGAGAGAGAGAGAGGTAAAGACACTCCAATGTCAAACCCGCCAGGCCTCGTGTTTCACAGTGCTGTAGTCTCTCTCTCTCTCTCTCTCTCTCTCTCTCTCTCTCTCTCTCTCTCTCTCTCTCTCTCTCTCTCTCTCTCTCTCTCTCTCTCTCTCTCTCTCTCTCTCTCTCTCTCTCTCTCTCTCTCTCTCTCTCTCTCTCTCTCTCTCTCTCTCTCTCTCTCTCTCTCTCTCTCTCTCTCTCTCTCTCTCTCTCTCTCTCTCTCTCCTTTAAAACTTTCCTCGGTTTATTCCTCCGTGTCAGCTACACACCCCACTACCAAAGTGATAGAATGCCACACACACACACACACACACACGCACTATCCCAGCTTTGAAATGACAGCTGCACCAGGTCACATGCACACGCACACGTGTGTGTGTGTGTGTGTGTGTGTGTGTGTGTGTGTGTGTGTGTGTGTGTGTGTGTGTGTGTGTGTGTGTGTGTGTGTGTGTGTGTGTGTGTGTGTGTGTGCGTGTGTGTGAGTGTGTTCGAGAGAGTAGTGTATTTATCTCCAGCAGAAGGCCAAGAGATCATTTGAGATATATTTATGTAATATTTATTATTATATATGAAAGAAAATTGATTCCATTTCATTGTATTTTCTCCCCTTTTTGTGTCCATAAAGTACACCTTGCGTTCACAACGTCCGTGTCAGGTTTCCACCCTTTCGAAATGGTCAAAGATGGTCACTCACTGCCGTCTAGTGGTTTTACGTGGTCATAGCACATAATCACTATTTATTTTTGATCCAAAACATACAATGAGCGTGTTCATGTGTTTGATACAGAAACATTAAGGAACCCCAGAGAAATACATTTGCTGTAGATTAAGTTACATGTAATGATCGTTAAAACTGTAGATTAAGTTAAACATGTAATGATCTTTAAAACTGTAGATTAAGTTTAATATATAATGATCTTTAAAACTGTACATTAAGTTAAATTTAGAATGATCTTTATAACTGTAGATTAAGTTAAATGTAGAATGATCTTTATAACTGTAGATTCAGTTAAATATATAAGGATCTGTATAACTGTAGATTAAGTTAAATATATAAGGATCTTGTTTAACTGTATATTACGTTTAATATATAAGGATCTTTATAACTGTAGATTAAGTTAAATATATAAGGATCTTGTTTAACAGTAGATTACGTTTAATATATAAGGATCTTTATAACTGTAGATTAAGCAAAACATTAGATCTTTATAACTGTAGATTCAGCGAAACATACAATCTTTATAATTATAGATTAAGTTAAATAAATAATGATCTTTAGAACTAGATTAAGTTAAATAAATAATGATCTTTATAACTGTAGATTAAGTTAAATATATAACGATCTGCATAACTAGATTAAGTTAAATGTCACGAGATGGGAGTGGGTTGGACCCCGAACGCAGACACCGACACAGTGGAGCAATACGAACGGCTTTATTCACGGGAACACACACAAAAACACAATGGTGCACGGGGAGGACGATCCGCGGAGTACCGGCAGGTAGTAGACCGACGAGTAGTCCGGGACGGGGGGAGGAGTCTGCGTACCGGGATGTCGGGTGCGAAGTACCGGCAGGGGTAGTAGGCAGGCGACGGGTGCAAAGTATCGACTCTGATAGTCCGCAGGCGGCGTCGGGTGCAAAGGTACCGGCCGGGTAGTAGGCAGGCGATGGGTATCAGAACAGATGGGAGAACTACGTGCAGTATATGGTAACGACCTCACGCTGGGGTAAAGGAAAGACAACGTATACCCCAGGTGAGGTGATAAACAATTACACAGGGTGATAGTGTCCAGGTGTGTGTGTGTGTGCGCCGACAGCGCCACGCCCCCTGCCAACCAACGTGATTGTTTGTTGACAGGAGAGTGTGTGCGCCCGTGGCTTGGCCACGCCCCCTGCCAACCACCGTAACCGTGACATTAAATATATAATGATCTTTATAAGTGTAGATTAAGTTAAATATATAATGATCTTTATAACTGTAGATTAAGTTAAATATATAAGGATCTTTATAACTGTAGATTAAGTTAAATAGATAATGATCTTTATAACTAGATTAAGTTAAATATATAAAGATCTTTATAAGTGTAGATTAAGTTTAATATATAAGGATCTTTATACTTGTAGATTAAGTTAAATATATAAGGATCTTTATAACTGTAGATTAAGTTAAATATATAAGGATCTGTATAACTGTAGATTAAGTTAAATATATAAGGATCTTGTTTAACTGTAGATTACGTTTAATATATAAGGATCTTTATAACTGTAGATTAAGTTAAATATATAAGGATCTTGTTTAACAGTAGATTACGTTTAATATATAAGCATCTTTATAACTGTAGATTAAGCAAAACATTAGATCTTTATAACTGTAGATTCAGCGACACATACAATCTTTATAATTATAGATTAAGTTAAATAAATAATGATCTTTAGAACTAGATTAAGTTAAATAAATAATGATCTTTATAACTGTAGATTAAGTTAAATATATAATGATCTTTATAACTGTAGATTAAGTTAAATATATAACGATCTGTATAACTACATTAAGTTAAATGTCATGAGATGGGAGTGGGTTGGACCCCGAACGCAGACACCGACACAGTGGAGCAATACGAACGGCTTTATTCACGGGAACACACACAAAAACACAATGGTGCACGGGGAGGACGATCCGCGGAGTACCGGCAGGTAGTAGACCGACGAGTAGTCCGGGACGGGGGGAGGAGTCTGCGTACCGGGATGTCGGGTGCGAAGTACCGGCAGGGTAGTAGGCAGGCGACGGGTGCAAAGTATCGACTCTGATAGTCCGCAGGCGGCGTCGGGTGCAAAGGTACCGGCCGGGTAGTAGGCAGGCGATGGGTATCAGAACAGATGGGAGAACTACGTGCAGTATATGGTAACGACCTCACGCTGGGGTAAAGGAAAGACAACGTATACCCCAGGTGAGGTGATAAACATTTACACAGGGTGATAGTGTCCAGGTGTGTGTGTGTGTGCGCCGACAGCGCCACGCCCCCTGCCAACCAACGTGATTGTTTGTTGACAGGAGCGTGTGTGCGCCCGTGGCTTGGCCACGCCCCCTGCCAACCACCGTGACATTAAATATATAATGATCTTTATAAGTATAGTTTAAGTTAAATATATAATGATCTTTATAACTGTAGATTAAGTTAAATATATAAGGATCTTTATAACTGTAGATTAAGTTAAATAGATAATGATCTTTATAACTAGATTAAGTTAAATATATAAAGATCTTTATAAGTGTAGATTAAGTTTAATATATAAGGATCTTTATACTTGTAGATTAAGTTAAATATATAAGGATCTTTATAACTGTAGATTAAGTTAAATATATAAGGATCTGTATAACTGTAGATTAAATTAAATATATAAGGATCTTGTTTAACAGTAGATTACGTTTAATATATAAGCATCTTTATAACTGTAGATTAAGCAAAACATTAGATCTTTATAACTGTAGATTCAGCGAAACATACAATCTTTATAATTATAGATTAAGTTAAATAAATAATGATCTTTAGAACTAGATTAAGTTAAATAAATAATGATCTTTATAACTGTAGATTAAGTTAAATATATAATGATCTTTATAACTGTAGATTAAGTTAAATATATAACGATCTGTATAACTACATTAAGTTAAATGTCATGAGATGGGAGTGGGTTGGACCCCGAACGCAGACACCGACACAGTGGAGCAATACGAACGGCTTTATTCACGGGAACACACACAAAAACACAATGGTGCACGGGGAGGACGATCCGCGGAGTACCGGCAGGTAGTAGACCGACGAGTAGTCCGGGACGGGGGGAGGAGTCTGCGTACCGGGATGTCGGGTGCGAAGTACCGGCAGGGTAGTAGGCAGGCGACGGGTGCAAAGTATCGACTCTGATAGTCCGCAGGCGGCGTCGGGTGCAAAGGTACCGGCCGGGTAGTAGGCAGGCGATGGGTATCAGAACAGATGGGAGAACTACGTGCAGTATATGGTAACGACCTCACGCTGGGGTAAAGGAAAGACAACGTATACCCCAGGTGAGGTGATAAACATTTACACAGGGTGATCGTGTCCAGATGTGTGTGTGTGTGCGCCGACAGCGCCACGCCCCCTGCCAACCAACGTGATTGTTTGTTGACAGGAGCGTGTGTGCGCCCGTGGCTTGGCCACGCCCCCTGCCAACCACCGTAACCGTGACATTAAATATATAATGATCTTTATAACTGTAGAGGAAGCTAAATATATAATGATCTTTATAACTGTAGAGGAAGCTAAATATATAAGGATCTTTATAACTGTAGATTAAGTTTAATATATAAGGATCTTTATAACTGTAGATTAAGTTAAATATATAATGACTTTACTCACTAGCTAGTGTTCTGAAATGCCGTTGCGGCAATTTAAGAACCACATGATAAGGTTAAGTTATATGTGGTGAAACCAAAAAGTCTCAGACATAATGCTGTATGATGTGATCATCTTTACCCCCCCCCCCCCCCCCCCTTACTGCAGTGTCAGATTTAGTGAGTGAGGAAGTGGTAGTGCAGGCCAGCTGCTACCGTTCTATGCGGAAAAATGACGAGCCTCACACCCTACAGGTTACAATGTTAAGAATGAGTCCGAAATCATGCTCTAGCCCAGGGGTGGGCAATTCATTTTCCCAAGGGGCCACATGAGAACCCCGAGCTGTGTTGGAGGGCCAAATCAACATTAAGTTAACTTGATTCTGCTCAATATTAATTTTCTCCCATTGTAAAACGCAGTACATTGTATTTTTTGATTAGCTGCTACTGGTTATTCTCTTACAATAAATACATGAAATTGTGGAGTGGGTCGAATAAGAAAATACTCCTAAAGAAGTAATAAACAGTAAAAACATCAATCATTACATCAGTATTTTATTTTTAACATGTTACAAACCACAATACACAAACCAATACTGAAAAGGTGTTTTACACTATGTTAAAGATAAGCAATTAAAGAACTTTATACAAAAAGCAATACGTGCTTTTGATGTTTTTCAGTGCATTTGACTTGTTCAGTGAGAATAATCCAGTCTGTCTTGGGATTGAACAAGTGCACTGAGATCTGGTTGAATGTCTGAGGGAGCTATTGGAAGGACAGCTGAGAGGTGATCATCAGTGATAGAGGACCTGTATCTGGATGTGTTGAACTTCATCACTGAGAATGTCTGTTCACAAATGTAGGTAAAGAGGACCAGAATCTTCTGAGCATGTCTCCTCATGTGTGGAAAGTTCTCCTCTTTCAGGGAAGAGTAAAACTCAGGCAGTGAGACTGACCTAAAGTGACAGAAGTGTGTCAGACTGTAGGTCAATTAGTTCAAGCTGAACATCACTGGGTGCATCATCCACATTGCATGTACATGGGGAAGAAATCATGTGCATTTCATTCTCAGCTGTTTTAAAGTCTTGAAATCGCCTTGAAAACTCACTATGCAGTGCTTCTAACATGGATGAGTACCTGTGGAGGTGATGAGCTGATGGTGTGGCTTCCTTCAGTGTTTGAAAGTGGGTGAGAATGTTGTCCTTCATTTGGCTTGAGATAAGCTGCAACTTTCTCATGAAAGCCTTCACTGCGCTGTACATTTCATGCACAAAAAGGCCCTTGCATTGCAGCTTGACATTTAGTTCATTCATTAGTGCAGTCACATCTACAGCAAAACCAAGGTCTGCCATCCAGTCTGCATCTGAAAGCTGTGGGATGACATTACCTTTCTTCACACAGAAGTCTTGAATCTCTTCTCTCAGGTCCCATACTCTTTTAAGGACTTTACCCAGGCTGAGCCACCTGACAGCTGCATGGTAGCATATGTCACGATGTTCAGTCTCATTTTCCTCCAAAAGTGCAATAAACTGTCTGTGATTCAGGGCTCTTGCCCTGATGAAGTTAACTATTTTAGTTACAACATCAACAACATGGTCAATTTTTAACACTGACTTACACAACACTTGTTGATGTATAATACAATGCAAAAATACTAATTTCTGTTCAGGGTTAATTTCTGTCACTTTATCCTGCATTCTCTTCAAAAGTCCAACATTTTTCCCCGTCAGATTCGGACAACCATCCGTTGTCACACCTGCTAGCTTGTCCCATTTCAGTCCCAGCTTATCCAAACATGCATTTACCTCCGTGAACAAATCCCTCCCTGTTGTTCTCCCTTTCATTGAATGCATGGCTGCCAGCTCCTCCGTGATTTTGAAATCCGTAGTTATCCCACGTAAGAAGATGAGTAGCTGGGCAGTGTCACGTACATCGCAGCTCTCATCCAAAGCCAAGGAAAAAAAGCCAAAATTGACCGCTCTGTTCTGCAGCTGAAGCTCAAGATTCCCCGCGATGTCCTCAATCCTCCTGGTTACAGTGCGTCGGGAGAGGGCCACATTGTCAAATGCCTCCTTTTTCTCCGGGCATATTATTGCTGCAGAGTGCAACAAACACTCCTTAATAAACTCTCCATCAGAAAACGGTTGACTTTTTCTAGCGATTTTGTGGGATAAGACATAACTTGTCTTGACAGCTGCATTTCTGGATGTACAATGTTTTGTAAAAAGTCCTTGTTGGTTTTGCAGCATAGCAAGCAAAGCATCCGACTCCTTTGCTCTTCATCAGACAAGTTCTTGTATTTCTCTGCGTGTTTAGTCACATAGTGACGACTCAAATTGTAATCCTTGAACACAGCGACCTGCGTACCACAAACTAAGCACACGGCTTTACCTTTGACTTCTGTAAATAAATACTGAGCAGTCCATGTCTTTTTGAAAACACGGCATTCAGTATCAATCTTTCTTTTTTTGGCATGAGCTGACATGTTGAGGGCTAGCCAGCAGCATCACTTGAAGTGCCTGTGTTCAACGCAGTATAATGTCAATTTAAAAAAACCGGCACCCTATTCAAAATAAAAGCAACACTGTTAGAAAAGTATTTA
>JANIIK010000121.1:1150047-1154309 GCA_027704905.1 Muraenolepis orangiensis
TGCAGCTGTATATTTTCTAAAAGGGAATGCCTGTTATTCTTGTGAATATGAGTTGTCTTAAAATAAAAGTGCTTGTGACATACTTGTGGCACAGAGTTTTGGTCCGTATCGCCCAGCCGTACTTGGGACCAGTGCTTTAAATCACACACATACCCGACAATATGTGGCTCTATTCGGATGAGAGATGGAGTGTGTGTGGGGCTCAGGACCAGTGCTTTTAATCACACACATACCCGACATTATGTGGCTCTATTCGTTTCGTTTATCGCATTTCATTAGATTTTCTCCCCTCCATGTGTCCATAAAGTACACCTTGCGTTCATAACGTCCCTGTCTGGTTATGAAGGGAAATAAACATAGAAAATCCATACAGAAAATGTGCAAAATACAAAAGAAAACAGAATAAACCTTTACCCATTATACATATGATAACCTTGTCTAATATATAACTTTAACCCATTCGGCTTCCTTTGTTTTATACCACGTGTGTGTGTGTGTGTGTGTGTGTGTGTGTGTGTGTGTGGGGGGGGGGGGGGGGGGGGGGTGTCATGGAACATGGACCTGGAAGAGGTTGA
The DNA here is from genome assembly GCA_027704905.1 of Muraenolepis orangiensis. Lineage (NCBI taxonomy): Eukaryota > Metazoa > Chordata > Actinopteri > Gadiformes > Muraenolepididae > Muraenolepis > Muraenolepis orangiensis. The sequence continues at coordinate 1,150,623 of JANIIK010000121.1, forward strand.
ACTGGACCAACCGGTTGGTTCACAATGTGTTACTTCCTTAGTACAGAGTCAGACGCTTTGGTGTTCACTTTATTACAGCAGGAAGAAGACTAAGGTACGGTAGTCAACTCTGATCTTTGATATAGCATACATATATATCACTAATATATCATTATATTTCACTTTATTACAGCAGGAAGAAGACTAAGGTACGGTAGTCAACTCTGATCTTTGATATAGCATACATATATATCACTAATATATCATTATATATCACTTTATTACAGCAGGAAGAAGACTAAGGTACGGTAGTCAACTCTGATCTTTGATATAGCATACATATATATCACTAATATATCATTATATATCACTTTATTACAGCAGGAAGAAGACTAAGGTACGGTAGTCAACTCTGATCTTTGATATAGCATACATATATATCACTAATATATCATTATATATCACTTTATTACAGCAGGAAGAAGACTAAGGTACTGAAGTCAACTCTGATCCCTGATGTATTATAAATAAATAAATATCTATATATATATATATATATAAATATGTATCACTTATGTATAGTATAAATAGGTTGATTAAACTTCTAAAACATGATTAAATATGTTATTTAAATGTTATGTAGAAACCTCTCACTGTTATATGAAGTTAATCAGTCACACAGTGCTAATTCAAATGATATTTTACTATTTAATACTTAGCAGGAGCAGGTAGGGGTCAGAGGTCAATAAGTAGCAGGGAGAGGCCAGAGGTCATTAAGGAGCAGGTAGTGGTTAGAAGTCATTAAGGAGCAGGTAGGATTCAGAGGTCATGAAGGAGCAGGTAGGGGTAAGAGGTCATTAAGGAGCAGGTAGGGGTAAGAGGTCATTAAGGACCTTTACCTCACTAACCCCACATCCTGCTTATTGTCCTTAGCGTTAACCTGAAGTGACTCACTAACCCCACATCCTGCTTGGTAGTTTAGTCCTCAGGGTTAACCTGAAGTGACTCACGAACCCCACATCCTGCTTGGTAGTATAGTCCTCAGGGTTAACCTGAAGTGACTCACTAACCCCACATCCTGCTTGGTAGTATAGTCCTCAGGGTTAACCTGAAGTGACTCACTAACCCCACATCCTGCTTGGTAGTTTAGTCCTCAGGGTTAACCTGAAGTGACTCACTAACCCCACATCCTGCTTGGTAGTATAGTCCTCAGGGTTAACCTGAAGTGACTCACTAACCCCACATCCTGCTTGGTAGTATAGTCCTCAGGGTTAACCTGAACTGACTCACTAACCCCACATCCTGCTTGGTAGTATAGTCCTCAGGGAAGCAGCATTTGAGGCTCACAGCAGGAGTCACCGTGATAACTGAACTGAGATCAGTCTATGCTTGGTATCTGAAACTGAAGATACTGCTATTCCCTGAATTATGTCTAATCATCTCCGGTTAACCTGCAAATTCCAGATTCTTGAAATCGGCTGGGGTCTCCGGTCTACTATGAATGAGGAGAGAGAGGAGGGGGATCCTACCTCTAAAAGCACTCTGTCTGGGGAACATGGCCCCCAGAGCAGAGATAATAGGTGAGAAGAGGATCTCTAAGTGTATGTGACTGTGGTCCATATCAGAGCTCAGCAGTGATGTATCAGGACACCATCGTTAGTGTCAGTAAAAGCTGTGTGTGTGTTGTGTTGAAGACCAGAGCAGAAGGAGAGAGCAGACTCTCAGAGTGACTGGTCAATGGATCAGCCTGACCAGTCTTTTGAGAAGAGGTGAGGGTTTAACAGATTATAACAATTCAGCATATATTGAACATCCACAAATCCTGGTTCTTGTTGTTCTAGAAGGATACCGGAGAGAGCAGACTCCCCTGGACCCAGCTGTGTCTCCATGAAGAGTGACCAGTCTATGGATCCACCGTATACCTTTAAAGATGGACGCCCCTCCAGAGAGGAGAGGTAGGAGTTTCAAACAGACTGTTCAAACCAAACTAAAAACATTGTTCTTCTTCTGCTTCCTTTGTTAGTGTCAGTACAAGCTGTGTGTGTGTTGTGTTGAAGCCAAGAGCAGAAGGAGAGAGCAGACTCCCCTGGACCCAGCTGTGTCTCCATGAAGAGTGACCATTCTATGGATCCACCGTATACCTTTAAAGATGGACGCCCCTCCAGAGAGGAGAGGTAGGAGTTTCAAACAGCAGTGGCGGCTGGTGCATTTTTCACCATGGGGGGCTATACCATTTTTTTATTTACAATTACATATTGTTAATTACATTATATACAATTGCTTTTTGTATTGAAATGTCGCCCTTCTGTCCATCACTTTCATCATGGCCACGCAAGGCCAGCTCAAAGGCACCACAGAACTTCACACAGTCTATTATTTTAGACAGGATGTGTTTTTGTCCACCTCCTGATTGTGTTGACAGATCCCTATCCTGTAGCCTTCATCAAGTTGAACAGCTACACTGTTAAAAATGATTTGTTGACTCAACTTGACGAAGTCAAGTCATCTTATTGCTTTGACTGAGTTAAGTTTAGTCAAGTTGATTCAACATATAGTGTCAAGTTGATTACACTTCAATAAATTAGTTGATACAACTTGTAGTCTGTTGACACAACTTCATGTGTCAAGTTATTTGGACTAGAAAATATTAGTTAAGATAACTTAAAAAGTTGTTGGCTCAACATGTAAAACTTTGTTTGTTCAACTTCTATTACCAAGTTAGCTTACCAGGACAAGCAAACCAATACCAAGCAAACCAAAGCTATACTATACATCTAAATGAGAATTAGCTTAACCTAAATATTAACACATGTAAAAAATAGCTGAAAAGACATTTCAATCAGGACTTTTATTACAATATCAAGAACTGTATTCCAACTCCAACCCACACATTCATTAACTGTTCAGTGTTGGTTTTTAAATTCAAATAAGTGTGTCAATGGATGTCAACATGTAAAGACCTTCCTTGGGACATGTAAAAACAACACCCTCCAACACACCATTGCTTTTGCTCGGGGCTGCTCAAAAACTGAAATGACACGGTCCCATAGATAAAACTGTAATTGAGTGACTTGTTAAACAGTCCATTCTGAGGAGTAAGTGTGCAGGGTTGCTGCAGTAAAATGCAGTAAAACATAGAAAATTGTATCTCTCTAACTGAGAAACTTAACTCAAATGTCAGTCAGAAAATGAAAACATGAAAACACAATATCAGGTTGATCTGGGCCCAGATCTTTCACCTTAAGTTTGTCCGGCAAACTTCTTCTCTCAAACGGCTCTTGAATGAGAGATTTCACCGAGTTAGGGACCGGGTTGAGTCTTGGGGTAGTGCTCACGTTCGCCATTGTTGAACTTGATGTCGTTAAAATGGCGCCCGCAGAGACAGAGCATAATATGCTTTTCCTAGTAGTACACTGTGACGCACACAAATGACGATGCTCGATGCTCCAAAGTCTTCCGGGAGGGCTGTTTGAAAAGCGCCCTCCCGGAAGACGTTTTGAGGACGCTGAGTGGCTACATTTTATGTCACTCGTTTATATCTTGAATCAGCAATTGGCTAAACTGCTACAGAGACCCGCCTCCGTGGGGCGATTTCTCTACAGCCCCCCCAGCATCGTCATACAAATGCGTCCTTAAGGCTGCAGACCCTGAAATGGAACCACAGTGTACTAGGCATATGTGTACTAGGAAAACCATATTATGTTGCGC
>JANIIK010000121.1:1155309-1180500 GCA_027704905.1 Muraenolepis orangiensis
TTATCTTAGTTTATGTTTGAACACTTTTCTGATTTCAATAAAAAAGGAAATAACGTGGGGACATTTTCTGTGGAATATACTCTATATATTCAGTAGAATATGTACATTCTCAGTACAATATGGATTCAGTAGAAGAGGTAAAACAACGATCTACTTTGACCACCAGGGGTCGCACTTTTCCTCCAAACGGTGCAGACTTGAATCTGATCAACAACAAAACAAGCAGAGGAGGAGATTTCCCATTCACTCCATCGACTGGTTTATTCACAGACTGTAGAACAGATTTACATCAAGTCTCCTAAGCCAGTACATCTCAATGGACTGTCCGTGTCAGTGTTAATAGTCATTTAGTTACTTGACAGTTTAGTACAGTTGGACAGTTTATTTAGGCACTGCTGTTGGGGCGTGTGTGTGTGTGTGTGTGTGTGTGTGTGTGTGTGTGTGTGTGTGTGTGTTCCGGGGCCCGAGGAGTACGAGAGTGGCAGTTGGTTCGAGTTGAGCGAGTCACATTAAAACGTTCTGCGATCGTGACCAGCGGGGCATGGATCAGCGTGTCACTAAGCAACCGTTGTTCTGTTACCGTGACGACGTGACTGTTTACGTTGTTGATGTGACTGCTTATGTGTGTCGTTGAACCGTGTTTATGTTGACTGGTCCAAAACGTAGAAGGATAAAAGTTACTCAATGTGGCGGGTGGTGGTTGTTAAAAGCAGAGCCTCCCAGATACCAAGACGCCTGACAACGCCACATGGGGAATTTAACCCCAGGGATATTTAATTAACACCTCAGAAAATAAGAAGGCTCTACAAGTTCATGACTGACAAGACAGAGACGTGGTTCAATTATAATGAAAAAGTTTAACAGTTTATTTCAACATGTCAATCACATTTATTTGCTTATTCTTGGTAAAAACACTTTATATAGGAAATGACTAAAATCAATGAGGGGAAAAGGGGAGTGGGCAGATGCCAGCCAGGGGGAGGCAGTCTAACAGGGCTGTGTCCCCCTTACCCACCACCGGCCAGGGGGAGGCAGTCTAACAGGGCTGTGTCCCCCTTACCCACCACCGGCCAGGGGGAGGCAGTCTAACAGGGCCGTGTCCCCCTTACCCACCACCGGCCAGGGGGAGGCAGTCTAACAGGGCTGTGTCCCCCTTACCCACCACCGGCCAGGGGGAGGCAGTCTAACAGGGCTGTGTCCCCCTTACCCACCACCGGCCAGGGGGAGGCAGTCTAACAGGGCTGTGTCCCCCTTACCCACCACCGGCCAGGGGGAGGCAGTCTAACAGGGCTGTGTCCCCCTTACCCACCACCGGCCAGGGGGAGGCAGTCTAACAGGGCTGAGTCCCCCTTACCCACCACCGGCCAGGGGGAGGCAGTCTAACAGGGCCGTGTCCTCCTTACCCACCACCGGCCAGGGGGAGGCAGTCTAACAGGGCTGTGTCCTCCTTACCCACCACCGGCCAGGGGGAGGCAGTCTAACAGGGCTGTGTCCCCCTTACCCACCACCGGCCAGGGGGAGGCAGTCTAACAGGGCTGTGTCCCCCTTACCCACCACCGGCCAGGGGGAGGCAGTCTAACAGGGCCGTGTCCCCCTTACCCACCACCGGCCAGGGGGAGGCAGTCTAACAGGGCTGTGTCCCCCTTACCCACCACCGGCCAGGGGGAGGCAGTCTAACAGGGCTGTGCCACCTTACCCACCACCGGCCAGGGGGAGACAGTCTAACAGGGCTGTGCCACCTTACCCACCTGCTCCCTGCAAACCAAACCTCACTACAAACTGTGTCCCAGTGCTCCCACCACTACAAGCCGTGAAGGGAATCAGACCGTGTGCCTCCACCACTAGCTGGCTCCAACTCCACTACAAGGGGCAAAGAAACAACTAATGAGTATAAAGCAGAAGAAACAATTATCCAGTTGGTCCCAACGAGCAAACAGTAAAATACACTAAAATCCTAAATATAAGACAGCAAAACTAAAATAAAACAAAAACCTAACTGTAGCAAAACAGCAGCTGATAACACTTAGTAGGAAAAACACATTGTACATTAGATTACAATACCAAAGTAGACATTTAGAGACATAAGGTAATTATAAACGTACCACTACTCAGTATGATTAACAACACACATCCCTCCAGGTTAACAGGAACTTCAGGCATCACACTTGGCCAAAGGAACACCAGGTGGACCAGGATACAAGCTGACAGTAGGCTCATACAAATGGATGTCATTCAGTGCTAATATAAGATGACCATGAGGAATATTAAGTTGCTGATCAAACATGACATCCAGTATCTGACAATTTACCTGCCCTTAAGGTGGCCATGTGGCAACAGGCCACACAAAATCAAATCTCTCTTTCTCTCTGTCTGTCTGTCTGTCTGTCTGTCTGTCTGTCTGTCTGTCTGTCTGTCTCTCTCTCTGAGCGAGTGGTGTACTGAGTGAGTTCTCTAACTTTGTCTCTTTCTATCAGTGTTGATGTCTTGTATGTAGTGTTGTGTTAGTGTGTGTTGAGTGTTATCTGTTGTTAGTTAGTGGTGTTTGACCACCTGGCATTATGCCCGTTGTCACCGGCCGGCCGAGGAGCGTCAGGCGGGCGGCTCCAGCTCACCTGACGTGACTCCTGTATTGGAGTCTGAATGGCTTGGCGTGCAGCAGTTTGCTGTTAAAGCTCAGGTGGTGAGACGGTGGTGCAGGTGGAGAGCAGAACGGACAACAGGATCATGTTGAGTGTGCACATAAAGTCACTGGTGAAATCAGTGCCCGGGCCAGTGGGAATTCAGTGAAGAATCAGACAGAGAACATTAAAGTGGTTATTATTCATGAGGAAAGCTGCAGTGCCAGAGCTGATAGGGCGGCTGAGGAGGCCTTGATGGCTGTGGACACGCAGGAGGAAATTGTCATTTTAAATACAGCCAACAAAAGGAAAGAACCTGACAGAGAGCAGAGAGGGGCTGAGGCCAAGAAAGTGCTGGAGGATTTCTCTGATGAGGACAGTGAGGTGACGCCTTCACAAGAAAGTCTGTTCATTGTTTATCCTCTTGAGAAAATAAAGACGTTTTTAGCGGAAACTAAAGGTATTAGGGCAATCAAAACAGATTTTCCATTTTCTCCAGATTTGAGAGGTTTAATCAGGTCTGTGATACTGCTAAGAAAGTCAGAGGATATGTTTATTGATCAAGAGGTCTATCGGCTCATGAAGATTGTTACAAAAGCGAGAGAACAACTATTGGATGAAGATTAGACTATTTATAATCCAAAAGCTAATTCCATTTTGCTTCAGGAACATTATCTTTTCCCTGTGTTCCTTGGTATCAAATTGAGAGCATGATTCCATTACATGACTCCCATTACAGAAAATACATGAATTATTTGTGTTTCTAGGTCTTTGCTCTGACAATTTTACATCTACATTTGTAGCAAAACTGCCTTTCGCATGGCTCTTTAATGGAGCTTTGGGTTTCACTTTATAAGTGCTTGAGGAGTCCTGAATGTCACCAAACACTGGGTCTGAGATAATGCTTGTTTGTCTCTCAATAAAGCACACCAGATCAGCCATTCTTATTCTGGTGCTGCGCTGTTCCTGCATCTCACAGGCCTTTGTGCGCCATTTTTCCCTTAGCTTATATGGTAACTTCAGAACAATGTTCCTCATGTTGGAACTTGTGTCCAGCTCTTCCATATATTCAAGTTGCTCCATGGCATTGCAGCAACCTCTAAGGTACAATGCAAAGTCCTGTAATGCCCTGGAGTCCTCTGATCTTATGGTTGGCCAGGAGAGGGCCTTCTCTATGTAAGCACAAGAGATCTTATACTCGTTGCCAAAATGTTCTTTGAGCAACTGCCTTGCCTTTCCATAGCCTCTGTTGGGATCCATATGCTGGCAACTTTTGACGAGCTCCTGAGCTTGCCCTTTTGTGTATTGGATTAAGAATTGCAATCGATCTTGGTTATTGTCTGTTTTATTTTCAATTATATGTTCAAATGAATGGATGAATGACTTGTATTGCAAGATACCATCAAAAACTGTAATACTTCCTTTGGGTAAAGAATGTAACCTTTGTTGTTTTACCAGGAGGCTTGTCAACTGGTTTTGGTTCTCAAGGATTTTTACAAGACTGTTAGATTCCTGACCTTTGTCTGGTACATGTGAAGAGCCCTGTGTAGAAGGGTTCAGTGGGATGCTCTGCTCAAACTGTGGTTGAGTAGCGCTCCTGGGTTGGGCAGAATATCGCACTTCGTCTGCATTGTGCAAAACAGGGACTTGTACATGGAATCCAGCTTTAGGTCGTGTATCCACCTGTATAGTGTCAACAAATGACCTAGACATCCTTTCAGTAACGTCTTCCAGGTACGTATTCATTGCATCTGATGTATTCCCATTAACAGCTTCTGCTTTTCTAAAGTAATGTATTTTGGCTGCACTTGCAGTTAATTCAGCTTGTATATCTAGAGTTTCCCTCTTCTTCCTGGTCGTTCCTCTCTGGTGATCTGCTCCTCTTGTCTTCCTGGTCGTTCCTCTCTGGTGATCTGCTCCTCTTGTCTTCCTGGTCGTTTCTCTCTGGTGATCTGCTCCTCTTGTCTTCCTGGTCGTTTCTCTCTGGTGATCTGCTCCTCTTGTCTTCCTGGTCGTTTCTCTCTGGTGATCTGCTCCTCTTGTCTTCCTGGTCGTTCCTCTCTGGTGATCTGCTCCTCTTGTCTTCCTGGTCGTTTCTCTCTGGTGATCTGCTCCTCTTGTCTTCCTGGTCGTTTCTCTCTGGTGATCTGCTCCTCTTGTCTTCCTGGTCGTTCCTCTCTGGTGATCTGCTCCTCTTGTCTTCCTGGTCGTTTCTCTCTGGTGATCTGCTCCTCTTGTCTTCCTGGTCGTTCCTCTCTGGTGATCTGCTCCTCTTGTCTTCCTGGTCGTTCCTCTCTGGTGATCTGCTCCTCTTGTCTTCCTGGTCGTTTCTCTCTGGTGATCTGCTCCTCTTGTCTTCCTGGTCGTTTCTCTCTGGTGATCTGCTCCTCTTGTCTTCCTGGTCGTTTCTCTCTGGTGATCTAAGCTCCTCTTGTTGCTCTTCCAAAGCATGCTTTTGCTGCAAAGCTGCAGCCTTGGCAAGTAAAGCAGCCCTTTCTGCTCCGGCACAAATGCGTGCAGATAATGTGGAGGAGACTGATCTACCAGACCCACTACTATGACCAGAGGAAGCTACTGAGATGTTATCCTCCTCCTTAGGACAGTGACACCAGGTGCACCACTAACAGTATCAGGGCTTTCTATTGCAGCTATCCACTTTGTGACTTTATCAATAAAAACATTTATTTGATGATATCTTGGTCCATACCAGGTTTCTAAATCTTCTTTTCTTTCTTCCTCATTTAACATTTGTTGGTAAGACACGTGGAGAGATTTGAACTCGTCAAGCATAGCAGTAAACTTTTCCATATTTCCTTTTACTTCGTCCAGATATTCATTATCAGCCATTAACGATTTAATTATATTCATTCTTCTGGTAAGATGAGACATTTTACCAGCTCTAGAGGAGCGCATCTTCGCTGGCGCTTCATTAGATCCTTTTCAGTAAGGCCTGAAATCATATCTAAATCGGAGTCCGCCATTCAGCTCCTCAAAATAATCAGCTAATTAGTTAATACAACAGAAAATCATTCTACTCCTTGAACACAAATGTTCTTCGACTCTTATTCCCGTTGTATTAATTGCGTTACCGCATACGCGGCTTCAATATCATCGGCGTCTTTTCAAACAATACACTTCGGAGTTTTAACCAAATACTCCGTGAGTGATCCATTCATTCAAAACTCGTACATAAACGTCTCCAAAATCCAGTTCAATGATATTCCATTGAATTCAGCTTAAAGCGCTCATGCCTCCGATGGCGTAACGTTGCTTTGTTTCTTTGTGTGTTTGTTGGGTGGTTTCTCACCGCGTCGGCACTCCCATGATGCACCTGTTGCATCGGCCTGCTCAGTTCCTCAACTTCTCCACCTTCCAAACATGAATTCCATTAAGTGTCGTTCCTTGTTACGGTCCAAAGAGCGGCATCATTGACTAATTGTAGTGGCAAAAAGCATTGTTTGTTCTATTGAACATCCTTAGACAGAGTGGAGAGGGAGGAGTTTCAAACAGGTGATGAAAACTGACCACTTGGTTGCTACCAGACTCTGCTAATACTGATGTTTTGACTTCAGGAGAAATAATACAACTATACGTTTGTGTGTTTGTGTGTTTGTGTGTGTGTGTGTGTGTGTGTGTGTGTGTGTGTTCTCCACAGTCGACACCAGGAGAGGTCAAAGGTTACCAGTGCTGGGTCTGTACAGCAGCATCAAACAGAGCTGATCAAGGTGTGTAAAAGTCCAACAAGACATTAGCCTTCAGCTCTACATGAACATTAAAAAGCATCTCTTGTGGTGCTCAGAGTCTCCCTCTTTAGACCAGTTCGTTGTCCTTTCGATGGTTTTACCACGTTTGAGGATCCCGGTGCGTCTTGATTCATTGGACGCGTAAACATGGTCTGAAGCGGAGTAACATAAACTGATGGTTTTATTTAGTTGTTTTAAATACATTGAAAAGCAACAGAAAAGTATAATATCCACTGTTTGGTCTATTGTTCTTGGTTTAGCTTGACTCGGCTGTTGACGGTCAATGATGGTGTGCGCAAGACACCGGAACCCCCCTGTGGCCGTTGTTCCACACACAACACTCACACACACATTAACCCCATGACCTATAGAGGGAACAACACTCACACACACATTAACCCCATGACCTATAGAGGGAACAACACTCACACACACATTAACCCCATGACCTATAGAGGGCACAACACTCACACACACATTAACCCCATGACCTATAGAGGGCACAACACTCACACACACATTAACCCCATGACCTATAGAGGGCACAACACTCACACACACATTAACCCCATGACCTATAGAGGGAACAACACTCACACACACATTAACCCCATGACCTATAGAGGGCACAACACTCACACACACATTAACCCCATGACCTATAGAGGGAACAACACTCACACACACATTAACCCCATGACCTATAGAGGGCACAACACTCACACACACATTAACCCCATGACCTATAGAGGGCACAACACTCACACACACATTAACCCCATGACCTATAGAGGGCACAACACTCACACACACATTAACCCCATGACCTATAGAGGGAACAACACTCACACACACATTAACCCCATGACCTATAGAGGGCACAACACTCACACACACATTAACCCCATGACCTATAGAGGGCACAACACTCACACACACATTAACCCCATGACCTATAGAGGGCACAACACTCACACACACATTAACCCCATGACCTATAGAGGGCACAACACTCACACACACATTAACCCCATGACCTATAGAGGGCACAACACTCACACACACATTAACCCCATGACCTATAGAGGGCACAACACTCACACACACATTAACCCCATGACCTATAGAGGGAACAACACTCACACACACATTAACCCCATGACCTATAGAGGGCACAACACTCACACACACATTAACCCCATGACCTATAGAGGGAACAACACTCACACACACATTAACCCCATGACCTATAGAGGGAACAACACTCACACACACATTAACCCCATGACCTATAGAGGGAACAACACTCACACACACATTAACCCCATGACCTATAGAGGGCACAACACTCACACACACATTAACCCCATGACCTATAGAGGGCACAACACTCACACACACATTAACCCCATGACCTATAGAGGGCACAACACTCACACACACATTAACACATTCCAGCTCTTAATAATATTGAATAGAAATTAAATTAGAAAGGAGAAATAATATTTATGGCAACTAAAGGTTGATATGGCTCCTACAATATCTATTGAAACTAATTGGGCCGTTACCGTGATTACCGTGACATCAGTTGAAACAGTAACAGATGAACATATCCAGCGTCACGTAGGAAACCTCAGAGTTATGTTAAGACCCGTTTCAGTCCACCAGGATATCAGGGTCAGTCTGTGATACACCACTTCTCAGGTCATTAAAGGTTTGATTCTTAATAGACTTGTGATGTTTAAATGCATCGGCCCTGGATGTTAAAGCATGACGGTTAAGTGAGACTTCAGAGTCATGGAAGGCCTACATAGAAACATAGAGCTTATTTGGGGTTTAGGAGTTATGAATATTACGTGACATTAATATATCTTCAGTTATAATAACTTGTAGAGAGGTCCGCCTACTCCTAAAGGCACGTGACGCTGCTTTTAGGTCAGGCGATGCACTGGCCTACTGTTTAGCCAGGGCTAATCTGAAAAAGGGCATCAAGCAGGCCAAGCTCATACACAAGCGAAGGGTTGAAGACCACTTCAACAACCCCGATCCCCGACACATGTGGCAGGACATCCAGGCCATCACGGATTATAAACCCTCCAACAACTCAACCCCCAACCACCGACCACCAGCCCCTCCCCCTCTCCCCCACCGACCACCAGCCCCTCCCCCTCTCCCCCACAGACCACCAGCCCCTCCCCCTCTCCCCCACAGACCACCAGCCCCTCCCCCTCTCCCCGCTGACCACCAGCCCCTCCCCCTCTCCCCCACAGACCACCAGCCCCTCCCCCTCTCCCCCACAGACCACCAGCCCCTCCCCCTCTCCCCCACAGACCACCAGCCCCTCCCCCTCTCCCCCACAGACGTGCGTGCGGCACTGAGCAGAACAAATGCTCATAAGGCAGCTGGTCCTGATGGCGCCCCCGGTGGCGTGCTCAGGAACTGCGCTGAGCAGCTGACCGAGGTCCTTACTGACATGTTCAACTTGTCACTAGCTCAGGCAGTTGTCCCAGCGTGCTTTAAAACCACCTCCATTGTGCCAGTGCCTAAACCCTCCTCTGCAGCGAGCCTCACTGACTTCCACCCTGTTGCCCTCACCCCCATCATCATGAAGTGCTTCTAGAGGCTGGTCCTGGCTCTCCTCTAATCTGGCCTCTCACCTCACTGGATAAACACCAATCTGCCTACCGTGAGAACAGGAGCACGGAGGACGCCATCTCCTCAGCCCTTCACTCCTCTCTCTCCCTCCTGGATGAGAGCAACTCCCAGGTGAGAAGGCTGTTCATAGACTTCAGCTCAGCATTCAACACATCATCCCCTCCAAACTCATCTTCACACTTGGTGACCTCATGGAAACCAAGAACCTTGACATCAACCCCTCAGTTTGTAACTGGTTACTAGACTTCCTAACCAACAGACCCCAGTCAGTCAGGTTAGACCATCTCACCTCCTCCACCCTCACCACCGTGTGTGTGTGTGTGTGTGTGTGTGTGTGTGTGTGTGTGTGTGTGTGAAGTCCATGGGTGGGTCATTAACATTGTTATCATGTTTGTAAACATCAGGTTAGTATATGTTATATTTGCTATTTGTATTTGATGTGTGTCACCGTTGTATTGGCCCCCTTTTTGTTTCTCCTTCCCAGGTGCCGCCCGTCTCTCCTCTAGAGAGCGCTGATTGCCTGATGAGCGGCAGCTGTCGGCAATCAGCCTCGTTAGGACGGGTGGATAAAGCCTGCCATGTGACACCCATCCGGGCGCCTCATTGTGTCATTGCCACTGACCAGAGTGGAGTGTGGAGGTTGGCTTTTGTTTGCCACTGTGTGTGGATGCAATACTATGTTGTGTTGTTGTGGGTTTGATTCCCCATGGTTAATAAATATCATTTACTTTTGTAACGAACGCCTTGTCTAATTCCTGCCGGGACCTGTGCTTAGAAGCGCTCACTGGACGGGCTGGCTTCACAACAGCCCGGTCCAGGTATAATTTGTTTGGTCGTCAGACCTTTGGTTGTGACACACACACACACATCTCTATACACACACACACACCTCTCTCTAGCACAGACACACACACACACACACACACACACTATTATATGGATGGGAGGGATATTTTTCATATATATTTCATATATTTTTCAACGTCAAGGAGCTGATGGTGGACTTCAGGAAGCAGAGAGGAGAGCACGGCCCCATCTCCATCCACGGTGGTGGGACGGCCCAGTATATGGTGGAGGTGAGCTCCCCTCCCTCCTGGATATTTACAACCAGCGGTGCGTGGCCAAGGCCAAACGCATCATAAAGACATTGCCCTACAGCCACCAACTGTACTCACTGTTACCGTCAGGCAGGCGATACCTCAGTATCAAGTGGTATCAAATAGACTCAGAGACAGCTTCACAGTCAGGCCATCAGGCTGCTGAACAAGGGCCTATAGCATATAACAATGTAGATTTATTACATTGATTCATATATACATATTACTCTTTTTCTGTGCTGATATATTGCATTTTATCAATTGCATTTTATTTTTATATATTTAACTTTATACAGTTTTGTATACTGGCAGAGCTCATCACCCTAGGGGGCCCTGGGGCCTTTGTGCCAACACGGCCCCAAGACCTACATGCATCAACGTGTGTGTGTGTGTGTGTGTGTGTGTGGGTGTGTGTGTGTGTGTGCCTGCCTGCCTGTAAAGGGTGGAACCCAAAACAAACCAGGAAACAACACAAGAAGAATCCAACCAAACAAGACTGAACCATTCAGAGAGATGAATGATAACCCTGTCTATTATAGAACTATAACCCATTAAAAACTTAACCTTGTCTATTATATAACTATTACCCAATATAAACATGATAACCTTGTCTAAAATAGAAACATAACCTGCTAAAAATCATGTCATCACATTTATTATACTGTTTATGGTCAGTTTTCTACTCAATATTTGAATTCTATAAAATAAACATAATAATTCAGTTTCAGTCATGAACCTTTTGATGATAATCAATAGTCTAAATGTGTTAAAGTCTGTGCTTCAAATTGACTAAAAGTATCGTCAGAGACGGTGTGTGTCTGAGCTTCTAGTCATCAGAGCTCTCTGTCTATGGTTCATATTTTAATAAAGTTATTATTGTGTATGACTGAGTGAAGTCCTGGAACAACAGCCTAGAAGAGGTTGAACTGGACCAACTGGTTGGTTCACTATATCTTACTGCCTTGATACCGAGTCGGACGCTTCGGTGTTGATCACTTTATTACAGCAGGAAGAAGACTAAGGTACGGTAGTCAACTCTGATCTGTGATATATCATACATTTATATCACTAATATATCATCATATATCACTTTATTACAGCAGGAAGACGACTAAGGTACTGTAGTCAACTCTGATGTTTAATAAATATCTATCGTTATGAATATATATCACTTGTGTATAATATCAATAGGTTGATTAAACTGTTTAACACTGTATTAGATATGTTATTTAAATGTTATGTTATGTAGCCTACTTGAAACCTCTCACTGTTATATTAAGTTAATCAGTCACACTGCTAATTAAACTAATATTTAACTATTTATTACTTAGAAGGAGCAGGTAGGGGTCAGAGGTCATTAAGGACCTTTACCTCACTAAACCCACATCCTGGTTATAGTCCTCAGGGTTAACCTGAAGTGACTCACTAACCCCACATCCTGCTTGGTAGTATAGTCCTCAGGGTTAAGCTGAAGTGACTCACTAACCCCACATCCTGCTTGGTAGTATAGTCCTCAGGGTTAACCTGAAGTGACTCACTAACCCCACATCCTGCTTGGTAGTATAGTCCTCAGGGTTAACCTGAAGTGACTCACTAACCCCACATCCTGCTTGGTAGTATAGTCCTCAGGGTTAACCTGAAGTGACTCACTAACCCCACATCCTGCTTGGTAGTATAGTCCTCAGGGTTAACCTGAAGTGACTCACTAACCCCACATCCTGCTTGGTAGTATAGTCCTCAGGGTTAACCTGAAGTGACTCACTAACCCCAAATCCTGCTTGGTAGTATAGTCCTCAGGGTTAACCTGAAGTGACTCACTAAACCCACATCCTGCTTGGTAGTATAGTCCTCAGGGTTAACCTGAAGTGACTCACTAACCCCACATCCTGCTTGGTAGTATAGTCCTCAGGGTTAACCTGAAGTGACTCACTAACCCCACATCCTGCTTGGTAGTATAGTCCTCAGGGTTAACCTGAAGTGACTCACTAACCCCACATCCTGCTTGGTAGTATAGTCCTCAGGGTTAACCTGAAGTGACTCACTAACCCCACATCCTGCTTGGTAGTATAGTCCTCAGGGTTAACCTGAAGTGACTCACTAACCCCACATCCTGCTTGGTAGTATAGTCCTCAGGGTTAACCTGAAGTGACTCACTAACCCCACATCCTGCTTGCTAGTATAGTCCTCAGGGAAGCAGCATGTGAGGCTCACAGCAGGAGTCACCGTGATAACTGAACTGAGATCAGTCTCAGCTTGGTATCTGAAACTGAAGATACTGCTATTCCCTGAATTATGTCTAATCATCTCCGGTTAACCTGCAAATTCCAGATTCTTGAAATCGGCTGGGGTCTCCGGTCTGCTATGAATGAGGAGAGAGAGGAGGGGGATCCTACCTCTAAAAGCTCTCTGTCTGGGGAACATGGCCGCCAGAGCAGAGCTAACAGGTGAGAAGAGGATCTCTAAGTGTCTGTGACTGTGGTCCATCTCAGAGCTCAGCAGTGATGTATCAGGACACCATCGTTAGTGTCAGTAAAAGCTGTGTGTGTGTTGTGTTGAAGACCAGAGCAGAAGGAGAGAGCAGACTCTCAGAGTGACTGGTCAATGGATCAGCCTGACCAGTCTTTTGAGAAGAGGTGAGGGTTTATCAGATTATAACAATTCAGCATATATTGAACATCCACAAATCCTGGTTCTTGTTGTTCTAGAAGGATACCGGAGAGAGCAGACTCCCCTGGACCCAGCTGTGTCTCCATGAAGAGTGACCAGTCTATGGATCCACCGTATACCTTTAAAGATGGACGCCCCTCCAGCGAGGAGAGGTAGGAGTTTCAAACAGACTGTTCAAACCAAACTAAAATCATTGTCTGTTTCCTACTGCTTCTGCTTCCTTTGTTAGTGTCAGTACAAGCTATGTGTGGGTTGTGTTGAAGCCAAGAGCAGAAGGAGAGAGCAGACTCCCCTGGACTCAGCTGTGTCTCCATGAAGAGTGACCAGTCTATGGATCCACCGTATACCTTTAAAGATGGACGCCCCTCCAGAGAGGAGAGGTAGGAGTTTCAAACAGCAGTGGCGGCTGGTGCATTTTTCACCAGGGGGGGCTATACCATTTTTTTATTTACAATTACATATTGTTAATTACATTATATACAATTACTTTTTGTATTGAAATGTCGCCCTTCTGTCCATCACTTTCATCATGGCCACGCAAGGCCAGCTCAAAGGCACCACAGAACTTCACACAGTCTATTCTTTTAGATAGGATGTGTTTTTGTCCACCTCCTCATTGTGTTGACAGATCCCTATCCTGTAGCCTTCATCAAGTTGAACAGCTACACTGTTAAAAATGATTTGTTGACTCAACTTGACTAAGTCAAGTCATCTTATTGCTTTGACTGAGTTAAGTTTAGTCAAGTTGATTCAACATTTAGTGTCAAGTTGATTACACTTCAATAAATTAGTTGATACAACTTGTAGTCTGTTGACACAACTTCATGTGTCAAGTTATTTGGACTAGAAAATATTAGTTAAGATAACTTAAAAAGTTGTTGGCTCAACATGTAAAACTTTGTTTGTTCAACTTCTATTACCAAGTTAGCTTACCAGGACAAGCAAACCAATACCAAGCAAACCAAAGCTATACTATACATCTAAATGAGAATTAGCTTAACCTAAATATTAACACATGTAAAAATAGCTGAAAAGACATTTCAATCAGGACTTTTATTACAATATCAAGAACTGTATTCCAACTCCAACCCACACATTCATTAACTGTTCAGTGTTGGTTTTTAAATTCAAATAAGTGTGTCAATGGATGTCAACATGTAAAGACCTTCCTTGGGACATGTAAAAACAACACCCTCCAACACACCATTGCTTTTGCTCGGGGCTGCTCAAAAACTGAAATGACACGGTCCCATAGATAAAACTGTAATTGAGTGACTTGTTAAACAGTCCATTCTGAGGAGTAAGTGTGCAGGGTTGCTGCAGTAAAATGCAGTAAAACATAGAAAATTGTATCTCTCTAACTGAGAAACTTAACTCAAATGTCAGTCAGAAAATGAAAACATGAAAACACAATATCAGGTTGATCTGGGCCCAGATCTTTCACCTTAAGTTTGTCCGGCAAACTTCTTCTCTCAAACGGCTCTTGAATGAGAGATTTCACCGAGTTAGGGACCGGGTTGAGTCTTGGGGTAGTGCTCACGCTCGCCATTGTTGAACTTGTTGTCGTTAAAATGGCGCCCGCAGAGACAGAGCATAATATGCTTTTCCTAGTAGTACACTGTGACGCACACAAATGACGATGCTCGATGCTCCAAAGTCTTCCGGGAGGGCTGTTTGAAAAGCGCCCTCCCGGAAGACGTTTTGAGGACGCTGATTGGCTACATTTTATGTCACTCGTTTATATCTTGAATCAGCAATTGGCTAAACTGCTACAGAGACCCGCCTCCGTGGGGCGATTTCTCTACAGCCCCCCCAGCATCGTCATACAAATGCGTCCTTAAGGCTGCAACCTGAAATGGAACCACAGTGTACTAGGCATATGTGTACTAGGAAAAGCATATTATGTTGCGCAAATTATTTTAAAATCATATTTTACACATATTTCTGTGTGCATTCCATATTTTAAACACACACATATTGACAATTTATATATATATATATATATTTTTTTTTTAAATTATTATTATTTTTTAATATTTTGTTTGTGCGTGTGGTTTAGGGGGGGCGGCACCCCATCGCCTCGTATGGGCCAGCCGCCACTGTCAAACAGACTGTTCAAACAAAACTAAAAACATTGTCCTGTTTCCTACTGCTTCTGCTTACTTTGTTAGTGTCAGTAAAAGCTGTGTGTGTGTTGTGTTGAAGACCAGAGCAGAAGGAGAGAGCAGACTCCCCTGGACCCAGCTGTGTCTCCATGAAGAGTGACCAGTCTATGGATCCACCGTATACCTTTAAAGATGGATGCCCCTCCAGAGAGGAGAGGTAGGAGTTTCAAACAGACTGTTCAAACAAAACTAAAACATTGTCCTGTTTCCTACGGCTTCTGCTTCCTTTGTTAGTGTCAGTACAAGCTAGTGTGTGGGTTGTGTTGAAGCCAAGAGCAGAAGGAGAGAGCAGACTCCCCTGGACCCAGCTGTGTCTCCATGAAGAGAGAACGGTCTATGGATCAGCCTGACCAGTTTAAAGATGGGAATCAGTCTATTAAGAAGCGGTGAGGATTCATCTGATATTATAAATATACAGTATATATTGAACATCCATAGATAGAAAGGAGAGGGAGTTTCAAACAGGTGATGAAAACAGACCACTTGGTTTCTACTAGACTCGGCTATTGCTAATACTGATGTTTTGACTTCAGGAGAAATAATAAAACTATTTGTTGTGTGTGTGTGTGTGTGTGTGTGTGTGTGTGTTCCCCATAGACAACACCAGGAGAGGTCAAAGGTTACCAGTGCTCTGTCTGTACAGCAGCATCAAACAGAGCTGATCAAGGTGTGTAAAAGTCCAACAAGACATTAGCCTTCAGCTCTACATGAACATTAAAAAGCATCTCTTGTGGTGCTCAGAGTCTCCAGGCTTCCCTCTTTAGACCAGACGTGAATCAAGGACAGATGCTTCTGATGTCCTCAGCTCACAGGAAAGTTCTCATTCATGTTCTGTTCCAGAGGGCTGAGGAGAACGCACACGCTTTTCTAGACCAGGAGCTGAAGAAGCTCTGGAGGGTTCTCTTCCCACATGACCCACAAGGCTCAGAGAGTCAGAGGGAGGAGGAGGAGGAGGAGGAGGAGGAGGAGGAGGAGGATGATGATGATAAGAAAGAGGAGCAGAGGAGGCGCGCCATAGAGGGAGTGACAGACATCACACTGCTCTGCCTTCTGGAGATGAACCAGGAGGAACTGGCCCACACACTGAGGAGTGGTAAGAGACTCTTATTTAGAAAACATAGAGGAGACTCTTATTTAGAAAGCATAGAGATTCTTATTTAGAAAACATAGAGGAGACTCTTATTTAGAAAACATAGAGGAGACTCTTATTTAGAAAACATAGAAGAGACTCTTATTTAGAAAACATAGAGGAGACTCTTATTTAGAAAACATAGAAGAGACTCTTATTTAGAAAACATAGAGAGACTCTTATTTACAAAACATAGAGGAGACTCTTATTTAGAAAACATAGAAGAGACTCTTATTTAGAAAACATAGAAGAGACTCTTATTTAGAAAACATAGAAGAGACTCTTATTTAGAAAACATAGAAGAGACTCTTATTTAGAAAACATAGAAGAGACTCTTATTTACAAAACATAGAAGAGACTCTTATTTAGAAAACATAGAAGAGACTCTTATTTAGAAAACATAGAAGAGACTCTTATTTAGAAAACATAGAAGAGACTCTTATTTAGAAAACATAGAAGAGACTCTTATTTAGAAAACATAGAAGAGACTCTTATTTAGAAAACATAGAGGAGACTCTTATTTAGAAAACATAGAAGAGACTCTTATTTAGAAAACATTGAAGAGACTCTTATTTAGAAAACATAGAAGAGACTCTTATTTAGAAAACACAGAAGAGACTCTTATTTAGAAAACATGGAAGAGACTCTTATTTAGAAAACATAGAAGAGACTCTTATTTAGAAAACATAGAAGAGACTCTTATTTAGAAAACATAGAAGAGACTCTTATTTAGAAAACATAGAAGATACTCTTATTTAGAAAACATAGAGGAGACTCTTATTTAGAAAACATAGAAGAGACTCTTATTTAGAAAACATAGAAGAGACTCTTATTTAGAAAACATAGAAGAGACTCTTATTTAGAAAACACAGAAGAGACTCTTATTTAGAAAACATAGAAGAGACTCTTATTTAGAAAACATAGAAGAGACTCTTATTTAGAAAACATAGAAGAGACACTTATTTAGAAAACATAGAAGAGACTCTTATTTAGAAAACATAGAGGAGACTCTTATTTAGAAAACATAGAAGAGACTCTTATTTAGAAAACATAGAAGAGACTCTTATTTAGAAAACATAGAAGAGACTCTTATTTAGAAAACATAGAAGAGACTCTTATTTAGAAAACATAGAGGAGACTCTTATTTAGAAAACATAGAAGAGACTCTTATTTAGAAAACATAGAGGAGACTCTTATTTAGAAAACACAGAAGAGACTCTTATTTAGAAAACATAGAAGAGACTCTTATTTAGAAAACATAGAAGAGACTCTTATTTAGAAAACATAGAAGAGACACTTATTTAGAAAACATAGAAGAGACTCTTATTTAGAAAACATAGAGGAGACTCTTATTTAGAAAACATAGAAGATACTCTTATTTAGAAAACATAGAAGAGACTCTTATTTAGAAAACATAGAAGAGACTCTTATTTAGAAAACATAGAAGAGACTCTTATTTAGAAAACATAGAGGAGACTCTTATTTAGAAAACATAGAAGAGACTCTTATTTAGAAAACATAGAAGAGACTCTTATTTAGAAAACATAGAAGAGACTCTTATTTAGAAAACACAGAAGAGACTCTTATTTAGAAAACATAGAAGAGACTCTTATTTAGAAAACATAGAAGAGACTCTTATTTAGAAAACATAGAAGAGACTCTTATTTAGAAAACATAGAAGAGACTCGTATTTAGAAAACATAGAAGAGACTAATTTAGAAAACATAGACTCTTATTTAGAAAACATAGAAGAGACTCTTATTTAGAAAACATAGAAGAGACTCTTATTTAGAAAACATAGAAGAGACTCTTATTTAGAAAACATAGAAGAGACTCTTATTTAGAATACATATAGACTCTTATTTAGAAAACATAGAGAATCTTATTTTGAAAACAGAAGAGACTCAAACAGAGACTTGTTTAAAATATTTCTACATTTCTATCTTTTCCAGATAAATCTCCTCTTGGAGGTCAAATGGTTTGATCCAGATGTGTAGGGTTAATGTGAGGCTTTCAGGTTGAGTGGTTTAATCCAAGGGCAGATATGTAGGGTTATTGTAGGGGCTTTCAGCTTTAGTGGTTTAATCTAGATATTTAGGGTTATTGTTATATATTATATATATATTATATATATATATGTATATTATATTATTGTCGGTCTATTAGGTTAAAGAATGTTACAAAATATACTGCAGATGAACAGCCTGTCAACATACCTGAAGAGATGCAACACTATCTTGTTATATCAGCATATCAAGTCAGTAATAGTAATAGTATAGTAATAGTTAATTATAATGTATTATAGTACTGTCATTACACCAATCATATTGTTGTGTCAATATCACGTATAAGACCTGTCTTCTGGGTTCTCTCATTTAGGAACTGCTGCAGTCCAGTGCCAACATAACATCAAGTCTCATCTGATGCAGAAGTTCAGGCGTGTGTTTGAGGGAATCGCTAAAGCAGGACAGTCAACAGATCTGAATGACTTCTACACAGAGCTCTTCATCACAGAGAGAGTCAGTGGAGAGGTCAACAAGGAACATGAGGTCAGACTGATTGAAACAGCTTCCAGGAAACCAGCCAAGGAGGAAACACCAATCAAACTTGAAGACATCTTTAAACCCTTACCTGGACAAGATCAACCAAGCAGAACCATAATGACAACTGGAGTGGCGGGCATTGGTAAAACCATCTTAACACACAAGTTCACTCTGGACTGGGCTGAAGGCAAAGCCAACCAGGACATCCACTTCACGCTTCCCTTCTCTTTCAGAGAGCTGAATTTACTGAAAGAGAAAGAGTTTAGCTTGATGGAACTTCTTCATCACTTCTTTATTCAAACCAAAGGAATCCACAGATACGACCTGTTCCAAGTGGTCTTCATCTTGGATGGTCTGGATGAGTGTCGACTTCCTCTGGACTTCCAGAACAATCCGATCTGGACCGATGTCACAAAGTCGACCTCAGTGGACGTGCTGCTGACAAACCTCATCAGGGGCGACCTGCTTCCCTCCGCTCGCATCTGGATAACCACACGCCCTGCAGCAGCCAATCAGATCCCTGCTGAGTGTGTTGGCATGGTGACAGAGGTGAGAGGGTTCACCGACCCACAGAAGGAGGAGTACTTCAGGAAGAGATTCAGAGAGGAGCCTCTGGCCAGCACAATCATCTCCCACATCAATAGATCACGAAGCCTCCACATCATGTGTCACATCCCAGTCTTCTGTTGGATCAGTGCTACAGTTCTGGAGGACTTCTTCAAAACAACCGACAGGACAGGAGAAGTGATGCCCAACACCGTGACTCAGATGTACATCCACTTCCTGAGGGTTCAGTCCATACAGGGGAACAGGAAGTACCATGGGAGAGCTGAAACAGATGCAGTCTGGAGTTCAGAGAGCAGGAAGATCATTGTTGCTCTGGGAAAACTGGCTTTTAACCAGCTGGAGAAAGGCAACCTGATCTTCTACGAGGCAGACCTGGCAGAGTGTGACATGGATATCAGAGCAGCCTCAGTGTACTCAGGAGTGTTCACCCAGATCTTTAAAGAGGAGTGTGGGCTGTACCAAGACAAGGTGTTCTGCTTTGTCCATCTGAGCATCCAGGAGTTTCTGGCTGCACTTTATGTCTTCCTGTCCTTCATGGACACTGGTGTCAATCTGCTCTCAGAAGAAAAAAACAAATGTCCAACTTCTCTACCAGAGTGCTGTGGACAAGGCCTTACAGAGTGAGAACGGACATCTGGACTTGTTCCTCCGCTTCCTCCTGGGCCTCTCTCTGGAGACCAATCAGATTCTCCTACCAGGTCTGCTGAGACAGACAGGAAGTAGCTCACAGACCAATGAGCAAACAGTTTCTCACATCAAGGAGAAGATAAGTGGAGAACTCTCTACAGAGAGAAGCATCAATCTGTTCCACTGTCTGAATGAGCTGAACGAACGTTCTCTGGTGGAGGAGATCCAACAGTACCTGACATCAGGAAGTCTCACCAGAGAACGTCTCTCTCCTGCTCAGTGGTCAGCTCTGGTCTTCATCTTACTGTCATCAGAAGAGGAGCTGGACGTGTAGACATACTCTGCTTCAGAGGAGGGTCTTCTGAGGCTGCTGCCAGTGGTCAAAGCCTCCAAAACATCTCTGTAGGTTCACTAATAACATGTACTTTAATACACAATATACATTATACTAGAATATGAAAGTTATAATAATATACAACACATCTCTGTAGGTTCACTAATAACATGTATTTAAAGCCACAATATACAAAATACTAGAATATTAAAATTATATTAAAATACAAAACATATCTGAAGGTTCAATAACAACATGTATTAAGTACAAAAAACATTATACTAGAATATTAAAGTCATAACAATATACCAAACATATGAGCTGGGCAGGCTATAGGAGGGAGCCTATTTTAATATTTAATTTTCTAAACTACACAACATTTGGATTGTGAACCATTAGTAAGTCAAGTCAAGTCATGTTTATTGTCACTTCACAGTTTACACAAGTATAAAGCAGTGAGTAAAAATCTTATGTGCAATACCCAACGACAGACAGCAGTTATAAAAATAAGATAAAATAAAATAAAAACAAAATAGAATAAAATAAGTAAAACATTTTTAAAACTGTATAAAGTTAAATATATAAAATAAAAATGCAATTCATAAAATGCAATATATCGGCACAGAAAAAGAGCAATATGTATATATAAATCAGCCTGATGGCCTGACAGCACCACATCAGTAGGAAGTCCAGTAACAACTGGGTTTTTCCCTATTTGTGAATACTTGTTTTTCAATTTGAATGAATTCTGGACAATACAGGACCAGGCAACAAATTCAGCTCCAATATTGCCTGTTAAATCTTACCTACAGCGCTGTTATAATTTGTTAAACTTATATTTGTTATTCATAATGCTAGTAAAGACTGTGATTTATTGGTGGTTTTAAGTGGTTTAAGTGGTTTTAAGTGGATTTAAGTGGTTTTAAGTGTAATTAAGTCTAATAAGTCCTTTCAACCCAGTTCCTAACATGTTCCTGTTGATGTTGTGTGAAGGCTGAATGGCTGTCATCTGTCAGAGAGATGCTGTGAAGCTCTGGCCTCAGTTCTCAGCTCTAACTCCTCCAGTCTGAGAGAGCTGGACCTGAGTACCAACGACCTGCAGGATTCAGGAGTGAAGCTGCTCTCTGCTGGACTGGGGAGTCCACACTGTACACTGGAGACTCTCAGGTCAGTTGGACTCAATGAGCAAACACTTACAGCACATTAATCTCTTGAATCTTGGATTACATCTATAAAAGTACATTTTCAGACCCCTAAATTAATAATTTTCTGAGGAATAACGTAACATATTTAAGATGTTGTTGCCATCATTATATAAGGTGTATGTTACATTCTTAATATACAATACATCTCTGTAAGTTCACTAATCACATGTATTTTAAGCAACAATATACATAATACTAGAATAATAAAGTTATAATACTATACAAAACATATCTGTAGGTTCAATAATAGTATGTACTACAATACATTATACATACAACTATAATATTAAAGTTATAACAATATACAAAACATATGATCTTGGAGCAGGCTATTGGAGGGAGCCTATTTTAATATTGTATTTTCTAAACTACATTTGTATTGTGAACCATTAGTAACAGCACCACTTCAGTAGGAAGTCCAGTAACAACTGGGTATTATACCAGGAAACACCACAACTGGGTTTTCCCTAGCCTATTCATATTTGTGATTACTTGTTCTTCAATTTGAATGAATACTGGACAATACTGGACCAGGCTACAAATTACACTCCAATAATGTCTGTTAAATCTTACCTACAGAACTTTTATGTGTTAACCTTATATGTCTTATTCATAATCCTTGTAAAAACTGAAGTGGTTTTAATTCTAATAAGCCCTTTCAACCCAGTTCCTAACATGTTCCTGTTGATGTTGTGTGAAGGCTGAATGGCTGTCATCTGTCAGAGAGATGCTGTGAAGCTCTGGCCTCAGTTCTCAGCTCCAACTCCTCCAGTCTGAGAGAGCTGGACCTGAGTACCAACGACCTGCAGGATTCAGGAGTGAAGCTGCTCTCTGCTGGACTGGGGAGTCCACACTGTACACTGGAGACTCTCAGGTCAGTTGGACTCAATGAGCAAACACTTACAGCACAGGGTTGGATATCAGAAGACATTCAACTGGTTTACATCCATAAATAAAATACATAAAGAATACTCATTAGAGTAACTCATTCTGTTTTGTGTGTGTGTGTGTGTGTGTGTGTGTGTGTGTGTGTGTGTGTGTGTGTGTGTGCAGGTTGTCTGGCTGTCTGGTCACACAGGAAGGCTGTTCTTCTCTGGCCTCAGCTCTGAGCTCCAACCCCTCCCGTCTGAGAGAGCTGGACCTGAGCTACAATCACCCAGGAGACTCAGGAGTTACGCTGCTCTCTGCTGGACTGGAGGATCCACGCTGGAGACTGGACACTCTCAGGTACGGAGAGGACAGCTCACCTCTCAGGGACCGTGTCTCCTACAAGGATTCAACCAGCCGCTAGATGAAGTGGTTTACCAAGGCGGCTGTAACTCATGTTGTGTACAAAGTGATGATCCAGCAGATCATAAGTGTGAATGTTTCAACTGCTCTCTCTTTGTTCCCCCCAGGGTGGAGCACGGTGGAGGATGGAGGCTGAAACCAGCTCTAAAGAAGTGTGAGTGTCTGTTTAGTTTGAGTCATCACAACACACACTCACTCTTTAGATGGAAGGTCCATCCACACAGCAGGAGGTGACGTCCTGCTGGGAATGAACAGGATGGATCTTATCAATATTAATATTGATAAGATGCATCATATTAACCATCATGTATCTTATCAATATTAATATTGATTAAATACATGATGTAGCTTCATAGTATTATTGATAAGATAAATCATTAATATTCATTCATCATTCATATTGTTAACCATCACAATGAATCCTTTATAAAATACAACAGGTATTATTACTGTTACATGATAATTTATTAATGAATTATTATTGATTATTATTAGTTTTATTATTATCCATAAATTTATTTAGACCATAAAAATCCTCACATTATTAAAGGGTAAGTAAACAACCGTTTTAGCAGACCGTCTGCCTACCAGTTTCCAAAGAGTCGTAAAGGTTTTATAAAAAATGTACAGTTTGGGTTCCAAAGGAGCAGGTTTAAGGGGCGTGGCCAAACACTGTCCAACCCCCCCTCACTGGAGCCAGGGGGCGGAGCCAATAGAAAACCACTGTGTGAAAACTGGTTGATCTGGAAGTAGACAACATGTCCCCGTTTGATAACTTTCTACATTTCAGTCCAAAACATCAGAAATGCTGACCAACACGTTTAGAGACCCAAACGGAGCAGCTTTCCCTTTAATATTAGTGTGTGTATTTAATATTATATTATAACAACTACTGTTATTCTTATGATTATCATCATCCTTATGGTTCAAATAAGGACCATTGATGAATAATAACACATGTTTATTAGTGTGAATAATGTTTTGAATAAGGATTACTATAATGTATTAAAATGATGAATATTATTATTTTATTATTATTATTAATTAAAATATTAATATTAATAGTATTATTTAAACTACTATTATTATTATTACTATTATTATAAGTGTTTTTATTTTTATTAATATTATATATATCCAATTTTTTATTATTATCATTACTTTAATTATTTACATTAATATTAATGTTAATAATATTATTATTATTATTATTTATATTATTATTCAGATTGTTATGTAAGACATGAGAACATAATAATCCTGATACTACTAATATATTGATCACACACACAGAGCCCATGTGGTGACGCTGAGGGACTGAGAACATCAGGAGAACACAAACTACAGTCTGGGCTCAGTTTCTAGGAACAACAACAACAGTTCAGCAGACTAATCATGTCTTGTTCTCCATCAGATGCGTGTGAACTCACACTGGACCCAAACACAGCCTGGAGAGGACTCTCTCTGTCTGAGGACAACAGGAAGGTGACGATGGTTGGAGAGGAGGAGAAGTATCCTGATCACCCAGAGAGATTTGACTCCTGGCACCAGGTGTTGTGTAGAGAGGGTCTGACTGACCGCTGTTACTGGGAGGTGGAGAGGGAAGGACGTGTTTTTATAGGAGTGACATACAGAGGAATCACAAGGAGAGGAGAGGGTGGTGACAGCTGGCTTGGATACAACAACAAGTCCTGGAGTCTTGAGTGTTCTGATGATGGTTACTCTGTCTGGTACAACGGTAGTAGAACAGTCATAGGTCTCTGCCCCTCTAACAGAGTAGGAGTGTATGTGGACCGACCTGCTGGCTCTCTCTCCTTCTACAGAGTGTCCCCAGATGGAGGAGGGTCCTCAGACACACTGACACTCATCCACACCTTCCAGTCCACATTCACCCAGGAGGACCTCCTCCCTGGGTTTAGGTTATTGTGTTACGGTTCCTCAGTGTCTCTGTGTCGGTTGTAGCAACACACACACATGGAAATACACATACAAACAAACACACACACATATTTATATACACACACACAAACACACACATGGAAAAACACATACATACAAACACACACAAATATTTGTATACACACACACACAAACACACACACGCACATATTTCTATGGACCCACACACGTTCAAACATACACACACACACTGTTGTGGAAAGGGGCGTGGCTAAGCGGTGCGCTCGTCATGAGGAAGTGTGACCACTCCTCCTCACCTCCCTAACCTTTCCCACCCCCTCACCTCCCCCACCTCTTCACCTCCTCACCTTGACACCTCCCCCAACTCCTCACCTCCTCACCTCCTCACCTTCTCACCTCCCTAACCTCCCCCACCGCCTCAGCTCCTCACCTCCCCCACCTCCTCACCTCCCTCACCTCCCTCACCTCCACACCTCCTCACCTCCCCCACCTCCTCACCTCCTCACCTCCTCACCTCCCCCACCTCCCTCACATCCCCAACCTTCTCACCTCCACTACCTCCTCACCTCCCCACCTCCTCATCTCTTCACCTCCTCACCTCCTCACGTCCTTACCTCCCCCACCTCAGACT
>JANIIK010000121.1:1181000-1199405 GCA_027704905.1 Muraenolepis orangiensis
CCAGCCCTACTTGGGACCAGTGCGGAAGCAGGTTCCGGAAGCAGGAAGTGTGACATAGGCCTATTTATGATTTTCTGTAATTTTCACACTTAGCAAATTCATCGGGCGGGCCGAGTTGGACCCCCCGCCGGGCCGCGGGCCGTATGTTTGACACCACTACTCTAGGGGGTTCTGCCTCGAAAAACTGTTTATTTATATAATATCTACATTTGACAACCGTTTAGTTCCTCTAACGGCCTGTAGGTGACTTACGGTGGTTGGACGAAAGAAAATTGGGATTTCATCCTGGCAAAATCAAACATCTTATTTAAAAAAAAATCTTTGTTTGGCTGGATTTTCAGTGGCTTATTAATCTCCATGCTATTCATTTTAAGAGGTGCTGTTTGACAGTTATTAAGGATTATTAATAACTAATAAGGATTATTATCAAGGATTTCATATTATTGAGTGTTGGCCATATATTTCTGTTGGGCAGCCATTCAATTGCCTGCCCTCAATGTAGCAAAGTGGACCGGATGTGTCCATTACAGTCTATGGTCCAAACAGGCAGCTGTAACAACCAATCTCAATTCACGAATGAACCATAAAGAAAGCCTCCTGCTGGCGTTTGAACAAAACTATATATCAAAACGTGATTGTTATACTTTTAGTATATAAAGTTTTTCAAGTATATACTTTAAGTATAAAATGCATGGATAACATTGTTACATTGAAGGGAAGCGTAGAACATTGTTGGGTCTCTTCAAACCACAAACAGACACAGATTGTGACGGGAATCTTTAACAAAACATATTTAAAATATTACCGCTTCTGACCACACGGTGTCGGGTGTGGGCAATTATAAAACTAACAATATGCCGTGTTGGCTATAAGAAACAAATAGTAAGGGTCTGGTGCCTTGCTCAAGGGCACCTTGGCAGTGACCAGTTGTTTTGGGGACCACTCACTTGTTTTAAGATGGCAGATTTCATGGCAGGGTCATTCAGTCCTGCATGTCCTCTGAATGCACCTTCACTCTGAGAACCATTTTCCTTGAACCTGACGCACACACACACACACACACACGCACGCACGCACGCACGCACGCACGCACACACACACACACAAACAATGGACTATAACTGGATTTCCCAACATGTTGATACGAAAAAGGATGACAATTAAATATTTGTATAAAATTTGTTTTCCTAATAAGAGATGAGCAATTAAACCAAGAGACAATCGTTTGCTCACAGGTGCAGACAAATGGAAGCTCCATGGCATCACATCCTCTTGACCTCCAAATTCCAGAGTTGGAGTTGGCCATCGTCGCGCAGTGATCATCGTAATCATAATTACGGAGGTCGACGTCTGTCTTTCATTCCAGTGTCTGAAGGAGGAGGAATGTCCGTCCGCCCAGTGCCACCTGTCTCCGTAGAGGCCGATCCAGTATGTGTCGACGAGTGTGGTTGCCTGGGTGACGGCCTGGTTCTCCGCCGGGTTCCTGATGCTGACCAGGTCTGTGTGGTGAGCCCTGCAGTACTGCTGAGCTGATAACCAGGTGGCTGGCAAATTCACTTTGACGTATCTGTCTTGACCTTGTCTCTTACCTGGGAAAAAATGCATTAGTTAGAAAAATGCGATACTAAAATGTGTACACTTTGAAAGTGTGGTAGGTATTGATTGTGTGTGTGTCTGTGTGTGTTCCTAACCATCATAACATATGAAATATAATATGGTTGTGCTGATAAAAGTGGACCAGTTGCCGTTGAACACCCCCACAAAGCTGTTTTTCATGTTGGCCATGGGACCGTAATGGGTGTAGTCGGCCTCTCCGGGCCGGTAGAAGCCTTCTTCACCGACCAGGGACCAACGCCACAGTGCGTCACCGCCATGCAGGAGGCCGATCCACCACTCGTCTGAGGCTTTGTCGGCCATCAGGGGCAGCAGTGCCTCCATGGCCCCCTTGTTGTCCACGGTGGCCAGGTCAAAGCCTCTGTTTCTGCAGTAGTCCCGCGCAGCCCACCAAGTTTTGGGGATCTCCACTAAACAGTGATGGTGGCGGTGATCCCCGAGGGACGGCATACACAGTCCTGGTGTGGCGGATGATCGCATGATTTTACTTTACAGTTACTGCACTGTTCTGCACTGTCCTGCACTGTATTCATGATGCATGATTATTCTAGCACGTGTATATCCTTAATGTTGATAACACGCTCTTATCACAGCTACTTAAGCAGGTGACCTGGCAGTACGAAATTGTGTTATTCATCTTGTTAATATGAAAGCTTGTGAACTGCTCTATTTTTATGTTCGTGTACCTCAGTGTTATGCTATTGTCTGCTTCAACTAATGTACTCCTTGTAAGTCGCTTTGGATAAAAGCGTCTGCCAAATGCCCTAAATGTAAATGCTGCACTACTGGCACTTTAAGATGCAGTTTTAAATGCCATTTGCACAATTCAACACATGTCATCCATCAGTCACTTTATCGTTCTTTTTATTGTTCTTGTTTTATTGTGTACAGTATCGTTGTAGTACAGTGTTGTATAGTTTAAGTTTAGTACATAGTATAGCATATAGTGTTACATTGTAGGGAATGCATACTGCAGGAGGGATGGGGAGTAAGCATTCCAGTGTACTAAAACTAAAACTTCTACGACTACTAATAATAATAATTATGAGTAAAAACAAACTTCACCAACCTGAGATTAGAAGAGTTGTGTGCATCCATTCCATAGGATTCATGTCTACGTAATAGAAAGATTCACTCTGGTTACTTTGCTGTCCACTTTACTTACTTTTTAGTTCATACATGAATCTCCACGATAATAAAGCAGTTGAACAAATGTGTGATTTTTTTGTAGTTGTTGTTGTTGTGGTTCTGGTTGGCGACGGCTTATGTTGTCATTCAGATGGTATTATTTTTGTATATTTTCATTCAGAATTAATGTAGGCTTCTATTTTAGTCTTCTGCCTAAAACATAATCAAAAGGCAAGGTATTCACCTTGGTTTTTCCTTTGGTAAGCAGTCAAGCTGTTTTCCCGGCTCCCGGCTTCAGGTCTCTGTCTCTCTTGGTCTGACTTGCTCCCAACATCTTCCAAAGATGTTTATCGGCCAGCGTGTGGAATTTTAAATGCAAAGTGAATGAAATAATCCCTGCTTTTAGTGCTTGGCTTTAGCGATTACTCGGTTTAAGCCCGGACTATAACACACACGCCAGCTTTTCCAGGATCCTTTGCAGCCATACATTGACATGTCTCACACCCAGTCAATGCCTTTTCACTTCCCCTCAAATGTGTGAACTGTAGTTACCAACAGTGGCCCCCTAGGACACTAGAACTTTTTTCTGGGAGTGGGTTCTGTACATATGGAGGGGGGGGCTTAATACTTAACCCCTACTTTATACTTAACCCCTCACACACTTCCTGGTGTCCCGGAAGCCAGCCGGTAGTGCTGTGCACTAGTGGGGTAACCTCACTCACCAGACACCTAAAAGACGTTCTAGCGAATGAAGCCAGAGCCTGTGTGGTGTTAGCTTCCCTGTGTGGTGTTAGGTCCTGAGTTCCAAACCCCATGTGTGGGACACTCACTGTTACACTGGCATCTCTTGTTCTGTGCTGCGCTGTCCAATACAGCAGGGCTGATAAGACTGAAGCTAGTACTGAGCCCGGCCCGAGGCTTTCGTTCCACGTCATTTTAACACGTTTACAGCTGTGAACGAATCTAGAAAATACGATTAAGGTGTTCCCAAAGCATCTTTTTATTATTGCAATAAATCATGGTTCATATCAGAGTGGCAGCATGGTCTATGTCACGCATGCTCATATCAATCATGAAACCTTAATGAACTCAAAAGGCAAGGTATTCACCTTGGTTTTTCCTTGGGTAAGCAGTCAAAGGGCTGTTTTCCCGGCTAGGTCTCTGTCTATCTTGGTCTGTCTTGCTCCCGAACTTCTTCCAAAGATGTTTATCGGCCAGCTTGTGGAATTTGAAATGCAAAGTGAATGAAATGATCCCTGCTTTTACTGCTTGGCTTCAGCGATTACTCGGTTTAGGCCCGGATTATAACACATTGGAGTATGGCGCCGTACGAGATGGCTGCCGTGTCGCGAGCTCGCGCACGACGACGCAGTTTTTTGTTATTCTTTTTATCGCAACTATTTTAGTTCAGGAAGTTAGCAGCACGTTCACTTATAACTTTTGCACACTTCGGGAGATCAGATCGACAGTCGCTACCAGAGTTTTTTCATTCTTTCGACTCGGACGTCCCGCCCGAAGTCACAGCTGGATTATCTCCGACCATCTTGGGCACGATTACACGCAAGCGTCGCCGGCGGAAGCGAGGGAAGCAAGCTGGCGTGCTAGTCAGGCTGAGATGTCGATCCGATCGCCCCCCACTACCCACCATTCTACTGGCTAATGTACAGTCTCTGGACAATAAGTTAAGCGAGCTACAGGCTCGTATTCAATTCCACCGGGAAACTAAGGACAATTGTATCATCTGCCTTACGGATACATGGATGTCGGACGGGGTTACCGACGCAGCTATCGAACCGAGGGGGAATTTCCGTCCACCGGGCGGACAGAACAAAGGCTCTCTCCGGTAAAGATCGCGGAGTATGTCTCATGATAAATAGATCTTGGTGCAACCAAAGTCATGTATATCCCCTCAAGTCTTTCTGTTCCCCGGACCTGGAGTACCTGATGCTTATGTGCCGTCCACACTGGCTACCTTGGGAGTTTACAGCGGTAACCGTGACCACTGTTTACATTCCCCCACAGCCAACACAGACACAGCGCTGAAGGAACTGTATGGGGCTATCAGCGAACAGGAGTCGGCACACCCCGAGGCTAATCTCATCGTGGTGGGGGACTTCAACAAGGCGAACCTGAAGAAGGTTCTCCCGATGTTCTACCAACACATAACGAGCAACACACGGGGCGAGCGAATCCTCGCCACTGCTACACCCCCTTCCGTGATGGCTACAAGGCCCTCCTCCGCCCACCGTTCGGCAAATCAGACCACCGCTCTATCCAGCCACTCCCCGCCTATTGGCAGAGACTGAAGCAGCCACCGATCGCTGTGAGGGAGGTCCAATGCTGGTCGGACCAATCGGACTCTATGCTGCAGGATTGTTTTGATCGCGCTGACTGGCACATATTCCGCGTTGCCTCGGACAATAACATCAACGAGTACGCGTCGTTGGTCACCGGGTTCATCAAGAAGTGCATAGATGACGTTGTTCTGACCAAGTCGGTTTGGATATATCCCAACCAGAAACCGTGGATTAACGGCGATGTTCGCGCTGCTCTACACGCGCGTAACGCCGCCTTTGGCTCCGGGAATACGGAGGAATATACGAGAGCCCGTTACGACCTCCGTAAGACCATCGTCACTGCCAAGCGGGAGTATAAGGACAGAGTGGAAGATAAATTCAAGAGCCACGATGCTAGGGGTATGTGGCAGGGGCTGCAGACGATAACAAACTTCAGAGGGAGAACCAGTTGTGTAGAGAACTTCTCTACCTCCCTCCCAGGAGAGCTAAATACTTTTGTTGCTCGGTTCGACGTAAACGGCAGCCCGCCGCCTGAGGAGACCAGCCTGCTGAGCATCTCGGAGGCGGATGTACGCCGCACCTTCAAGCGGCTGAACATCCGTAAGGCGGCAGGTCCTGACGACATCCCGGGCCGCGTCCTCAGAGCATGCGCAGACCAGTTGTCAGGAGTCTTTGCAGACATCTTCAACCTCTCCCTGTCCCAGGCTGTTGTCCCCGCGGTCTTCAAGATGTCCACCATCGTGCCTGTCCCTAAACAACCCAAGGTAACATGCCTGAATGACTATAGACCTGTAGCCCTCACCTCGATTGTTAGCAAATGCTCCGAGAGGTTGGTCAAGGACTTTATTTACTCCGTGTTACCTGCCACGCTGGACCCATGGCAATTTGCATATCGTCAAAATAGATCCACGGACAACGCAATTGCCATGGCCCTCCACACTGCCCTTTCCCACCTTCCACCTGCCCCCATCCACGTGCAGCTGGATACTGGACCTCCTGTCGGACCGCCGCCAGGTGGTGAGGTTGGGCAGCACCACATCAGAGCCACTGACCCTCAACACGGGAGCCCCCCAGGGATGCGTGCTGAGCCCTCTCCTCTACTCCCTCTACACCCATGACTGCATGGCTATGCACA
This sequence comes from Muraenolepis orangiensis, assembly GCA_027704905.1. Taxonomy (NCBI): domain Eukaryota; kingdom Metazoa; phylum Chordata; class Actinopteri; order Gadiformes; family Muraenolepididae; genus Muraenolepis; species Muraenolepis orangiensis. Next base: position 1,187,175 of record JANIIK010000121.1, read on the forward strand.
GCTCCAACGTCATCGTCAAGTTTGCTGACGACACGACAGTGATGGGCCTGATCGCTGGCGACGACGGCCTCAACGTCAAGAAGACCAAGGAGCTGATCGTGGACTTCAGGAAGCAGAGGGGAGAGCACAGCCCTATCTCCATCGATGGTGTTGCAGTAGAGAGGGTCAGCAGCTTCAAGTTCCTCGGCGTGCACATCTCCGAGGACCTCACATGGTCCACGCACACCACACACGTGGTGAAAAGGGCCCAACAACGCCTGTATTTCCTCAGGCGTCTGAAGAAATTCAGCATGGGCCCCCGCATCCTGAGAACATTCTATAACGGCACCATCGAGAGTGTTCTTACAGGGTGTATCACCACCTGGTACGGGAACTGCACCGCACTCGAGCACAGAGCGCTTCAAAGGGTGGTGCTGACGGCCCAGTATATCGTTGGAGGTGAGCTCCCCTCCCTCCTGGATATATACAACCAGCGGTGCGTGGCCAAGGCAAAACAAATCATAAAAGACATTGCCCACCCCAGCCACAAACTGTTGCTGACACTGTTACCGTCAGACAGGCGATACCACAGTATCAAGTGCCATACAAATAGGCTTAGAGATAGCTTCCACAGTCAGGCCATCAGGCTGCTGAACAAGGGCGTATAGCATATAACAATGTATATTTTATTACATTGATTTATATATACATATTGCTCTTTTCTGTGCCGATATTTTGCATTTTATAAATTGCATTTTTATTTATTTTTATTTTTTTAAACTTTATTCTATTTTTTATTCTATTTTTATCTTATTTTTATAACTGATGTCTGTCGTTGGCTATTGCACATAAGATTTTCACATCACTGCTTTATACTTGACTTGACTTGACATACGCCAGTTTTTCCAGGATCCTTTACAGCCATACATTGACATGTCTCACACCCAGTCAATGCGTTGTCACTAGAACTTTTCTTTGGCTTAATACTTAACCTCTACTTAATACTTAACCCCTCACACACTTCCTCGTGTCCCGGAAGCCAGCCGGTAGTGCAAAAAAAGTTGGAAGTTGGGAGGAAGGTATTGTCAAGAATGAAGGAAGAGACCACAGGCGCAGGAATGATGGTAAAGGGAACAAGTGAATGACAGGAAGGTACGGGTTGGGGAGATGGTGGTGTAGAATGGGATCTGGGGGAAGCAGAGAAGGGGAAGGTAGTGGAGGAACAAGGCTGGACTGGGGGTTAGCGCGGACGCTAGGAGTAGCTCGCAGGTGGGCTGGTAAGGCAGGTGGGGGGGGGGTAGAGATGATCCTGAAGACACAGGGAAAACAGGTTAATAAGGAATCACAATGCACAAAGAGATCTGGAGATGAATGACTGGAGAACCGGGGTAGATATAGTCATGGATGATGGAAGGAAGGTGGAGGGCCAGGAGGGTCATTGGGTGCCACGCCCCTCCTTAACACACTACATACACACAGAGAGAACAGACAAGAGACTTACTGTGAACACAAGGGGGAGGTAGAACACAAGACACAAAAGGACAGGGGCAGGGCTGAGATGAAGAATATGTACCTAGGTAGTAGTTATAACAAATCATTGACATCTCAACAAACCAAAGGCAAGTCTTCTGGTCAACAGGTAACAAACCAACTGAAGGAAAGCTGTTTTGGTATACAATTGTCCACTGTAGACAGTGGCAGTGGCACATGACACAGGGGAAACAAATTAGCCAATAAAGACGGTTGCATTCACTTAACTGAGAATGACGAACCCCAAACTTCTGAGCAGCATCATCGTTTGGCATCATCGAAACGTAATGGTATTTTGAGTTTCCATGGCTTTCCAACCCATCCCGACCTGAGAAGAACCCGACGCGGACATCCGATTCTATACCAAGTAACGTTAGACCGAAGTTGTGCTATTCAGCTAACTGTTTGACATCGACCAAAGTAAACATCAGTTAAACTATAAAGAATCCTATTGTAAGTCTTAATAAAATAAAGTGAATGTGCCTACTACGTGACCGCTGCATTCTGTGTCATGCATACGAGATGAGACATTGGCTTAGTTGTTGATTTCCCAGACACCCAGGTCATCTTGGACTGCACGAGTGTCAGACACCATCCTTACCACTCCTGCAAAGTGAGATGTACTCCACCTACAAATCTCACTGCACCATGAAAGGGCTTATTGGCAGACGTTTACAGTGGCATGCCTGTTGTCAAACTACCAAAACAAGGCATTAGTTAATGCATGGGTTAAGTAAAGCTTTGGTTCAACACCAGGTTTTTGTAATTTAATTTTGTGAATTTTGTTTATTCCAGTGGCAGATCATTTTGTTAAACATTCTGTAAATCTTATGTACACAAACATTATCAATGTAAGCAAACTGTTGAATGTAAAGTTATTTGTATAGATTTTTAAAAATGAACATAGTAACATATTGTACATATATCGTATTGAACTATTGTAACATATTGGCTAAAAAAACATGATTGAAAAATGAACTGTAATAAAATATTTGATAACATTTTGTCATTCCAATCTTTCATTGAAGAACCTGGGTTTTGCTCATGTTCATTTCTCAAAGACAGGTATCTTGGCATGTATATGTAGAAAAATAAATGGTCAGCTTTTTCTCTAGTTGATCTTTGCACTTGTGGATCCATGTATATTCGTTGCTGTTTGGAACAGCAATGCCACTATGCGATTGCACGCAACACTGCCTGCCACACAGGAGCATTGGCTGTGCGTCAACACCACTGGCGATGAATCACGAAGCGTAATCTAAGACGAAAGAGAAAAAAATTTGAAATATACACTCTGCTTCATGGAAAAGAGCAAGTCGGTTAATATGAGTAGAACAGTTATTGTTATTGTTACTGAACCATGCTCCTAGACGATGCCTACCCTCCTAAATGCTTAGCTTTACATTCTCTCCCTACTCAAACAAACTTGAATAACCTTCCTTGATAACTATTATGCCTTAGATGGTGTATATTAGCAGTGTTAACTTATGTAAATATGTTTCTGATCACCTAAACACGTTTCCACCTTATCCTTATCAACTTGATCAAATGATTAGATTAGATTCAAATTAGATTCAAATGTATTGCCATCACACAGCACAAGCACAGTACAGCGAAACTAATTTAGCATCTAACCAGAGTGCAAATGTTGCAGTAAAGTGCATGGTAATATAATATAATTTACAGTTTAAATTTACAGGTTAAAAGACAGTCTAGGTATAAATGTGATACGAGCAGCATAATAATAGGTATGTGTATATACAGGTAAGTATATAGATGTAAATGTATATACAAGTGAGAATATATAATTGTATGGCAGATATAAATGTATACACAGGAGTAGGAGCAGTTCTATCAACATATTTAAATATATATTGCAGGTACAGTAAACAGGTATTTTAGTAATACATATGCAAACTATAGAGAGGTAGGTAGTTGTGATACAGTTTGTTTTTACAGTTGTTTTTTCTTTTTTCTTTTTTTAAAGTTAGTCAGAGACATTGGTGGTGATTGTTATTAGTTAGGTGTTGAGCAGAGGTGTGGGGCAGGGGGGCAGCAGAGGGGGTGTCAGCAGGGGGGGGTGCAGCAGAGGGGAGGGAAGCTGGAGGGGGACATCAGAGGTAATAATAATAATAATAATAATGCCAGCTTTTATATAGCGCTTTTATCCAAAGTGCTTTACAAGTCATGCCTCACATTACCCATTCATACACCGACGGTGGAGTCAGCCATGCAAGGAGACAGCCAGCACGTCAGGAGCAGTTAGGGTTAGGGTGTCTTGCTCAAGGACACCTCGACAGGTTTTTTTCTAGGAGGAGCCGGGCTTTCCTCAGTCTCCTCAGGAAGAAGAGACGCTGGGGAGCCTTCTTTACCAGTGAGGCAGTACTGAGGGACCAGGAGAGGTCCTCGGAGATGTGAACTCCCAGGAATTTGAAGCTGGAGACACGCTCAACCTCCGCTCCGTTGATGAGGATGGGGGCGTGTGCGCCAGCTCTGGTCTTCCTGAAGTTGACGATGAGCTCCTTGGTCTTCTTGGTGTTGAGGGCCAGGTTGTTGTCAGCGCACCACGCCACCAGGTGCTGGACCTCCTCCCTGTAGGCTGCCTCATCGTTGTTTTGATGAGGCCCACCACCCTTGTGTCGTCAGCAAACCTGATGATGGTGTTTTTACCATGTACAGGAGTGCAGTCGTGGGTGAAGAGGGAGTAGAGGAGAGGGCTCAGCACACAGCCTTGTGGAACGCCGGTGTTTAGGGTGAAGGTGGAGGAGGTGAGATGGTCCTACCTGACTGACTGACTGACTTATATGTCCTCACATTCCATAGTCTAGGACCTGGTCATGTATTTCACGTATGTGTATAACATATTAGTCTTGCTGATCTGACATAACGCCGCAGTGAAATAGCAGGAAGGGAGGCAGCCAGTACCTCTGCCTCCCTGAAGGGGGCGTGTGTGAGCACACGGGCTTGTTCTGCTATTGCTCTTCTCCACGTATGACAGACAAACGGCATTGTGGGTAATATGCTAGCTAAGAAAGTCAAGTAGAGAAAGTCAAGTGCACCGCATCAGTCCGTTTATATTAATTTTTTGCCCTGACTGGAAAAATGGAAGATTATATATATAAGCTAAAACATTTCTCAAAACTTGACTTTCAATCAAAACTGGAAGTGATAAATAATGGAAGAGCTAAAATGTTTGCTTCAAACGACGGGAAAGAAGATAACACGCTCTCTTCAAACGGAGTGGAACACCCCAAAAGACGGGCTGGGTGGTTGTGCTACGAGAAACCGTTGTGCTTACTTGAAGCAATAGGTGATACGATTAGAAATGATATAAAAAAGGAGATTAATGCAGCCCTATTTGTTGCTGTAGAAGTAGACGAGACAACGGAAGTCACAAAGAAACTGTGAAGTGAGGGAGGCGTTTTGAGGGTTTGATGATGTGAGTAATGACAGACCAGCCACTGCTATAGCTGAGTACATCTCGGGAGCGTTGGAGGAATACAAGTGTGTCGAAAAGCTGGTCGCTCAGACTTATGACGGAGCTGCTGTGATGGAGATCAGAGATTAATGGGGCGCAAGCCAAGATTAAATAAAAGGTACCTGAAGCCATTTTTACCCACTGTTACGCACACACAAATTGAACCTGGTGCTCACGCATTCAGCAAAATGCATGCCTCAGAGTAGAACTTGTTTTAAAACAGTTGAGGGACCAGGGACATTTTTCAGTAAGTCCACGAAGCGCACCCACTTACTGGATGATGTTGTGAAGTGACGTTTACCAAGAGCAGCGCCCACGAGACGGAGCTCAAATTCTAGGCTGTTGCAGACAATAAGCATGTAACAATCTGATCTGCGCGCTGTATTGAAAGTGAAAATTGAGTGAAAATCTAGATAGTTGGGATAATGACACGCTAATGATGGCCACTGGATATGATCGATGGCTGACAAAAGCATCAACATGCTTTTTCATTATGGCATATGATGGACATTTTCAGTGAAACGGATGCACTCTTTAGAGTGCTGCAGAACAAAGTAATGGACATCGGATTTTGTTGTGCACGAATCCGAGACACAATTAGAGTTGTGGAATGCCAGAGACAGGAGTTTGACAGTTTCTATGAGCGATTTGAGCAAAAATGTGCCACACTTGGCCTGACAGATAGTGTCCAAAGTAAACAGTCAGTCAGAGATGAGAGGAAACAAATGTTTTAGAATGTTCTGGACAATATCAGTGTTCAACTTAAAGCTAGGTTTGATCATTTTGGTGAGCTAGCTTTCCTTGGTTTGGTTGATTGTACAACATTTGAGGAAATGTCACACCATTTTGATGACACCAAAATGCAGAGCCTGTCAAAATATGCTAGGTTATTTGGCTTTGTTAGTCTAAAGGCTGATCTCATCGGACTTTATAGCTCACAAACGGCGAGGAATGAATGTATATCTCCTGACAGCTGTATCTGTATAGTATCTGATGAAGACTGTTTCTGAGGCGACAAAGTTACTTCAGCTGGTGCTCACTATACCGGCTACAACGTGTCCGTGGAAAGGTCCTTCTCTGCTTTGAAAAGACTGAAAAAGTACCGTCGGAATCGGACTGACCGAGGACGACTTTCATCCCTAGCAATAATCTCTATTGAGACAGAGAGACTTTTAAAACTAAAAGAAAATAAGGAGGACTTTTACACCAAAGTCGTGGAGATATTTGTCCAGAAGGATAGGCGAATGGACTTTATTTACAAGTAAAGGTAAGACCGTGCATACACTGCTGTACAGTCCACGACAAAAATAAAAGACCAGCCCTTTTTTAGTAATAAATAAAACATTTATATAAAACAAGTTATGAAAAAAATGTAAAGTTATATATAAAAGTCATTTGTATTGAATGAGTATGAACTGTGATGGCAAATTAAGAACACACGGAGGGTGAATTCATGCTACTCTGTTGAATTCATATATTTGTAAATGTGACTAAGAAAGAGTCAGTGCCTCCCCAGCCACGAACCTCACCGCACGTCACTGCAGCGCACCTGTTTCTTATCACAATCAGCTTCCTACTTATACTCGGCTCTCCTTGAGGTTCGTTGCCAGAACTTTCTTGTTGATACAACTGTGAGACTCTCTAGCCTCTTCTCTTCTTCGCTCACGAACAGCTGACGGATGGCTGTGGCATTTCCAACAAATTACAATTATAGTTATAAATAGTGAGTCATATTTACAATACCGTCCAAAAATACTGCCTTGTTGGAATCAAGATTCAAGATTCAGAATGCCTTTATTGTTGGTGTACAAGAACAACAAAATTGTCTAGCAGTCCTCAAGACTCCAAACTATTTGAAACCATAAATTCTAATAATAATAAATGATAAATGATTAAACAAAAAACTAGATAAACTGGTTAAAGAAAGTCCATATAAAAACAGTATATCCACTGTATATTGTAACCCTCTGTTGTCATATGTTTATTGAAGAATAATAGGTATTTCTCTGTAACACCTCCAACCCCCGAGCCGGCTAGACATAAGAGTAGTTGGGCTCTTTCAACCCTGAGGTGCCTTACTACTGTAGTGTATTCCTTAACCCAGCATGACGTCGGCCCCTGGCATCCTGCCCCCCCTCCCCCTCAACATGGAGATGAGCTGGGGCGGGGGTTCATATAATTGTCACGATCGTTTGAAGTTGCGTGTCTCCTATTGTGTCTAAACTGTTGAAAAGGGAGACGCTCTTGTAAGTGCGCTGGACTTCTCTCTGCATGCCTTGCGAGACGTGTGGTGAGAACTCCCGGACCGAGCAACCGAGCGCTCGACCTATTGATTGTTTATGTGTTTTTACCTGTTTATATTAAATACGATAGTAAGACTTATTTCGTTTTGGATGACCTTATTCTTAAACAGTTTTCAGTACTAGCCCACTGGACGTGTGCCGCAGAATTCCCACCACAATATGTATATATATTTTTATTTATTTATATTTATATATATGCAATATGTATGTCTCAGGCATCGCATATGTCTCACGCATCTCCCTGACTTCCTTGAACCAGGAAGTAGCGGGAGTAAAAACCCATGGTGTAATTTGGAGCGGGGAACGACAGAGACGGCCCCCTTCGCCAAAAGACGCCCACCTCCGTCACTAGAGCAGCGCTCGCAACGGGGTCCTGGAGCATGGTCTCCCCCAGACCTATAAAGGGCCAACTAATGTAAAAGTACTTCCGAACACTGCAGGAGCCTCTAGGCCAGGGGTGGCCAACCAGTCAGAGGTTAAGAGCCAAAAATGTTACTATGTTACTGCAAAGAGCCACATCATACACACAGTCACAGATGCGCACCCACCCCCCCCCCCCTCTCCTTCTCTCTTTTGTTCTCAGCCTTTCTCTGTGCTCCCTCACTCTCTTTCTCCCCTCTCTCTCTCTCTCACACAGACTAAATGAAAATCTAGAACTTTACACACACACACTCAGGATCCTCCCTCCCAAAGACACACACACCGTCACACAGACAGACACACATAGCTCTGCTCTGACAGATTTATTACACCATACACCATAATACACCATAATATTGACAGAAATTGAATTAAACCTCTCCTACTAGTATTCAGAGGCCAGTTATGATCAACAATGAACATTGTGTGCTCTCTCACACAAACTCAGTAAACAAAATGTGAACAAGTTTTTTATCTTCCTATGCATGTTGCTTCTTTAAATTAAATTAGTGGGACTTCTGACATTCCTTGCCTTGAACAATCCTCCACCTTTTTTTCAGTTTTTGGTTTTCTGGAAACAAGATGTCAACCACGCATTGGTTTAGGCGTTACGGTCTCCGAGTGCTTCATTATTTTTTGGAAAAACTGTGTCTGCTTTTCCGCCTGACTTTTCAAGGTGTTTAACTTCTGCTTGCGAAGTTCAACACCTTTAGGGAATTCCTGGTGGATGGAGAGAGCATGGAGTGAGGTGAAATGGCGCTGAAGGTTTGAAGCCTTGAAATGGGCTAATGATGTCTGGCATAGAAGGCAAAATGGCTTGCAATTGCGTTCTATAAAAAAAGATGAACTCTCCCACTCTACTAAAAACGTCCTATGGTCGTCTTCATATTTTCGCTTAGCTGTGCATTTTTTCCCTGCCATTTTAGGTTTGAACTCAGATGGTCAACTCAGATAGTGCTTACTCAACGATAGGGTTTTCACCCCTCGAAGGTGATTGGTTCACTGCATCGCAGGCATTTTTGTGATAGGCTCTTGGGCCGCATCACAATTAGACACGCTGTCATGCTCTCATACTGACACTACACACACACAGTGGCGTAGGGAAGGGCCCCCCCCGCAGTGGGTGCCTTGCAGTGGGCCCCCCCCCCCTGGCGTTGGATGTAAGAAAAAAAATTAACATCTATATATCTTAATTTCTGATCGGGTAGTAGCACCCCACCCCCGTCAACGATCGTCGCACATCGCGATATTTCTACGCCACTGCACACACACGTACACACAGGTACGTACACACACACACACACACAAATATAATTCGATATGAACTGAAGAGCCGCATGAAACTGGGCAAAGAGCCGCATGCGGCTCGAGAGCCACGGGTTGGCCACCCCTGCTCTAGGCGTATGTCTATAGAAAACCATAGCTTGAATTTAAAATTTGAAAAATTTAAAAGGTAACTCCAGAAATGTATCTATTTTAAACTATTCATCACACATCTAGGGATGTCATTTTGACTATAGGAAGATCTGGCCTTTCTGCCGTCAGACATTAGACATGAATAGTTCTGATTTGTCAGACTGTACACAATATAGCACACAAGTCTTGGCATTGCTCTCGGTTTAGAAGTTTAAACGTCACAGTCTTCTTTGTGAGTTTTTCGTTTTTCCTGAAACTCCTCCTTGGTGAAGACCTGTCCATCAGAAGTGGGTATCCATGTCATCTTAAGCCCAGTCCAAGTCGTGTTTCCCAGCAACTGTAAAACAAAAGCAAAAGGTTTTGGCTCTAGGGCAGGGGTGTCAAACTCATTTGAGTTAAGGGGCCAGATACTGCCCACATTGATCTCAAGTGGGCCAGACCAGTAAAATCATAGCATAATAACCAATATATAACAACACTATTTATCTATGTTTAAATCATTAGTGATGGTTTTTGGATGATACACCCTATTTTATGACGTGATCCATTGTTAACGATTTACAACACAACGATTTCCTCCATTTGCAGCTTGTACTCTCTCTCTGAATTTTGTCACAACACCAGTTTTTTTCCCGATCATTGATGGTGCATCTTCTGTAGCAACACTGACAGCACGGCTCCAGTCCACTCCGACCCGGTCCAGCGCTTCAACGGGAGCGCTAAAAATGTCATTCACTGTAGTGGTGTCCATCATAGGTACCAACTCAAGGAAATGCTTTGTGACCGCCAAAGTGTCATCAACACTATGAATAAATCTGGCCAGTTAAGCAACATCTGTAATGTCAGTGTTCTCATCGATTGCAACTGAAAATGCTACAAATGACTTGACTTCTTTTGGCTATCCAAATCTGCTGAAGATCGGCAATCCTATCCGTCACAGTATTCTCCCACGTGACCCCTCTCTTCCGCGATCTCCACTGGCTTCCGGTAAATGCTCGCATCAAGTTCAAGACTCTGGTGCTGACCTTTAGGGCAGTCAATGGAACTGCCCCAGCCTACCTACAGGCGTTGGTCAAGCCCTACATCCCAGCCAGAGCGCTCCGCTCAACTTCTGCCAGGCGACTTGTTTGACCTTCACTGATGACAACCAAGCATCGCTCGTCCAAGACCCAGCTCTTCACGGCTCTGGCTCCACAGTGGTGGAATGAACTCCTGTCTCATGTCAGGACGGCAGAGTCCCTCGCCAGCTTCCGCAAGAGACTCAAGACCCACCTGTTCAGAGTCCACCTGGACTCTCCTTGAACCCTTGAGGCTGATGCTATTTTGTGAGCAATTAGGTAGCTAGCTTTCACTGCTGCATCACTTATATCTCGGCTCTGGGTAAAAACAGACTGCTGTTTCTTCAGACTTGCTAGCAGGTCATTTATTTTGTCTTTTCTAAGTTGTCCTTGCCGTATTTTTCGCCATGGTGAGTCTCATAGTGGCGCCGAATATTGTATTCCTTGAGCACAGACACTTGCTGGGAACACACAAAACACACAGGTGTTCCAGTTACCTCAGTGGACGTGTCAATTTTTCATGGAAAATTCTGCACTCTGTGTCCACTTTTCTCTTTTTTGACAGAGACATTTGGGGATGAGGGTATCACAGAAGATTTTGACAGCAAAATAATGGATGCATTAAAAAAGGCGGGATGATGCCATTTGCTGTTCAGTTCTGGTTCTCAGTGTAGATCGCTACTCTTACTCTTTACTTTTTTACAGTCTATCGCATGCTCTTACTGAGACAGTGCAACCCCTAGTGGTCTGATTAGAAATAGCAGGTACTTCGATAGAAATGCAATAGGCCTATATCACGGCACAGTTGTACCCGTTAAAAATTGCTGAAGCAGTGTATCCCAAGTTCCGGTTAATGCATTCACCTTGGCATTCACCATGGAGGACAGTTATCGCTGGACAACATCGCTGCATAACCTTCCAAAAGTCGGTCAAGACGATGTGGTTCAACTAGTGAATGAACACTCTACAGTGAAGAAGTCTAACTCCGAATCATACAATTCCCCGACATTGTGTCTTGTGGCTCTATCTGGATATATCGCAATATAACAAAGGCGATTTTGTGTAGGAGCAGAGGTATGCCTATGTATTTACGTCAGCAGCTTCAAGTTCCTCGGCGTGCACATCTCCGAGGACCTCACATGGTCCACGCACACCACACACGTGGTGAAAAGGGCCCAACAACGCCTGTTTTTCCTCAGGCGTCTGAGGAAATTCAGCAGGGGCCCCCGCATCCTGAGAACATTCTATACCGGCACCACCGAGAGTGTTCTTACAGGGTGTATTGGTGCGGACGGCCCAGTATATCGTTGGAGGTGAGCTCCCCTCCCTCCTGGATATATACAAGCAGCGGTGCATGGCCAAGGTCAAACGCATCATAAAGACATTGCCCACCCCAGCCACAAACTGTATTCACTTTTACCGTCAGGCAGGCGATACCGCAGTATCAAGGTCCGTACAAATAGACTCAGAGATAGCTTCCACAGTCAGGCCATCAGGCTGCTGAACAAGAGCGTATAGCATATAACAATGTCGATTTTATTACATTGATTTATATATACATATTGCTCTTTTTCTGTGCCGATATATTGCATTTTATAAATTGCATTTTTATTTTTATTTTTTAACTTATTTTATTCTATTCTGTTTTATTCTATTTTTATCTATTTTTATTTTATTTTTATAACTGCTGTCTGTCGTCGGGTATTGCACATAAGATTTTCACTCGCTGCTTTATGCTTGTGTAAACTGTGAAGTGACAATAAACTTGACTTGACTTGACTAATATAGGCTATTTATTTGATAGTTATTTCAATGTACCTTTTCATTTACGTGTTAATATGTAGTGTGCAGCTGTATATTTTCTAAAAGGGAATGCCTCTTATTCTTGTGAATATGAGTTCTCTTAAAATAAAAGTGCTTGTGACATCATACATGTGGCATTGAGTTAAAACTGAAAAATTTGCCAAATTTGTTTAAAATACCGATATATATCGTATATCGCAATGCAGCCTAAAAATACCGGGATATGATTTTTGGTCCATATCGC
>JANIIK010000121.1:1202310-1262878 GCA_027704905.1 Muraenolepis orangiensis
TAAATCCTTACCTGGACAAGATCAACCAGGCAGAACAATAATGACAACTGGAGTGGCCGGCATTGGTAAAACCGTCTTAACATACAAGTTCTCTCTGGACTGGGCTGAAGGCAAAGCCAACCATGACATACACTTCATGTTTCCCTTCACTTTCAGAGAGCTGAATTTACTGAAAAATAAAGAGTTTAGCTTGATGGAACTTCTTCATCACTTCTTTATTGAAACCAAAGGAATCTGCAGATATGACCTGTTCCAAGTTGTCTTCATCTTGGATGGTCTGGATGAGTGTCGACTTCCTCTTGACTTCCAGAACAATCCGATCTGGACCGATGTCACAAAGTCGACCTCGGTGGACGTGCTGCTGACAAACCTCATCAGGGGCGACCTGCTTCCCTCCGCTCGCATCTGGATAACCACACGCCCTGCGGCAGCCAATCAGATCCCTGCTGAGTGTGTTGGCATGGTGACAGAGGTGAGGGGGTTCACTGACCCACAGAAGGAGGACTACTTCAGGAAAAGATTCAGAGAGGACACTCTGGCCAGCACAATCATCTCCCATATCAAGACATCACGAAGCCTCCACATCATGTGTCACATCCCACTCTTCTGTTGGATCAGTGCTACAGTTCTGGAGGACTTCTTCAAAACAACCCAGACAGGAAAAGAAATTCCCAACACCGTGACTCAGATGTACATCCACTTCCTGAGGGTTCAGTCCATACAGGCAGACAGGAAGTACCATGGGAGAGCTGAAACAGAAGCAGTCTGGAGTTCAAAGAGCAGGAAGATAATTGTTTCTCTGGGAAAACTGGCTTTTAACCAGCTGGAGAAAGGCAACCTGATCTTCTACGAGGCAGACCTGGCAGAGTGTGACATCGATGTCAGAGCAGCCTCAGTGTACTCAGGAGTGTTCACGCAGATCTTTAAAGAGGAGTGTGGGCTGTACAAGGACAAGGTGTTCTGCTTTGTCCATCTGAGCATCCAGGAGTTTCTGGCTGCTCTTTACGTCTTCCTGTCCTTCATCGACACTGGTGTCAATCTGCTCTCAGAAGAACAACCGAAAACAAAGGTCCACCTCCTCTACAAGAGTGCTGTGGACAAGGCCTTACAGAGTGAGAACGGACACCTGGACTTGTTCCTCCGCTTCCTCCTGGGCCTCTCTCTGGAGACCAATCAGATTCTCCTACCTGGTCTGCTGAGACAGACAGGAAGTAGCACAGGGACCAATGAGAAAACAGTGTCTTACATCAAGGAGAAGATAAGTGGAGATCTCTCTCCAGAGAGAAGCATCAATCTGTTCCACTGTCTGAATGAGCTGAACGACCGTTCTCTGGTGGAGGAGATCCAACAGTACCTGATAAAAGGAAGACTCTCCAGAATATCTCTCTCTTCTGCTCAGTGGTCAGCTCTGGTCTTCATCTTAATGTCATCAGAAGTGGAGCTGGACGTGTTTGACCTTATGAAATACTCAGCTACAGAGAAGGGTCTTCTGAGGCTGCTGCCAGTGGTCAAAGCCTCCAAAACATCTCTGTAAGTTCACTAATAACATATATTTGAATACACAATATACATAAAAGTAGAATATAAAGTTCGATAATATAGAAAAACATATCTGTAGGTTCATTAATAACATGTCTGTTATAATACATAATATAAATAATACCAGAAAATGAAATTTATAATAATATACAATACATCTCTGTAGGTTCACTAATAAAAATGTACTATAATACACAATATACATAATACTAGAATATGAAAGTTAGCAAATTAAACAATACATCCCTGTAGGTAACCTAATAAAATTAGGTTACACTATATACATAAGGGAAGGAGCATATTGAATATTAGTACCTACATCACCGTTATCATTTATTAAACTTATATTTTTTATTCATAATGCTAGTAAAGACTGAAGTGGTTTTAATTCTAATTAGCCTTTTTAACACAGTTCCCAACATGTTCCTGTTGATTTTGTGTGAAGGCTGAATGGCTGTCATCTGTCAGAGAGATTCTGTGAAGCTCTGGCCTCAGTTCTCAGCTCCAACTCCTCCAGTCTGAGAGAGCTGGACCTGAGTACCAACCACCTGCAGGATTCAGGAGTGAAGCTGCTCTCTGCTGGACTGGGGAGTCCACACTGTACACTGGAGACTCTCAGGTCAGTTGTACTCAATGAGCAAACACTTACAGCACAGGGTTTGATATCAGAAGACATTCAACTGATTCTATGCATTGAGGAGATCTTTAGAACCAGGTGACAATCTCCTTCACAAAGGGTCGCAACCACCCTGGGCACCATCTCTTCTCCCCCCCCCCCCGTCCGGTCGTCGGTTCCGCAGCATCTGTACAAGGACTACCAGGTTTAAGGGTAGTTATTATCCGCAGGCAGTGACCTACTGAACTGCTAGGAGTGCTGCCACTGTCGTAACATTGTCATTAACATTACACTGTCTTTGCTGGACTTTCTTGACTAATTACAGTTACTGCACTATTCTGCAATGTACTGCACTGTATTCATGATGCTGTGGCTCTACTGGCACTTTAAAATGCTTTTATGTGCTTAATGTACTGTATCAGCCATCTGTCACTTTATTGTTATTTTTATTGTCATTTTTATTGTGTATAGTATTTTTATAGTATTGTGTTTAAAAAATGTATACTACAGGAGTAAATGGAGAGTTAGCATCATATTGTACTTGTTGCATTTGGCAAATACAAATCTTGAATCGCCTGAATCTTGATTAACATCCATAAAAGTACAAATTCAGACCCCTAAATAATTAATTTTCATAGGAATGACTTAACATTTTTAAGATAATGTTGCCGTCATAATATAAGGTGTATGTAAAAAAAATGTTAATATAAAATTTTCAGAGGAATAACAACATATTCAGGATGTTGTGGCTGATAGTATAAGGACATGTTAAATTCTTAGTTTGTTAATGGTTATTTAAGATGAATGTTGTTTTACACTCTTATTCTACTCATAGACAGTACGGTGGAATTTAGAGTTGTTTAGTAAAGGTTATCAACAGCCTTTTCCTTAAAATATGCCTTTTTAAGGAAACTTTAATGAATACTATTGCTGAATATTTGTACATATTTTTGACAGCTAACTGTTGACATTTAAAGATCTTTATTTTACATTGACTACACTAATTTTGTGTTCATTATTGAACAAGTAAAAGACTTGTGTCTTTTAAACACAGTTCCTAACATGTTCCTGTTGATGTTGTGTGAAGGCTGAATGGCTGTCATCTGTCAGAGAGATGCTGTGAAGCTCTGGCCTCAGTTCTCGGGTCCAAATCCTCCAGTCTGAGAGAGCTGGACCTGAGTACCAACCACCTGCATGATTCAGGAGTGAAGCTACTCTCTGCTGGACTGGGGAGTCCACACTGTACACTGGAGACTCTCAGGTCAGTTGTACTCAATGGGTAAACACTTACAGCACAGGGTTTGATATCAGAAGACATTCAACTGATTTACAGCCATACCAGTAAAAATTCAGACCCCTAAATAATTAATTATTTAAGATGTTGTTGCTGTCATAATATAAGGTTTATGTTCAATTCTAAGTTTGTTAATAATACATTTTCAAAGGACTAACGTAACATATTAAAGATGTTGTTGCCCTGATAGTATAAGGAGCGCGGCACTGGAGGAGAGCAGACGCGTCTCTACGATCTCCCGCAGTTTATTTAGTTTGCTTAGTTTACTTGTACTTTTAACTTTTTTATATTTAAGTAACTTATAGGACTATCGCAAGTCACCATGTGTGTTATCACATATGATCGCCAAACACTCTTGGAATTACGGAATAATACAACTACAGACAACACAACACGACACGCCGGAGGCGATGGAAACCAGCCCTACCGAGCATTCTCCTCGCCAACGTCCAGTCTCCTGCAAACAATTCAGACGAACTGAACTGTCGTATCGCCTGGCAGCGGGACATCAGGGAGTGTTGCGGCATGATTTTTACAGAAACGTGGCTGTCCTCCGTGATTCCTGACGAAGCAGTGCAACCACCAGGATTCTCCTTGTTTCGGAGTCCATGGGGAAGAACAAAGGTGGGGGCGTATGCTGCTTGGTGAACAACAGCTGGTGTACGGACGTTCAGGTGCTTTCTCAACATAGCTCATCTAATCTGGAATAACTCAAGTGTCGCCCTTTTTACTTGCCGAGGGAAATCTCCGCTGTTCTCATGGTGGCGGTTTACATCCAACCACGAGCTGACGCGAACATCGCATTGGACAAACTTTACATTGAAGTGAGCAAACTTCAGAATCACTACCCCGAGGCAGTCCCAATTGTAGCGGGGGACTTTAACCACTGCAATTAAAAAAATGTATTTCCAAAATACGATCAACACATCTCATGTGTTGATCAGAACAAGACTCTTGGTCACTGCTACACCACCATCAAGCACGCTTATCGCGCTGTTGCGTGGCCGGCTTTCGGCAAATCAGACCACACCTCCATGCTTCTACTTCCCGCTTACAAGCAGAAGTTGAAGACCACGCCCACAGTTGTAAAGAACGTGCGTCGCTGGAAAGACAATGCCGTTGTGTATTCAAGTGTATTCAAGACCACTGACCTTGATGTTTATGCAGATCATGTCACAGCATACATTAACAGGCTAGTGGAAGAATGCATCCCGCCCAGGTCTGTTCGCTCATTTCCGAACCGCAAACCATGGATGAATGCTGACATACGAAACAGAGTACCGCTTTCACAACAGGCTACTCTGATCACTTCAAGAAGGCCAAGTATGAACTCAGAAAAGCCATCAAGAAGGGTAAATTGGATTACAAAAACAAATTGGAATTACATTTCGTAATTACATTTTCTGACACCAGACGTATGTGGCAAGGTCTGAGGGTCCTCTCCAACTACAAGGGGAGCTCAGGGGCAGTCACCAACAACGACCCTAACCTACCAGATGAGCTAAACAATTTTTTTGCTCGCTTTGAAAGGGACCATGAGCCGATCAACAACTTGAACATCCATCCAGAGGACTAAGTCTATCCGAGTCCGAGGTCTGCAGAATATTCAGGAGGATGAAGGCAGGGATGGCAGCCGGCCCAGACAGAGTTCCATCCTGTGTCTTCAAGACCTGTGCCGACCAACTGGCTCCTGTGTTCACCGACATCTACAATGCATCACTGCAGCAGTCTGTCGTCCCAGCGTGCTTCAAAGCGACAACCATTGTGCCGTTACCATAAAAGACCAAGGTAACATGCCTCAATGATTATCGTCCAGTGGCTTTAACACCCATAGCCATGAAGTGCCTGGAGAAACCTAGAGTCCCTAGACCCACTCCAGTTTGCATATAGACCAAACAGGTCTGTAGATGACGCCATTTCCCTGGCACTACACGCGGCCTTGCAGCACCTAGACAGGAGGGACACCTACGTCAGACTGCTGTTTATTGACTACAGCTCGGCATTCAACACCATCGTTCCCTCCAAGCTGGTCCTGAAACTGAGGGAACTAGGTCTGGGCGCCCCCATCTGTAACTGGATTATGGATTTCCTGACAGGCAGGCCTCAAGTGGTGAAGATTGGGAACATCTCATCCACTCTGGTCCTCAACACCGGAGCACCCCAAGGCTGCTGCCTCAGTCCCCGGCTGTACTTGATGTACACACATGACTGTACTGCCATACACAGCAATAATCGGATTATCAAGATTGCAGACATCGGCCTGATAAGCGAAGGTGACAAAAACAGAGTACAGAGATGAGGTAGTCCAGCTGACGTGATGGTGTGAGGACAACAGCCTCGCACTGAATGTCAGCAAGACTAAGGAGCTAATCGTGGACTTCAGGAGCCACCGGGGCACCCTCTCCACCATCAGCCTGGACGGGACACCGGTGGATGTCGTCAGCTGCTTCCGTTTCCTGGGACTATAGATTTCCGATGACCTGGCGTGGACACGCAACACGGAGGTCATGCTGAAGAAGGCACACCAGCGCCTCTATGCTCTGTGGTGCCTCAGAAAAAGAGGTATAGGCCAGAGGTGGCTAGTGAACTTCTACCGTGGCACCGTAGAGAGCGTCCTGACAGGTTGCGTCACTGTGTGGTACGGCAACACCACTGCACGGGACAAGAAGGCCATCCAGAGGGTCGTGAGGATCGCAGAGATCATGGGGTGTGCGCTTCCATGCATTGACGAGATCTTTAGGACCAGATGTCGGAAGAAGGCCATGTCCATCATAAAGGACTGCAACCACCCTGGGCATCATCTCTTCTCCCCCCTACCGTCTGGTCACCTGTTGCGCAGCATCTGTACAAGTACTACCAGGTACTTGTAACATATCATTTTTATTTTCATGGTGTTGTTTTTAAGATGTATACTCATCCATCGACCAAGATGGCGGCGCGTAAACATCGCCACGCCCAGCGTCTGACCAGCTTTTGCAAATTAGCGGTAATATAGAATGCAGAACAGTCTTGCTCTTATCACGTACACCCGACACAATCTTTTTGGAATTGGATTACATCATTCCGGCAACTTAATCGGCGATCTTCAACTCCACGCTGAAACTCAGATGAATCTCACCCCAGCACGGCCGGCTGACCGGACCCATCGCCCGCAGAGAAAACGTAAACACAGGAAAGGTAGCCACGGAGTGCCACGTGCTAGGCTAAGAGCTAACCCACATCGGCTGTCGCTACCCAGCGTTTTCTTCGCCAACGTACGATTTCTGGCGAACAAAATTGATGAACTGCGACTGCGGATTATCAACCATGAACGGATTATGGATTGCAACATGATGATTTTCACAGAAACATGGCTTAACAGCGGAATTGCCGACAGTGCTATTGAGCTAACAGGGCTCACTCTACACAGAGCAGACAGATCAGCTGAGGGCTCCGGTAAAACCATGGGTGGAGGTTTGTGTATTTATACTAATGAGATTTGGTGCACAGACACTACCACCATCGAGAGCCACTGCTCTGCTAACGTAGAATACCTAATGGTTAAATGTAGACCCTTTTACCAACGCAGGGAAATTACAGCCACCATCATCAAGCGTGTGAAGCCCACCGGTAGGACAGTCAAAGTGTGGTCTGAGGGAGCAGACTCTAAGTTGCTGAACCGATTTCTGCACACGGATTGGAGCCTGTTTGCCTCCCAGTCTACCCTAGACTCCCACACCGACATCGACTCCTACGCCTCCTCTGATTTGGATTACATCAACTCCAGCATTGTCACCACCCTCAAACAGATCACAACATTCCCCAACCAGAAGCCGTGGATAAACAGAGAGGTCCGCCTACTCCTAAAGGCACATGACACTGCTTTAAGGTCGGGCGATGCACTGGCCTACTGTTTAGCCAGGGCTAATCTGAAAAAGGACATCAAGCAGGCCAAGCTCAAACACAAGCGAAGGGTTGAAGACCACTTCAACAACTCCGATCCCCGACACATGTGGCAGGGCATCCAGGCCATCATGAATTATAAACACTCCAAGCACTCCCCCCCAACCACTAACTTATCCCTCCCTGACCAACTCAATAATTGTTTTGCTCGCTACGACCGGAACAACCCCGAACTGCCGACCAGGGCTACTATCCCCGTTGACCACCAACCCCTCACCCTATCCCCCACA
Organism: Muraenolepis orangiensis; assembly: GCA_027704905.1. Lineage (NCBI taxonomy): Eukaryota > Metazoa > Chordata > Actinopteri > Gadiformes > Muraenolepididae > Muraenolepis > Muraenolepis orangiensis. The sequence continues at coordinate 1,209,932 of JANIIK010000121.1, forward strand.
GACGTGCGTGCGGCACTGAGCAGAACAAATGCGCATAAGGCAGCTGGTCCTGATGGCATCCCTGTCGCGTGCTCAGGAACTGCGCTGAGCAGCTGACCGAGGTCCTTACTGACATTTTCAACTTGTCACTAGCTCAGGCAGTTATCCCGTGTGCTTTAAAACCAACTCCATTGTGCCAGTGCCAAAACACTCCTCTGCAGCGAGCCTCAACGACATCCGCCCTATTGCACTCACCCCCATCATCATGAAGTGCTTCGAGAGGCTGGTCCTGGCTCACCTCAAATCTGGCCTGTCACCCTCACTGGATAAATACCAATTTGCCTACCGTGATAACAGGAGCACGGAGGACGCCATTTCCTCAGCCCTTCACTCCGCTCTCTCCCACCTGGATGAGAGCGTACACCCACGTGAGAATGCTGTTCATAGACTTCAGCTCAGAATTTAACACCATCATCCCCTCCAAACTCATCTTAAACTTGGTGACCTCATGAAACCACACCCCTCAGTTTGTAACTGGTTACTAGACTTCCTAACCAACAGACCCCAGTCTGTCATGTTAGACCATCTCACCTCCTCCACCCTCACCCTAAACACCGGCGTTCCACAAGGCTGTGTGCTGAGCCCTCTCCTCTAATCCCTCTTCACCCACGACTGCACTCCTGTACATCGTACAAACACCATCATCAAGTTTGCTGACGACACAACGGTGGTGGGCCTCATCAAAAACAACGATGAGGCAGCCTACAGGGAGGAGGTCCAGTACCTGGTGTGGTGGTGTGCTGACAACAACCTGGCCCTCAACAACAAGAAGACCAAGGACCTCATTGTCGACTTCAGGAAGACCAGAGCTCCATCCTCATCAACGGAGCGGAGGTCGAGCGTGTCTCCAGCTTCAAATTCCTGGGGGTCCACATCTCCGAGGACCTCTCCTGGTCCCTCAATACTGCCTCACTGGTAAAGAAGGCTCACCAGCGTCTCTTCTTCCTGAGGAGACAGGAAAGCCCACCTGTCACCTCAGTTTCTGGTGAACTTTTACCGGTGTGCTATTGAAAGCATCCTCACCAACTGCATCACAGTGTGGTACGGTAACTGCACTGTTTCCGACCGGAAAGTGCTGCAGAGGGTGGTGAAAACCGCCCAACACACGGTTGGACTACCCCTCCCTGCAATAAACACTACCCACCACAAACGGTGTCTGAGGAAGGCACAAAAATTGTAGGTGAACCCTCTCACCCCAACCATGGACTGTTTTCCCTCCTCCCCTCCGGGAGGCGCTATAGAAACCTCTGTTCCAAGTCAAGCAGGCTTAGGAACAGCTTCTTCCCCTCAGCTGTCATCTCCTTGAACTCTGCACCACAAAGACAGCCCCCACCCCCCCTGCTGCACCCCCCTTGCTGCCCACCCCTGCTCCCCTCCCCCTGCAGCCCCCCCTCTGCTGCCCCCCCCTGCTGCTGCACCTCTGCTGCAACCCCCCCCTGCTGCTGCACTTCTGCTGCAACCCCCCCCTGCTGCTGCACCTCTGCTGCAACCCCCCCATGCTGCTGCACCCCCCCTTTACTGCACTTTGCACTTTACTTTTTACTTTGCACTTTTTAATGTTGCACTTTACTGCACCATTTGAACTCTGGATAGATGCTGAATTATTTTCGCTGTACTGTACTTGTGCCAGTGGCGGACTGGCCATCGGGACGTTCGGGATGAATCCCGATGGGCCGGTCCCGGAGTGGGCCGGTCGGGCCACTCGGCCCACTCTGACCGGCCCACTTCGGTACCGGTGAAATTGTAATCAGCTTAATGCTTGGCCCATGTATACGAGTGAACGTGGATCCCTTTATTTAGTGATCGGATACCATCGTAAAAACATTCCATGTAAACGGGGCAATTGATAGGTTGTCAAAGTAGTTTGTGAGTAGTGTTTGAAAGTAGGCTAATAGATGAACTGAAGGGGCTGGGCCGGGAGAGAGGAGTCGTCTCTTCCCATTGGAAAGAGGGCGAGGCCCGCGTCAGAGGTCCACTCATCAGACAAGCTCCCTAGCTTCCTTTGATGATTGATCAGTAAGTTAGCTGGCGAAATTGAGAAAGACAAGATGGAGAACAGTAAAAAAAAAGAAAGGGTGGGGCTGAAAAAACTACAATAAAAAAAACGAAAATTGCGACAGGAAGATGCTGGAAAATGTTCTAAACTCACAGAGGTGTTTAGTAGAAGGGCTCCGCTCCCAGTGGCAGTGATGATGAGGAGGAGAATGAGAAGGAGGATGAACCACAGACCCGGCATATAATGACAGCTGCAGTGTGCAGGGCTGTGTTCATTGATGTTACTGTTAGCATTAGTTGACTGAGAAAACCCTCATGAAAAAAGTTTAGCAATGTTACGACTAGTATATGTCCACCACGGCTGGGATTGACAACCTGGACAGCCAGTCAGAAGCTAGAATGCCAACCTAGAGAGCCAATCAGAATCTAGAACGGGCTGCAGTGCTGGCCAGACTATTATATTGTGCATAAAGTTAGATGCATTAGGATAGAGTCATATGCTCATGATATTCCAAGTTAAATTATATAATATTAAATGATAATATTAAATAATAATATTAAATAATTGTAATATTCAATTATATTAATATTAAATAATAAGGACAAAGATGTGTGGCCAATTCACTATTGCTATATAGTATAGGCCTGAAGTAGACAAGCAGTTCCTTTCTGAATTTTGATATTGATATAATATTGGTAATCTAATTGATTGCTGATGTTCTTCTCATGCAGTTGACCCTGAGGAAAGTGAGACAGCTGCAGGGTCCAGTACAGTTGACCCTGAGGAAAGTGGGACAGCTGCAGGGTCCAGTACAGTTGACCCTGAAGAAAGTGAGACAGCTGCAGGGTCCAGTACAGTTGACCCTGAAGAAAGTGAGACAGCTGCAGGGTCCAGTACAGTTGACCCTGAAGAAAGTGAGACAGCTGCAGGGTCCAGTACAGTTGACCCTGAAGAAAGTGAAACAGCTGCAGGGTCCAGTACAATTGACACTGAAGAAAGTGAGACAGCTGCAGGGTCCAGTACAGTTGACACTGAAGAAAGTGAGACAGCTGCAGGGTCCAGTACAGTTGACCCTGAGGAAAGAGAGACAGCTGCAGGGTCCAGTACAGTTGACAGTGAGGAAAGAGAGACAGCTGCAGGGTCCAGCACAGGAGAACCAAAAGACAGGGAGATGCAGACTGATGAAGTGAGCTTTGATTACTTTGCCCGGCCTCAGGCTAAAGATATAAATAATTTATAAAATATATAAAAAATATATATAATTATAATATATATATATTTTTCGCATACCACCCTCAAACAAGCAGTTAAAAATATCTACAACAACAAAGATGGAATCAATAGAAAGTGGCTTACATATTGTGAGAAATCCAACTCACTCTACTGTACAGTATGTTTAGCGTATGCAAAGCCATCTGCAAATGACAGTTCATTCATCAAAGGAGGAATGACAGCTTGGAGGCATGTACATCAAAGAATAGAAGAGCTCGAGAGAAACCAAGTACACAGAGAAAGTGCAGAGACCCATTTGCTGTACTTTACATTACATTTCATTTCATTACATTACAGTCATTTAGCAGACGCTTTTATCCAAAGTGACTTACAATAGTGTGTTTAAACACACTATTAAACACAAGGAAGGTAAGAGAACATCTCGTCACCAGAAGTCAAAAGTGCATTTCATTCAAGTCTCCAAGAACTGAACTAGTGCTCAGGTAGTACAAGTACAATAAGTTGGCAAACAATATGCAACAATATCTAGAACAATATATACCTATCTATAATATAATATAATACTTTGTCCTTGATCCCAATTGTACATTCACGTTACTGACGCCTACATATCCACATATCCAAAGAAATGTACATTTAACACATTGTCACATTGTCACTTTGCCGCTGGGGAGTAAGAATTCCAATGTACTTGTTACAAATGGCCAATAAAAACATCTTGTATCTTGTATCTTGTATCTCCTCCTGGCTAAAACTGTCAAGGTGTCCATGAGCAAGACACTGTGGTGGAAATCTACGTGAATAAGAAGGCAAATTATCAATCAATAAGAACTGTCACACATGAACTCAATTAAGTTTGAAGATTTATCAAGCAAGCAGAACACAATGAACAAATACAAGTAGACAAGTGGCCAAACAGACAAATTGACAGACAGTCAGACAACAGTCAGACAACAGACAGACAAAGCTTTGTCGGGAGCCCCGAATTATATGAGGTAAGGATAGGGAAGTCCACCGTAATGCTGGCAACACTCAGTATTTATCCCTTCTTAGGACTGCCCCTAAGACACTGTCTTTCACTTCAATGAAGCAAGTCTTGACCACCTGGCTCCACCATCCCCATCTCCAGCACGGGAACAGAGGAACTCTCGTGCAGGCAGAGGAAGCCAGAGGTGTTGAACCAGGAGCGGCCAAGCCTTTGATCCAGCTCAATAGTTGTGTGCCAACCCCCCTCAACAGCTGTAGGCTGCAATAGCCACTGTTCCCCGCTGTGAGATAAACATTATAGTTGGTCAAACTGGATAAGGACAAGACAAGACCCCCAGGACAATAGGACAAAAGGGTGATAGGGAGAACTACATTTGCATTCTCTACTAGAACCCTGAGGTCAATAAACAGAGTGATAGAAGGGACAACATATGATTTTCCATTACAATACCCTAACCCTAACTGCTCTTGACATGCTGGCTGTCTCCTTGCATGGCTGACTCCGCCGTCTGTGGATGAATGGGTGAATGAATGGATGAACGTGAGGCATGAAGCGTTTTGAGTGGCTGCACTGGTTATAAAAGCGCTATATAAATGCAGTCCATTGATCATGTATAAGGACAAGTTTTTTCCTTAAAAAATGCCTTTTTCAGGGAATATTTATACATATTTTTGTCAGCTAACTGTTTTACTGTCTTATGTTCATGATTGAACAAGTAAAAGACTTGTGTTCTTTCAACACAGTTCCTAACATGTTCCTATTGATGTTGTGTGAAGGCTGAATGGCTGTCATCTGTCAGAGAGATGCTGTGAAGCTCTGGCCTCAGTTCTCAGCTCCAACTCCTCCAGTCTGAGAGAGCTGGACCTGAGTACCAACGACCTGCAGGATTCAGGAGTGAAGCTGCTCTCTGCTGGACTGGGGAGTCCACACTGTACACTGGAGACTCTCAGGTCAGTTGGACTCAATGAGGAAACACTTACAGCACAGGGTTTGATATCAGAAGACCTTCAACTGATTTACATCCGTATATGTACCAATTCACACATCTAAATAGAGAATATTCATTAGAATAACTCATTCTTGTGTGTGTGTGTGTGTGTGTGTGTGTGTGTGTGTGTGTGTGTGTGTGTGTGTGTGTGTGTGTGTGTGTGTGTGTGTGTGTGTGTGTGTGTGTGTGTGTGTGTGTGTGTGTGTGTGTGTGTGTGTGTGTGTGTGTGTGTAGGTTGTCTGGCTGTCTGGTCACACAGGAAGGCTGTGCTTCTCTGGCCTCAGCTCTGAGCTCCAACCCCTCCCATCTGAGAGAGCTGGACCTGAGCTACAATCACCCAGGAGACTCAGGAGTTACGCTGCTCTCTGCTGGACTGGAGGATCCACGCTGGAGACTGGACACTCTCAGGTACGGAGAGGACCGCTCACCTCTCAGTGACCATGTCTCCTACAAGGATTCAACCAGCCGCTAGATGAAGTGGTTTACCAAGGCAGCTGTAACTCATGTTGTGTACAAAGTGATGATCCAGCAGATCATGAGTGTGAATGTTTCAACTGCTCTCTCTTTGTTCCCTGCAGGGTGGAGCACGGTGGAGGATGGAGGCTGAAACCAGCTCTAAAGAAGTGTAAGTGTCTGTTTAGTTTGAGTCATCACAACACACACTCACTCTTTAGATGGAAGGTCCATCCACACAGCAGGAGGTGACGTCCTACTGGGAATGAACATGATGGATCTAATCAATATTAATATTGATTAGATACATGATGGTTGACATGATGTATCTTATGCATTTTAATATTGATTAGATACATGATGGTTGACATGATGTATCTCTTCAATGTTAATATTGATAAGATACATGATGGTTGACATCATGTAGCTTACCAATATTAATATTGGTATCCATCACAATGAATCCTGCTTTTATTAAATACAACAGGTAATATTATTGTTACATGATTATTTGTTGATGAGATTTTATTGATTATTAGTAGCATTGTTATTAATATTAGACAATAACAATACTAACATTATTAAAGGGTAAGTAAATAACTGTTATAGCAGACCATCTGCATACGAGTTTCCAAAGCGTCTTAAAGGTTCACTGGAGCCAGGGGGCGGAGCCTAAAGAAAAGCACTCTTTGAAAACTTGTTTAGCTGGAAGTAGCACAACATGTCCTCTGTTTGATAACTTTCTACATTCCAGTCCAAAATATCAACAAAACATATTTATTATTGTGAATAATGTTTTGAATAATGATTAATTATCATGTATTATATTATGAATATTATTTTATTATTATTATTATTATTATTATTATTAATACAAATAATAATATAAATAATAATAGTTATAGTATTATTTATATTATTATTATTATTATGTATTTATGTTATTATTATTAATATTAATAATAATAATAATAATAATTGGAATAATATTTGAATTATTATTATTATTATTATTGTTATTATTATAATTAATATTAAAACTATTATTATTAATGTTATTGTTATTGTAAGACATAGGAAGATAATAATCCTAATACTACTAATATATTGATCACACACAGATCCCATGTGTGAAGCCCATCTTCCCCTCCATGTTAACTTGTGAGCTAAACGTTGGACGTAGAACTACATCAGGGTGTGGCTTCTGTTGACTCTGACTCCGCCTGTCCTTTTGATTGTTTAAATGGTTTAGAGATGAGACCAGGACTCAATAGGTTTGAAAACAAGGCTTATGAACAAGGCAACGTGAATGAGAATCGTACCGCTACAATGAACTGTGATGTGGTACCGTTCAGCCAACGCTGTCCCCGTGCTGAGGGACTGAGAACATCAGGAGAACACAAACTACAGTCTGGGCTCAGTTTCTAGGAACAACAACAACAGTTCAGCAGACTAATCATGTCTTGTTCTCCATCAGATGCGTGTGAACTCACACTGGACCCAAACACAGCCCGCAGAGAACTCTCTCTGTCTGAGGACAACATGAAGGTGACGAAGTTTAGAGAGGAGAAGACGTATCCTGATCACCCAGAGAGATTCGACTACCATCACCAGGTGTTGTGTAGAGAGGGTCTGACTGGCCGCTGTTACTGGGAGCTAGAGATGGAAGGAGATGTTGGTATAGGAGTGACATACAGAGGAATCACAAGGAGAGGAGGGGGTGATGACAGCTGGCTTGGAGGAAACAACATGTCCTGGAGTCTTTATTGTACTGATGATGGTTACTCTGTCTGGTACAACTGTAGTAGAACAGTCATTCGTCTCCCCCTCTCTAACAGAGTAGGAGTGTATGTGGACCGGCCTGCTGGAACTGTGTCCTTCTACAGAGTGTCCCCAGATGGAGGAGTGTCCTCAGACACACTGACACACATCCACACCTTCCAGTCCACATTCACCCAGGAGGACCTCCTCCCTGGGTTTAGGTTATTGGGGAGTTATGGTTCCTCAGTGTCTCTGTGTGGGTAGCAACACACACACACACACACACACACACACACACACACACACACACACACACACACACACACACACACACACACACACACACACACACACATAAAGAAACACACACATATTTCTTTACACACACACACACACACACACATTTATATACATACACACACACACATATAGAAGAACAGACACACAGAAATGCAATACCCGACGACAGACAGCAGTTATAAAAATGAGATAAAATAGAATAAAAACAGAATAGAATAAAATAAGTTAAAAAAATAAAATAAAATAAAAACTGTATAAAGTTAAATATATCAAATAAAAATGCAATTTATAAAATGCAATATATCGGCACAGAAAAAGAGCAATATGTATATATAAATCAATGTAATAAAATATACATTGTTATATGCTATACGCCCTTGTTCAGCAAGGGCCCTTGTTCTGTGACTGTGGAAGCTATCTCTGGGTCAAAACACTAAACACTAAACACACTAAACACACTAAACACTGTACCCAGTAAACACGAAACACACTAAACACTAAGCACACTAAACACTAAACAATGTGTGTGTGTGTGTGTGTGTGTGTTTGTGTGAATGTGCATGTGTGTGTGTGTGTGTGGGCAGAACAGTGCTCAAGAAAGCAGAGAGAATGACTCACATAAGCTACACGCATACACACACACACACACACACACACACACACACACACACACACACACACACACACACACACACACACACCCATGCCCCTGATGTAGGACGCCCCTGTCCCCAGTCCCCAGGTGTGTGTGGTGTTCTAAGTGGTCTCTGTGGTCCTTAGTGGTCTCATTAAAGGGGAGCCCACCGGTTGAGTCGGGGCTGTTTTCACCTTCCTGATGACCGCTTGTTATCTGATGTACATTTGGAATATCTGGAGCCCTGGATCTTCATGTGTTGTTTCAATGTCAGCTGTTTACTTGGAGAGTGGAAACACAACAGGTCTTTCTGTGGGTTTAAATATATACACTCAACTCTACTCCTAATGCTACGTTGGATTGAGCTTCTGAAAGGTTTAGGGGACAAACCATGAAAGGAAGTGACTTTAGGTCTTCATAGGGTTAACTAAGCAGCTTTTACTGACATGTAATTTAACGTTTGACATGCTAAACTCATTTGATCAATCAAAATTGGTTTATACTATAATATTCAGTATGATTTCATTCTAAAGGGCTCTGATATGAGTTTCTAACATGTATTGATGAACAGAATATCAATCAGGATCCAAGTGGTCCATGGGAAAGGTGGTCATGTTGGGACTTTAAAGTGAAAATTGATTCCTTGTGTTGGGAACAAGTATTAAAGATATGTACTCACCTGTTTAGGATTTGTAACGTCTGCTACATCTCTTATTGTAGTCCTTCTGTTTATTGAGGACATGTGAGGGACCATTGATTCTGTTGTTTGTTAATAAAGCCTCAAGGGGATGAACAGTCAATAGACACACTGAATGTTGTCGTGCTTTGGGCCCATCAGTGTTCCCCTTTCTTCAGTTGAAATCCTCCAAGATGAGCAGATGTTTCTCCTATGACCTCTGACCCCTACCTGCTCCTTAATGACCTCTGACCCCTACCTGCTCCTTAATGACCTCTAACCCATACCTGCTCCTTTATGACCTCTGACCCCTACCTGCTCCTTAATGACCTCTAACCCATACCTGCTCCTTAATGACCTCTAACCCATACCTGCTCCTTAATGACCTCGACCCCGACCGGCTCCTTTATGACCTCTAACTCCTTCCTACTCCTTAACGACCTCTGACCCCTACCCGCTTCTAATGACCTGTATTCACTAAGTATCGTTGTATGAAGCTGTCTGATAAATTACTAATAAATATTAAGATATGAGGCTGCTTATCAAAGCCCATGTTTTATTTATATATTTGATTGCACCACTAGGGGGCGCTGAATCCACCACCTTCTGGCCAACATGATTAGGGTAAAGGAGACACTGGTGTGTGTGTGGTGTAGGTGTTTGGACTGGTTCTCAGTGCGCACACACACACACAAACACACACACACACACACACACACACACACACACACACACACACACACACACACACACACACACACACACACACACACACACACACACACACACACACACACACCACAGTAAGTGACCAGAAGAAGAGAGCCAACACCACAAGACTTAATGAAAGGTTCATTCAAGGTAGGTTTGTTGAACCGTATGTTAAAGATGTTTGGGTAACTGATAACTGATATATTGATAACCCCACACATGCATCCACTGTTCCAGTAATGATCAACAATAGACCGAACCCTAGCAGCCTATTTCCTGTACAAGTTATTATAACCCTGAAGATATATTAATGTCACGTAATATTCATAACACCTAAACCCTAAATATGCTCTATGTTTCTATGTAGGCCTTCCATGACTCTTAAATCTCACTTAACCGTCACACTTTAACATCCAGGCCTGATAGATTTAAACATCAAAAGTCTATTAGGCAATTCAAACATTTAATCACCTGAGAAGTTGTGTATCACACTGACCCTGATATCCTGGTTGACAGAAATGGGTCTTGAACATAGTTCTGTGGTTTCCTACGTGACGCTGTGTATGTTCATCTGTTACTGTTTAAACTGATGTCACGGTACCCAATTAGTTTGAGTTAATTGCTCTGAAAGTTAACCTATCTGGAATAAATCAATTCACGTGATGGATGTTTACAGACCACCCTCAGCTGTCTCTAGTTCAATTCATAAACTAGCAGACTTACATACTCCATACAATAACTCAGCCACACTGGTTCTTGGTGACTTTAACTCCAGTTGGTGGATGAACAATGCCCATGGTGTAGAAGAGATGTGAGACAATCTCCATATGTCACAGCTGATTGATGAGCCATTCTGTCCAATAGGAAGGACAAAATGATTCTGGAGTTTAGTGCTTGGCTTTAGTGACCGCTGGCCTCCATACGACTGGAAAGACCAAGCTCTAAGATTGATACTTAATTAAATGTAAACACTTTAAATTAACATCAAGCTCTAGGATTGATACTAAATTAAATGTAAACACTTTAAATTAACATCAAGCTCTAGGATTGATACTAAATGAAATGTAAACACTTTAAATGAACAACATGCTTTTGGATTGATACCAAATGAAATGTAAAAATGTTTAGTGCACATCAAGCTCTATAATTGACACCTAAATAAATCTAAACACTTTAAATGAACATCAATCTCTAGGATTGATTTTCGGTTTGTGAGTGTTGGAATAAAGAGTATATTTTGGAGAAGACCGTTGTCTTTTAAAGAAAATTTAAGTACAGTACAGAAAAAGGCATCTTAACAGAGTGCAAATGATGCAGTAAAGTGCATGGTAATATATCATCTACAGTGGATTTGCGGATTTTGGATTAAGCATTTGCATTTGTTTACTGTACCTGCCATACATATTTAAATCTCAACTGTTGATAGAACTGCTCCTACTCCTGTATATACAATTATATATTCCATACATTTATATATGCTCACTTATATATACATTTACCTTTATATATATATATATATATATATATATATATATATATATCCTACTTTCAATAACTGCATACCCCTGATCACTACCTGTTAAATACTCACCTGTATATATATATATATATATATATATATATATACATATTATTATGCTCATATCCCATTTAATACCTAGTAGACTGTCTTTTAACCTGTACATTTAAACAGTAGATTATACTACCATGCACTTTACTGCAACATTTGCTCTGGTTGGAAGCTGCGCTGTGCTGTACACTGACAATACATTTGAATCAAATGTAATGTGTGTGTGTGTGTGTGTGTGTGTGTGTTTGTGTGTGTGTGTGTGTGTGTGTGTGTGTGTGTGTGTGTGTGTGTGTGTGTGTGTGTGTGCCTGTAAAGGGTGTAACCTGAAAAAAACCAGGAAACAACACCAGAAGAATCCAACCCAACAAGACTGTGAACCATTTCAGAGAAATGAATGATAACCCTGTCTGTTATATAACTATAACCCATTATAAACATGATAACCCTGTCTATTATAGAACTATAACCCATTATAAACTTGATAACCCTGTCTATTATAGAACTATAACCCATTATAAACATGATAACCCTGTCTATTATAGAACTATAACCCATTATAAACATGATAACCCTGTCTATTATATAACTATAACCCATTCTAAACATGATAACCCTGTCTATTATATAACTATAACCCATTCTAAACATGATAACCCTGTCTATTATATAACTATAACCCATTATAAACATGATAACCCTGTCTATTATAGAACTATAATAGACAGCCTGACATTGGATGCAGCCAGCTATCACTGTTTAGACGTGTCTGTCTTTGCCAGGCAACCAAACTTTCTCTCTGATCAACTTGTTGGTGATAGTGATATTACCCTGACTTGCAAAGAACGGGGAACAACAATCCTAGTGCCCTGTAGCACAGTGTCATCAGTAGCGCTCTATTGTAGCCAATGACATTGCTTCTGCAACAGCATTGGCAGCACAAAGTGCACATATTCTTCTGCTTGTCTTTCGTAATTTGAAACGCCCAGAGAAACATTTAATACCTAAAAACCTTCAGGCCTAAAAACCTTTTTATTTAGGAAGGCCTTTATATGTTAATATTAATGCACACTCATTTCAGAAATTGTATTGTGTTTGTTTTCTTTGTTTTTAACTTTGAAGCACTTTTAAATTAAAAGTGCAATATAAATAAAATGATTATCATAATCATAATCATTATTCTTATTCTTATTATTAAAGTACTTTCCCCGGGTGGCGTGACATATAATCTTCCAGATTGTCCTGACCAGACTTGTAGCGGACTGTGTAGTTGGAAGGCTGGAGAAGTAGACGATTTAAGCAAATCCTAAAAGACAATGAACAAATACTTAAGTAGACAAGTTGACAAGGAGACCATTGGCCGAACAGACAAGTGGACAGACAGACAAACAATTAGACAAAGCTTTGTCGGGAGCCCCGACCACCCCTAAGGACACTAGAACAAAGGGTGATAGGGAGAATTACATTGACATTCTCTATCAGAACCCTCAGGACACTAGAACAAAGGGTGATAGGGAGAACTACATTGACATTCTCTATCAGAACCCTCAGGACACTAGAACAAAGGGTGATAGGGAGAACTACATTGACATTCTCTATCAGAACCCTCAGGACACTAGAACAAAGGGTGATAGGGAGAACTACATTGACATTCTCTATCAGAACCCTCAGGACACTAGAACAAAGGGTGATAGGGAGAATTACATTGACATTCTCTATCAGAACCCTCAGGACAATAGAACAAAGGGTGATAGGGAGAACTACATTGACATTCTCTATCAGAACCCTCAGGACACTAGAACAAAGGGTGATAGGGAGAACTACATTGACATTCTCTATCAGAACCCTCAGGTCAATGAACAAAGGGTGATAGGGAGAACTACATTGACATTCTCTATCAGAACCCTCAGGACACTAGAACAAAGGGTGATAGGGAGAACTACATTGACATTCTCTATCAGAACCCTCAGGTCAATGAACAGAGGGCGATAGAGGGACAACATGTGCTTTTTCCATTACAAAACCTACGTAGGATTCACGTGTTTCAGTCGACTGGTCATCTAACCAGCGGATGGGGCTGTGGTGCATCTTTATATTAAGTGTTTTAAAACAGACGTTCTCATATCTAAAGAGTTGCTTTACAAGACGTTTCAATGTTCCCCGTTGGCTTGAAAACTAATTTTAACATAACTAACTAGAGGTTCATGAAACGGACATGACTGCACAATACAGCAGTGTTGGCATTCAACAAAGTGTGGAAACAATCTTGTTCATGTATTCATATTTTATTATATTTTTTAAATTATTTTAATTTTATTATATTCATATTCAGTCAGTTGTGTGTTTGTATTAGGCCTGCTGGATTCATGGTGGAAGACTTTGGGAAAACATCTGGTAGACATTGGACCATAGCCGCGCAAGTAATTGTATATGTAAATGTAAATGTAAATGTATACCTGTTTTTAGTAGTGTTTTTTTTAGTAGACTGTTTTTACATATTTACACATTATTCAACAACTGTAAATCATATATTTCCATGCACTTTACTGCAACATTTGCACTCTGGTTGGATGCCAAATTCCTTTCACTGTGCTGCACTGTGCTTTACACTGACAATAAATGTGAATATAATCTAATGTGTGTGTGTGTGTGTGTGTGTGTGCGTGTGTGTGCGTGTGTGTGTGTGTGTGTGTGTGCGTGCGTGTGCGTGTGTGTGTGTGTGTGTGTGTGTGTGTGTGCCTGTAAAGGGTGTAACCTGAAACAAACCAGGAAACAACACAAGAAGAATCCAACCCAACAAGACTGTGAACCATTTCAGAGATATGAATGATAACTCTGTCTATTATATAACTATAACCCATTATAAACATGATAACCCTGTCTATTATATAACTATAACCCATTCTAAACATGATCATCCTGTGTATTATATAACTATAACCCATTATGAACATGATAACCCTGTCTATTATAGAACTATAACCCATTATAAACATGATAACCCTGTCTATTATATAACTATAACCCATTATAAACATGACAACCCTGTCTATGAACTATGAGAACGATGAGGCAGCCTACAGTGCATCAGTGTGGTCTCAGACCGGAAAGCGCTGCAGAGGGTGGTGCAACACATCTTTGGATTACCACTCTATGCAATAAAGACTACCACCACAAACGGTTTCTGAGGAAGCCCCAGAACATGAATGAGGAACAGCTTCTTCCCCTCAGCTGTCATCTCTATGAACTCTGTTCACGATAACAGCCCCCCCCCCTGCCCTCGCCCGCTATTATTCTTAAATTATTCTTAAATTATTCTTCAAATATAACTGCATACCCCTGCTACACTACCTGCTGTATATACATGTATATATATGTATCTTGTTGATATAACTGCATACCCCTGCTACACTACCTGCTGTATATACATGTATATATATGTATCTTGTTGATATAACTGCATACCCCTGCTACACTACCTGTTGATACTTATATACGTACCTGTATATATATATATATATATATACCTATAATTCTGCACATATCCCATACCTGCTCTTTCAGTTATTTTATACATTTACATTTACATTTACGGCATTTGGCAGACGCTTTTATCCAAAGCGACTTACAAGGTGTACCTGTTTTGTACCTGTTTTTATACATAGTAGACCGTTTTTACATCTTATTTAACCACTGTAGATTATATAGTACCATGCACTTTACTGCAACATTTGTACTCTGGTTAGATGCCAAACTATTTTTGTTGTACTGTGCAATGACAATACATTTGAATCTAATCGAATCTAATCTAATAACCCATTATTAATTCATAATAATGTAATTACATTACATATATTATACTGTTTATTGTCAGTTTTCTGGACCAACTGGTACCGAGTCGGACGCTCTGATCTGTGATATAGCAAACATATATGTCACTAATATATCATCATATATCACTTTAATACAGCAGGAAAAAGACTAAGGTACTGTAATGGAGTCTGATCTGTGATATATCATACATATATATCACTAATATATCATCATATATCACTTTATTACAGCAGGAAGAAGACTAAGGTACGGTAGTCAACTCTGATCTTTGATATAGCATACATATATATCACTAATATATCATCATATATCACTTTATTACAGCAGGAAGAAGACTAAGGTACTGTAGTCAACTCTCATCCCTGATGTATTATAAATATCTATCTATATAAATATGTATCACTTGTGTATAATATAAACTGGTTGATTAAACGGTTAAAACTTTATTGAATATGTAATTTAAATGATATGTCTTTACCTCACTAACCCCACATCCTGCTTATAGCCCTCAGGGTTAACATGAAGTGACTCACTAACCCCACATCCTGCTTGGTAGTTTAGTCCTCAGGGTTAACCTGAAGTGACTCATTAACCCCACATCCTGCTTGGTAGTTTAGTCCTCAGGGTTAACCTGAAGTGACTCACTAACCCCACATCCTGCTTGGTAGTTTAGTCCTCAGGGTTAACCTGAAGTGACTCACTAACCCCACATCCTGCTTGGTAGTATAGTCCTCAGGGTTAACCTGAAGTGACTCACTAACCCCACATCCTGCTTGGTAGTATAGTCCTCAGGGTTAACCTGAAGTGACTCACTAACCCCACATCCTGCTTGGTAGTATAGTCCTCAGGGTTAACCTGAAGTGATTCACTAACCCCACATCCTGCTTGGTAGTATAGTTCTCAGCGTTAACCTGAAGTGACTCACTAACCCCACATCCTGCTTGGTAGTTTAGTCCTCAGGGTTAACCTGAAGTGACTCACTAACCCCACATCCTGCTTGGTAGTTTAGTCCTCAGGGTTAACCTGAAGTGACTCACTAACCCCACATCCTGCTTGGTAGTATAGTCCTCAGGGTTAACCTGAAGTGACTCACTAACCCCACATCCTGCTTGGTAGTTTAGTCCTCAGGGTTAACCTGAAGTGACTCACTAACCCCACATCCTGCTTGGTAGTATAGTCCTCAGGGTTAACCTGAAGTGATTCACTAACCCCACATCCTGCTTGGTAGTATAGTTCTCAGCGTTAACCTGAAGTGACTCACTAACCCCACATCCTGCTTGGTAGTTTAGTCCTCAGGGTTAACCTGAAGTGACTCACTAACCCCACATCCTGCTTGGTAGTTTAGTCCTCAGGGTTAACCTGAAGTGACTCACTAACCCCACATCCCGGTGTTGTGTCGATTACTGTTTCCCCGTTGAAACATGGCGGCGACCTTAACCTACAAGTGCATGTAGACCTTAATACAGCCTGTTCATGGCTTCAATGTGTGTCACACATACATTTCCGCCGTGAGCCGTGTTCGTACGTTTTATACATAACATACACACAACACGGGGTGGGGGAAAATACGGCATATAGAAAGTTGGATTTTGTATAAATTCACTACAGCACTGAACTAATTGATATGTTTGTGTGTCATGTGAGACATCGGACATTGTGTCTCACCGAAAGACAGCAGCACTGAGAGGCCTGCCCATTTTTGTCCGGGACGACACAACCAAGTTTCTTCTGGAGTGTTTGGTTAGTAATACTAATTGTAGGAAACAAACTTACACAATACAAGTAATATTGTCTTAAAGGTCTCCTATCATGCTATATTTGAGCAATATATTGTAGAGCCATATCTATACAAAACATGTGTGTGAAGTGTTTTGTTCAAAATACCAAACAGATCACCCATTGTAGAAGGCCTCAGACCCCTCTATTTCAGCCTGTTACCAACGTGCTGGTTCTGTGACTGTAGCTTTAAATCTGAGCGGACCTGCAGCTGGCCACGCCCCCTGCAGCTAGCCACGCCCCCTGCAGCGTCTGCCGTCTGCAGGTCTCTCCTCTGAAGAGTTTTCTACCCGGAGATAAATACTCCGCTAAACGCTGCCCTGATTAAACGCCATATTATGTTACAAACCACATCAAGCATCATTTCTACAATAGTATGGAGCTTAAACGTTTCTCTCTCACGGGTTTACCACAAGGACAGGACCTTTTATATTACACATAGTCTCTCCAGTACAGCGTTAGCTCTAAGTGTTAGCCATGATGCGGGAGGGTTTCAGCTCGCCGACTGCATGTTGGGACCACAGGTTGGGACGTGGCCCTGAGTTCAATGTAAAGCCAGCCCACACTTTTATTATTACGTCATAAGGACAGCAAATCTGGGTCAGCACTTGTACCCCCATTTTTAGAGATGTGGGTGAGGAGGAAAGAGAGGGTTGTATTTTGTGAGTCTACTTACACACCGAGGACACATATGTATGTAGAAAAGACATCAAAAAGTGCATTTTGCATAAGTGGGGACCTTTAATGTAACTTGTAAACATGTTATGATTTCATAGCTGATGCTAATCATTTTATGCATAATACACTTTGTGTAAGATTTCATTTTGAGCCCAGAGATGTTTTCACCTCATGAACCCGAGGGGGATGAGTTCACCCAAAATTAAAACATTAGAATGTGCCCGCTGATGGGGCAACAGCCAACCCGATACAGCTGGCCATTGTTGGCTGCTGTTCTTTGGCAGAAAATACTTGATAGAACTGTGTGATAGCAGCCATGCTGTTGAGTTGCAATCATAACTTCCACAAGCTGAATGATAAGAATCAGTAGCATGGTACTAAAGCTAAAGTTGGAATCAGTAGAAATGTATTTTGTCGTTTAGTTTTCTCACTAAATGCCTCATTCATGCATATTTTACTTTTCCTCAGGACACTGACAATGAAGGAAGAGTGATCAGAGGTGTGTCTGTGGCCCTCCTCACCGTCATTGAAGATGATGATGCTGCCATATCACCAAATGTGCAAGACGTGGCTGTTGTGTTGGAAGGGACCATTGTACTGCATGACCGACCAGACCTCTCTGCTGCCTTTGCATACCTCTTATACTGTATGCCTACTGCATCCGACTGTATGCCATGAACATTGATTATCCCAAGGAGATGAGGTATAGCTTTGAAGCAGTTCAGATCTTTTACGAGCTTGGCTCTCGATGCTCGCAGCGCATAAGGTCTCTGAAAACCAAGCTTTTGCTGTGAATGTTAATGGGGAAGCCAGACATGACTTTAACCTGTTTTGCCTGTTCCAGTGCATTGTGCTTAGTGCTCATGTAAAACCTCACAGCATTTATTCCATTTTAAGCCTATGTCACCTTCTCTTCTGAAATAGAGAATCACAGAATTTGTGGAAGTGTAAGTTGCCAGTTCACAAGAGGGGCATATCCAGTTTCAACTGTTTCAAAAGTACATTGTTAGTGATCAGTCAAACTTCAATGGATGTCCATGCTTGCACATGCTGTCATTTTTAGCATGCAAGTCCCATTTGCCTGTGAAATAGACATTAGTGGAATTGTGAGTTGCCAGTTAACAAGAGGCACTGGATTTTAATTTTTGTATTTGTTTTATTCTTAAATTCTTTGATTTTAATGTGCTGAAGAGGCTGAGGCCCACAGTGATGTCAGCTGTGTGAATCCTATGTTGACCTGGATAAATGGATAAAAGCAGAAGCAGAAATTATCCTCAGAATCTGTGTTTAAAGGCCATCATCATTTTCTGTTTAAATCAGCTTTGCTAGATGTTATGTCAAGAAATGTCTGTAACTTGTGTTATGTTGCAGAACGTGCATTTAAAAAAATGCATATCTTCAGCATGTGAAAAATGCACGCTTTAAACGTCTAGCAAAGCTGCTTTAAACAGATAATGATGTCTCATTACACTGATGATGGCTTTATTTATATCTGTGCGTTTAGGTTCATCGTATGGCAAGTTACTGCCACGGCTAGTTAAGGTTTCTTGCTGTTATAATATCTTTACAAGATGTGTGGAAGTGCAAGTTCACAGGCATTTTATAAAATAAGATTTCAGTTAACTTTCAGCTGTGTGCCCTTTATTTGTTCTATTCATGTATTCATTGACAATTACAGCAACATACATTTTCCTTGATTTATTAAGGCAAAGTTATATCTCACTCAAACAATAATTATATATTTATTCAACAAGAACATCTGTGTTTGTTGACAGTAGAAATACCTGGCATTGAAACAGGAATTTCATTGTTAACCTCACAAGAATATCATATTTAGGTGAACAAGAAGGTCCAAGTTGGCAGAACTCTTGTCTAAACTTTAAAACCTTAGTTAAGTCAACAATTGTAGTCAAAATTTGAGAAAACGTAAACATCTCTTGCATCATGTTGCCTTGATCATTAGAGTTTTCACAACATTCTTTTTTTTACAGTGTGGGCATCATCTCTTCTCCCCTACCGTCCGGTCGCTGGTTCTTCAGCATTTGTCTAATGACTACCAGGTTTAAGGAGAGTTTTTATCCACAGACGGTGACCTACTGAATTGCTAGGAGCGCTGCCACTATCATGACATTGTCATCAACATTACACTATCATAACATTGTCATTAACATTACACTATCATAACATGTTATTAACATTACACTATCATAACATGTCATTAACATTACACTATCATAACATGTCATTAACATTACACTATCATAACATTGTCATTAACATTACACTATCATAATATTGTCATTAACATTACACTATCATAACATTGTCATTAACATTACACTATCATAACATTGTCATTAACATTACACTATCATAACATGTTATTAACATTACACTATCATAACATGTCATTAACATTACACTATCATAACATTGTCATTAACATTACACTATCATAACATTGTCATTAACATTACACTGTCATAACATGTCATTAACATTACACTATCATAACATGTCATTAACATTACACTATCATAACATTGTCATTAACATTACACTATCATAACATTGTCATTAACATTACACTGTCATAACATGTCATTAACATTACACTATCATAACATGTCATTAACATTACACTATCATAACATTGTCATTAACATTACACTATCATAACATTGTCATTAACATTACACTATCATAACATTGTCATTAACATTACACTATCATAACATTGTCATTAACATTACACTATCATAACATTGTCATTAACATTACACTATCATAACATTGTCATTAACATTACACTATCATAACATTGTCATTAACATTACACTATCATAACATGTCATTAACATTACACCAGTGGTGAAGCGTCAGGGCCTTCAAGGTATTCAGAGAAGACCCTGGAACTCTCAGATGAAACCAAAGAATCGAATTAATTGTATTAATAAAATGTAATACAATTTAATAACATTTAATAAAATTTAAATAAAATGAATAAATGAGAATCGTATCTGTGTTATAATACAGTGTTACGTTGATTTGTTTGTCTTTCTCGGTCCATGCACGACGCATTTGAGTGGTTTTGTGTTGGAAAAACAATGCAACCAATCAGATATTTTTCTGGGTTGCTGGGAAGAATATCCAACGTAAATCAACCAAAGTATTCCCGCTGACATTGGCCCTTAGACGGAATGATAGCGTACGTTTGGATTGACAATTTGATCAACCAATCATATCGTGATTTGTAGCCAATGGGCGTATTCTTTCAGATTTCCCCGGCAGCTCAATATGGAGCTAGAGGGTGCAAGGTGGTGGCTGGCGCGAGAGTGGATCTAGCGTAATGTTACGTTTTCTACGTTGTTTTTTGATGTGAAGATGATGTCGTGGCGGAATTATTGTGTGAACCATTTTCAAGACGACCATTTAATGTTAAAATGGACATTATTAAAAAAGGCCGTCCAACACCTGACAATCTGGAGCTGACTCAAGTAGTTAAAGCAGGCTATGTTCGCCATTTGCCCGTGGCTAACGGGCTCTACTAGCCACAAGAGGCTCTACTGATGGGAGTGTTGCTGTTTGGGACCGACAAGAGAGCAGGGAATTGGAACTTATTTTGGATCTGAAAAGCGATCATCTTTATGACCTGATGGTGGTCGAACCATTCATCCAGAAGGACAGGGGAATGGATTTGGTCTTTAAGTGAACATCATTGGTGAGTGAGACTCATTTGTCTTTGCTGGTTTTGTCTCTGTGTTGCGTCTCGTTGAGCTGGTTGTTGCATTTTGTTTCCACACACTTGTTGACTGATTAGTTAATGGCTGTCTTGGGTTTGTTAAGCATTGTTGTGCATTTGAATTGAGAGTTTTGACTTGATCTTTCTTTGCATCGCTTAACGTGAAAAGACTTAACGTACTAAGAGTTACAAAACCACGACCAATAATCACCTAATTTGCATATGTTTTGTCATTAGCACTTTCACCTTTTCACTTTCATTTTGACAGGTGAAAGTGCTAATGACAAGACATATGCCAGAGACATTTGGTGATTATTGATCGCTATTTTGGAACTTAAAGTTCCAAACGTTCAGCCTTTTCAAGTGAAGCGTGTTAGAACGTCCCTTTAACCGATAGCCTGTGTGTTAGACCGTCCCTTTAACCGATAGCTTGTGTGGTGGTCTGTGGTGGTCTGTTACGTCACTACATGGACTCTGCTTTACAACTATGGTCCACTTGGGAATTGGCTGCGACAATCTGATCTTCCTAAATGAGATAAGGCATAAAGTGACTCCTCCGTGACCTCCGTCTGACTAGAACAACTGAATTTTCGAATGGTGGTGGTGATGGGGGGGGGGGGTGGTCTACAGCAGGGGTTACCAAAGTGGGGGTCGCGGGACCCCGAGGCGGGGGGGGGGGGTCGCGAGATGATTTCAGAATCCTCTTGATGTGACCATGAGGTTTTTATTGTTAATAATAACGTGTGCATAGATATTTTTATATATGTACGGGTGACGAATAAAGGAATTGGACTTCACGATGTTCTCGATGGTGAAGCTCTGTGCACACGTTGTTTTTAATGTTTCAGTCCCTCCGGTGATCGTGGGGGGGGGGGGGGGTCTGTTATGTTGGGGGTCGCGGGCTGAAAAGTTGTGGAACCCCTGGTCTACAGAAGGCCCAGTTGTGATAGACACGCTTCGCCACTGCATTACACTGTTACTTTGCTGGACTTTCTGGACTCATCACAGTTACTGCCCTGTACTGCACTGTACTCATGATGCTGCTGCACTTTAAAATGCTTTAATATGCTTTCTGTACAATTCAAAACATGTATCTATCATCCATCAGTCACTTTATTGTTATTTTTATTGTCATTTATATTGTGTATAGTATGTTTATAGTATAGTGTTATATATACTGTGGGAGGGACTGGGGAGTAAGCATTATATTGTACTTGTTATACATCTCTTGAATCTCTTGAATTTTGATTTACATCCATTAAAGTACCAATTCAGACTCCTAAATAATACATTTTCAGAGGAATAATCTAACATATTAAATATGTTGTTGCCCTGATAGTTGAAGGACTGGTATCCAGACTCCTCTCCCGTCCCGGACTACTCGCCTGTCTACTACCTGCCGGCAGGGGCGTTTTTAGGATTTGAAAACATCCGGGGCTTAGCCCAGAGGCAGGGATGCAAACAGGAAACGCTGAAAAAAGAGAAGTTTTTCCAAAAAAGCTGTAACTTCCCTCCCGAATCCATGCGACCGAGCAAAACATTTTTTTTTCATTTATTTATACGACGTAGCGACCTGGTGTTAACCCTCTGTATGCCAATGCTATATTAGTGGATTTAAAAAAGAATAATAATAATAATTCATTGTTATTCTTAACTGTTCAAATATCATTGAAACCACAGCATAAGAGAAGCTTTGAGAGCATGCAATCAAAAAAAAAAAAAATTATTTTTTTTTTACAGAAAATGTATATATACATTCGGGGCTAATTACAAAACATCCGGGGCTTTAGCCCCGAATAAAACAGGCTAGCGACGCCACTGCCTGCCGGTACTCCGCTGATCGACTTCCCGGTATCCAAACCCCTGGCCTGTCCCCTGATCATCTGCCTACCAGTTTCCAAAGCGTCGTAAAGGTTTTAGAAAAAAATAATTTGGGTTCCAAAAGAGCAGGTTTAAGGGGCGTGGTCAAACGCTGTCCAAACCCACTCTCACTGGGGCCAGGGGGCGGAGCCAATAGAAAACTGCTGGAAGTAGACATGTCCCCCGTTTGATAACGTTCTACATTTCAGTCCAAAACATCAGAAATGCTGACCAACACGTTTTGAGACCCAAACGGAGCAGCTTTCCCTTTAATATTAGTGTGTGTATTTAATATTATATTATAACAACTACTGTTATTCTTATGATTATCATCATCCTTATTGTTAAAATAAGGACCAGAGTAATAAGAATAATAAAACATATTTATTTTTGTGAATAATGTTTTGAATAATGATTACTCTATTGTATTATAATTATGAATATTATTATTTTATTATTATTAATACAAATATTAATATTAATAGTTATATTTATACTACTATTATTATTATTACTATTATTATAAGTGTTATTATTATGAATATTATTAGAAATATCCAATTATTATTATTATTGTTATGAAAGACATTAGAACATAATAATCCTGATACTACTAATATATTGATGACACACACAGAGCCCATGTGGTGACGCTGAGGGACTGAGAACATCAGGAGAACACAAACTACAGTCTGGGCTCAGTTTCTAGGAACAACAACAACAGTTCAGCAGACTAATCATGTCTTGTTCTCCATCAGATGCGTGTGAACTCACACTGGACCCAAACACAGCCCACAGAGGACTCTCTGTGGGTTAGAGAGAAGAAGTCGTATCCTGATCACCCAGAGAGATTTTACTCCCGTCACCAGGTGTTGTGTAGAGAGAGTCTGACTGGCCGCTGTTACTGGGAGGCAGAGAGGGAAGGATGTGTTTATATAGGAGTGACATACAGAGGAATCACAAGGAGAGGACGGGATGACAGCTGGCTTGGAGCAAACAACAAGTCCTGGAGTCTTTATTGTTTTAATGATGGTTACTCTGTTCGGTACAATATCACAGTCATAAGTCTCCCCCCCTCTAACAGAGTAGGAGTGTATGTGGACCGGCCTGCTGGGACTCTGTCCTTCTACAGAGTGTCCCCAGATGGAGGAGGGTCCTCAGACACACTGACACACATCCACACCTTCCAGTCCACATTCACCCAGGAGGACCTCCTCCCTGGGTTTGGGTTCTGGGATTATGGTTCCTCAGTGTCTCTGTGTCGGTTGTAGCAACACACACACACACACACACACATATACTGTACACACACATTTGTATACTGTACACACACACACACACACACACACACACACATAGAAATACACATACATACATACAAACACACACATACATTTATAAATGCACACACATTTAAATACTATTACATACAAACACACACACACACATATTTATATGGACACACACACATTCAAACACACTCACACACTGTTGTGGAAAGGGGCGTGGCTAAGCGGTGTGCTGGTCTCGAGGAAGTGGGAGCGGCCGACTGGCACCTGTTTCTAATGGAGGTGATGGCGCTGTCTGACATGTTGTGAGGGTTCCTCTGTCTCTGGGTCTGGGTGACGGTGAGAGAGGACGGAGTACGAGGGGAGGAGGAGACGCCGTCTGGGTCCCTCTCACGTCTCCCTGCTGCATTGTGGCCTATTGTTTAAACGGCTTGATTTGGAGGGCCTGTGGGGAATAAAAAAGGACTCGCTCCATCAAACTCTCCTGAGCCTGGTGTCTTCTGAGTCCCCTGGCAGCGATGTCTGCTACACACACACTTATAGAAACACACACACACTTATAAATACACACACACACTTAGAAATATAAACACACTTAGAAATACACACACACTTATAACACACTTATAGAAATACACACATACTTATAGAAATACACACTCACTTAGAAATACACACATTTATAAATACACGCACACACATTTATAAATATAAAACACACTTATATAAACACACACACACTTATAGAAATAAACACACATTTATAAATACACACATATTGAAATACACGCACACACACACATTGAAGTACACACATTTATAAATACACACAAACACATATTGAAATACAGACACACTTATAGAAATACATACACACTTATACATACACACACTTATAGAAACACAGATACACTTATATAAATACACACACTTATAAATACACACACACACACACACACACACACACACACACACACACACACACACACACACACACACACACACACACACATATTGAAGTACACACACTGTAGTGCTGAGAGACGGGAGTCGGAGGAGGTGAATTCAAAGTCTAATTAATATTCTAAAGTCCAGTGCACTAAAGTCCCCGGCAACACAAAACCCCACCGATAGTTCCACGGGTGAATGATGTCACTCCACCACAATAGACAGTATATGTTTATGTTTTTATGCCGGTAGTATCATTTTATTTCATCATATTTGTCCCCCACTCCTTGAAGGCAAAAACAAATATTGAAAATATTGTCTTCCATGAAAGCGGTCCGTGGCGCCAATAAGGTGGAGGACCGCTGTTCTAATGGACTTCAATGGGGAGCTTGGGGAGGACTCCGTACAGTACCTTTTAATTGCGCTAGGGGGCGCTGTTGGTATTTTGACACGGGGACATGATTGTTGTGCCTTCGAAGTGTTAAAATAGTTATGTTATCAGTATTTTCACAGATAAATCGGTTATATGGTGTGTGCATTTATTTTTCTGTGGCAAGATGCCAGGGTCGAGGCCAGAGGGGGGGGGGGGGGCACGAGATAGACTCGAAGAGACGTGGAGAAAGTGAAAGTAACCTTGCGATGGGACTGCCAAACCGTTCAGAACACAGTCCGAACACAGTACGAACCGGTACCGGTTCGTACTGTGTTCGGACTGTGTTCTGAACGGTTAGGACTTTTTGAGACTGTTTGGGACTCGGTAGGACTTTGTTTGGATTCGTTTGGCAGTCCCATCGCAAGGTTACTTTCACTGTGATGGGGCAAAAGGGACTGCTACGGTGGGGGAAGAAGAGAGGGAGAGGGGGGGGGGGGGGGGAGAGAGGGGAGGGAGAAAGAGAGAGAGAGAGAGAGAGATTGGCCTGCAATTGGGAATGCAATTGTTCTATTTGTGTCTTTATTTACCTCAGAAATATATTGCTGTTTTACCATACAAATGTACTTTTTTAATAAAAGCTTCTGCTAAATGCGCTTAATGTAAATGTAGAGAGAGATTTCCTACATATTCCTATACCAATAAAACACAATTGTTACAACACAATACACTTAGGTAGCGACTATACATAATTTATATAACTATTTTTCATTGATCTTGTAATTCTAGTATTTATGTTCCTGCACACAGTTCTCTTATTGTGTGTTCTGTGTACTGTTGTCTGCTCATTCCTGCCGGCCACTGGCCCTTTGTTATTCCACTGCACACCCTGGGTGTGTATGTGACAAATACACATCTAGAATCTTGAAAAACAATGGACTTTTCACTCACTTTTAACCTTTTACAAATCATATGTGCTTGTTTTCATATAAATAACAAGTTGACAGGTAAACATATGCTTCTCAGATTTTTTTTATTGTTTCTGGAAGACCATTTATCCAATTTGAACACACTGAACATATTTACTTTAAATAACAACAACTGAAAAAATACACTTAAATAATACACAAACTGACACTGACACAACATCTTAAAGACAACACTGCAGGGTTTATTGCTTGTCTTTCCACTCTGTGATGGTTTCTCCAGATGCTGGACAGTACCCCTTTCCCTTAGACCGGGTATGACCAGTGGTTTGACTTTTTGATTGACCACATCATTGACACAGATAATGATAATTCTGTTTGCAGTGCTGCTTTTCTGGTGGCTCTCCTCTTTCCACACGCTCCTGGTCTTCGCGTGCTGCCTTTCGCTGTCTCCATTCACGGTGACCATTTGACGATGCTGTTGCCGTTGCGTGTTGCCACTGGAGATGGTGATGGTTGCTGAGAGGGAGGGGGTGGCGGATGCGAGGACCAGCCAGGGAATGGGGCGGGTGGTAGATGACCCTGCCCGTACGAGGACCAGGGAGGAGGAGATGGGGCGGGTGGTAGATGACCCTGCCCGTACGAGGACCAGGGAGGAGGAGATGGGCGGGTGGTAGATGACCCTGCCCGTACGAGGACTAGGGAGGAGGAGATGGGGATGGTGGTAGATGACCCTGCCCGTACGAGGACCAGGGAGGAGGAGATGGGGCGGGTGGTAGATGACCCTGCCCGTACGAGGACCAGGGAGGAGGAGATGGGGCGGGTGGTAGATGACCCTGCCCGTACGAGGACCAGGGAGGAGGAGATGGGCAGGTGGTAGATGACCCTGCCCGTACGAGGACTAGGGAGGAGGAGATGGGGCTGGTGGTAGATGACCCTGCCCGTACGAGGACCAGGGAGGAGGAGATGGGGCGGGTGGTAGATGACCCTGCCCGTACGAGGACCAGGGAGGAGGAGATGGGGCGGGTGGTAGATGACCCTGCCCGTAAGAGGACCAGGGAGGAGGAGATGGGGCGGGTGGTAGATGACCCTGCCCGTACGAGGACCAGGGAGGAGGAGATGGGGCTGGTGGTAGATGACCCTGCCCGTACGAGGACCAGGGAGGACCGGCCTCTCTGCACTTGAGCTGCACTCTGCACCTGTTTGCTCAGCTGACTGAAAAATAAGTTTGTAAATAAGTTTTTAACCTCATTTGGTAACAATTGTGAAACACTTCAACCACAATTAATAGGATAAATAATTCAGATTCAGATTCAGATTACTTTATTTATCCCGAGGGAAATTAAGGTGCAACAGTTGACACAGGGGGAATAAATGCACACGCAAATATACTAATACCTAAAGCTAAAAACTAAATAACAACAAACTAACTAAACAAAACTAGTATAACAATGAACTCTAAATGAAATCTAAAAGTATTGATAGATGAATTGCACAATTTACAGTATTATTACAGTAATACGTAGGTATATACAATACACAACAATACGTATAGTGCAAATTGGCAGTAATAAATACTAATAAATAACTCAGATGAATACTGAAAAAGTGACTTGTGAAAAGTGAAGAGTGAAAGTGAAATGCATTTCTGTTTTAATGTAATCATTTGCATAATACACAATGTTTATGGTAAATCTAATCATCCCTCACCTTGTGATATCCCCATTTGCAGGGGATTTGTTTCCTGAAGATATCATATTCACGCATTTGTAAATTGAATGGAGGAGTCAATGGACAGGCGTCAATGCGCTTCATGACAGCCTTCCATCTCCTAGAGCCCGGCTCGGTACCCGTGGTGAACCGGTACCCTCGGCATACAGGCTCAGGATACCTCGCCTCGGGTATACCAGTCTTCGTCATTTCGGAAAATATCAGGGTAAATGCCGCGTTACACAATGGGAATCGAGAAGCCCAACGGGGGGGGGGGGGGGTGAATCGAACACCACGAAGCGCGGGGGGGGGGAATCGTCGCAGTGGTTCAATATAATCTGTTCTCCTCAGGGGCCCCCTTCCAGCTCGGGGCCCCCTTCCAGCTCGGGGCCCCAGGCAATTGCCTACATTGCCTACACTGTTGCGAGACGCCCCTGCAGACTAGACTATAAGGGGACAACTATGGAAAAAAGTACATCGACAATTTCAATATCAAGCCCTACTTTGAAATAAAAACGATTTCGAAAATTCTGAAATATCCATATAGATAGATCGATAGGTCGATAGGTCGATAGATAGATAGATAGATGGATAGATAAATATCCCGAGGGAAAGGCTTCAGATTCAGATTCAGATTACTTTATTAATCCCGAGGGAAATTAAGGTGCAACAGTTGACACAGGGGGAATAAATGCACAGTTCGTACTGTGTTCGACGTACCGACTGCCAAACGAATCCAAACAAAGTCCTACCGAGTCCCAAACAGTCCTAACACAGTCTCAAAGAGTCCTAACCAGTCCGAACACAGTCGAACACAGTCCGAACACAGTACGAACCGGTACAACACAGTCCGAACAGAGATGTGGGCGTTACTGTCCTGGTCACGTGGTCTTTTACCCCGAGCTTTCCCCCCACCCCACTTTCTCCGATCAGAAGACGAGGAAGACGGCAGATACAACCTCTTACA
Source organism: Muraenolepis orangiensis (assembly GCA_027704905.1). Lineage (NCBI taxonomy): Eukaryota > Metazoa > Chordata > Actinopteri > Gadiformes > Muraenolepididae > Muraenolepis > Muraenolepis orangiensis. Next base: position 1,239,378 of record JANIIK010000121.1, read on the forward strand.
TCGATCGACGGCGTAACAAGCAAGGTATTACATCGATTTACAAGCAAATTATTGTATTGTTTTATTGTAATTGTACAGTATAATTCTACAACTGTCTACGTCGCTTTGTTTTTATATTTTAATAGTAGAATTGTTTGTTTTTGTGTCACGAGCTGCTGGAAGCTTTTCCCTCGGGATATTTATCTATCCATCTATCCATCGATCTATCGACCAATCGATCTATCCACCTATCGATCTATCTATATGGATATTTATGAATTTTCGAAATCGTTTTTATTTCAAAGTAGGGCTTGATATTGAAATTGTCGATGTACTGTTTTCCATAGTTGTCCCCTTATAGTCTAGTCTGCAGGGGCGTCTCGCAACAGTATAGGCAACGTAGGCAATTGCCTGGGGCCCCGAGCTGGAAGGGGGCCCCGAGCTGGAAGGGGGCCCCTGAGGAGAACAGATTATATTGAACCACTGCGACGATTTCCCCCCCGCGCTTCGTGGTGTTCGATTCACCCCCCCCCCAGTTGGGCTTCTCGATTCCCGTTGTGTAACGCGGCATTTACCCTGATATTTTCAGAAATGACGAAGACTGGTATACCCGAGGCGTATCGGGCAGGTATCCTGAGCCTGTATGCCGAGGGTACGGGTTCACCACAGGTACCGAGCCGGGCTCTAGGAGATGGAAGGCTGTCATGAAGCGCATTGACGCCTGTCCATTGACTCCTCCATTTAATTCGCCAATGCGTGAATATGATATCTTCAGGAAACAAATCCCCTGCAAATGTGGATATCACAAGGTAAGGGATGATTAGATTTACCATAAACATTGTGTATTATGCAAGTTATTACATTAAAACAGAAATGCATTTCACTTTTCACATGTCACTTTTTCAGTATTCATCTGAGTTATTTATTAGTATTTATTACTGCCAATTTGCACTATACGTATTGTTGTGTATTGTATATACCTACGTATTACTGTAATACAACTGTAAATTGTGCAATTCATCTATCAATACTTTTAGATTTCATTTAGAGTTCATTTAGTTCTATCTTGTTTATACTACTTTTGTTTAGTTAGTTTGTTGTTATTTGGTTTTTAGCTTTAGGTATTAGTATATTTGTGTGTGCATTTATTCCCCCTGTGTCAACTGTTGCACCTTAATTTCCCTCGGGATAAATAAAGTCATCTGAATCTGAATCATTTATCCTATTAATTGTGGTTGAAGTGTTTCACAATTGTTACCAAATGAGGTTAAAAACTTATTTACAAACTTATTTTTCAGTCAGCTGAGCAAACAGGTGCAGAGTGCAGCTCAAGTGCAGAGAGGCCGGTCCTCCCTGGTCCTCGTACGAGCAGGGTCATCTACCACCCGCCCCATCTCCTCCTCCCTGGTCCTCGTACGAGCAGGGTCATCTACCACCCGCCCCATCTCCTCCTCCCTGGTCCTCGTACGAGCAGGGTCATCTACCACCCGCCCCATCTCCTCCTCCCTGGTCCTCGTACGAGCAGGGTCATCTACCACCCGCCCCATTCCCTGGCTGGTCCTCGCAGCCTCCACCCCCTCCCTCTCAGCAACCATCACCATCTCCAGTGGCAACACCAACGGCAACGGCGACAGCATCGTCAAATGGTCACCGTGAATGGAGACAGCGAAAGGCAGCACGTGACGACCAGGAGTGTGTGGAAAGAGGAGAGCCACCAGAAAAGCAGCACTGCAAACAGAATTATCATTATCTGTGTAAATTATGTGGTCAATCAAAAAGTAAAACCACTGGTCATACCCAGTCTAAGGGAAAGTGGTAATGTCTAGCATCTGGACAAACCATCACAGAGTAGAAAGACAATCAATAAACCCTGCAGTGTTGTCTTTAAGATGTTGTGTCAGTGTCAGTTTGTGTATTTTTTAAGTGTATTTTTTCAATTGTTGTTATTTAAAGTCAATATGTTCAGTGTGTTCAAATTGGATAAATGGTCTTCCAGAAAAAATTATCTGAGAAGCATATGTTTACCTGTCAACTTGTTATTTATATGACAACAAGTACATATGATTTGTAAAAGGTTAAAAGTGAGTGAAAAGTCCATTGTTTTTCAGGATTCTAGATTAGTATTTGTCACATACACACCCAGGGTGTGCAGTGGAATAACAAAGGGCCAGTGGCTGGCAGGAATGTGCAAACAACAGTACACAGAACACACAATAAGAGAACTGTGTGCAGGAACATAGAATTACAAGATCAATGAAAAATAGTTATATAAATGATGTATAGTCGCTACCTAAGTGTATTGTGTTGTAACAATTGTGTTTATTGGTATAGGAATATGTAGGAAATCTCTCTCTACATTTACATTAAGCGCATTTAGCAGAAGCTTTTATTAAAAAAGTGACTTACAAGTACATTTGTATGGTAAAAACAGCAATATATTTCTCAGGTAAATAAAGACACAAATAGAACAATTGCATTCCCAATTGCAGGCCAATAGAAAAATCGTCCCAACTACTAGGATGCCTGCGTAGCGACATAAAGTGCATTAACAACACGCTATCGACTACTACAAGGATGAACACAACGCACAGTATGGTCAAAACGGTGCCCGAAAGCACAAAAAGTAGAACGAGCATAAGCAGAGCACATGAATTCTCTCTCTCTTTCTCTCTCTCTCTCTCTTTCTCTTTCCCCCCTCTCTTTCCCCCTCCCCTCTCTTTCCCCCCCCTCTCCCTCTCTTCTTCCCCCACCGTAGCAGTCCCTTTTGCCCCATCTCGTACCGGTGGCTCAGCCTGCGGGGCGCTAAGTCCCTCCTGGTTCAGAGACGCATGGAAGTCCGCTTCGCAAAGTTCAGGGGGTGGACTTTAAGCCCAGGGAGAGAGACACACAGTCTCTCTCTCTCTCTCTCTCTCTCTCTCTCTCTCTCTCTCTCTCTCTCTCTCTCTCTCTCTCTCTCTCTCTCTCTCTCTCTCTCTCTCTCTCTCTCTCTCTCTCTCTCTCTCTCTCTCTCCTCTCTCTCTCTCTCTCTCTCTCTCTCTCTCTCTCTCTCTCTCTCTCTCTCTCTCTCTCTCTCTCTCTCTCTCTCTCTCTCTCTCTCTCTCTCTCTCTCTCTCTCTCTCTCTCTCTCTCTCTCTCTCTCTCTCTCTCTCTCTCTCTCTCTCTCTCTCTCTCTCTCTCTCTCTCTCTCTCTCTCTCTCTCTCTCTCCTTTAAAACTTTTCCTCGGTTTATTCCTCCGAGTCAGCTACACACCCCACTACCAAAGTGCTAGAATGCCACACACACACACACCCACCCACACACACACACGCACTATCCCAGCTTTGAAATGACAGCTGCACCAGGTCACATGCACACGCACACACGTGTGTGTGTGTGTGTGTGTGTGTGTGTGTGTGTGTGTGTGTGTGTGTGTGTGTGTGTGTGTGTGTGTGTGTGTGTGTGTGTGTGTGTGTGTGAGTGTGTTCGAGAGAGTAGTGTATTTATCTCCAGCAGAAGGCCAAGAGATAATTTGAGATATATTTATGTAATATTTATTATTATATATGAAAGAAAATTGATTCCATTTCATTGTATTTTCTCCCCTTTTTGTGTCCATAAAGTACACCTTGCGTTCACAACGTCCGTGTCAGGTTTCCACCCTTTCGAAATGGTCAAAGATGGTCACTCACTGCCCTCTAGTGGTCTTACGTGGTCATAGCACATAATCACTATTTATTTTTGATCCTAAACATACAATGAGCGTGTTCATGTGTTTGATACAGAAACATTAAGGAACCCCAGAGAAATACATTTACTGTAGATTAAGTTACATGTAATGATCTTTAAAACTATAGATTAAGTTAAACATAATGATCTTTAAAACTGTAGATTAAGTTTAATATATAATGATCTTTAAAACTGTACATTAAGTTAAATGTAGAATGATCTTTATAACTGTAGATTAAGTTAAATGTAGAATGATCTGTATAACTGTAGATTAAGTTAAATATATAAGGATCTTGTTTAACAGTAGATTACGTTTAATATATAAGCATCTTTATAACTGTAGATTAAGCAAAACATTAGATCTTTATAACTGTAGATTCAGCGACACATACAATCTTTATAATTATAGATTAAGTTAAATAAATAATGATCTTTAGAACTAGATTAAGTTAAATAAATAATGATCTTTATAACTGTAGATTAAGTTAAATATATAATGATCTTTATAACTGTAGATTAAGTTAAATATATAACGATCTGTATAACTACATTAAGTTAAATGTCATGAGATGGGAGTGGGTTGGACCCCGAACGCAGACACGGACACAGTGGAGCAATACGAACGGCTTTATTCACGGGAACACACACAAAAACACAATGGTGCACGGGGAGGACGATCCGCGGAGTACCGGCAGGTAGTAGACCGACGAGTAGTCCGGGACGGGGGGAGGAGTCTGCGTACCGGGATGTCGGGTGCGAAGTACCGGCAGGGTAGTAGGCAGGCGACGGGTGCAAAGTATCGACTCTGATAGTCCGCAGGCGGCGTCGGGTGCAAAGGTACCGGCCGGGTAGTAGGCAGGCGATGGGTATCAGAACAGATGGGAGAACTACGTGCAGTATATGGTAACGACCTCACGCTGGGGTAAAGGAAAGACAACGTATACCCCAGGTGAGGTGATAAACAATTACACAGGGTGATAGTGTCCAGGTGTGTGTGTGTGTGCGCCGACAGCGCCACGCCCCCTGCCAACCACGTGATTGTTTGTTGACAGGAGCGTGTGTGCGCCCGTGGCTTGGCCACGCCCCCTGCCAACCACCGTAACCGTGACATTAAATATATAATGATCTTTATAACTGTAGATTAAGTTAAATATATAATGATCTTTATAACTGTAGATTAAGTTAAATATATAAGGATCTTTATAACTGTAGATTAAGTTAAATATATAATGATCTTTATAACTAGATTAAGTTAAATATATAAAGATCTTTATAAGTGTAGATTAAGTTTAATATATAAGGATCTTTATACTTGTAGATTAAGTTAAATATATAAAGATCTTTATAACTGTAGATTAAGTTAAATATATAAGGATCTTTATAACTGTAGATTAAGCAAAACATTAGATCTTTATAACTGTAGATTCAGCGAAACATACCATCTTTATAATTATAGATTAAGTAAAATAAATAATGATCTTTAGAACTAGATTAAGTTAAATAAATAATGATCTTTATAACTGTAGATTAAGTTAAATATATAAGGATCTTTATAATTGTAGATTAAGTTAAATAAATAATGATCTTTATAACTAGATTAAATTAAATATATAAAGATCTTTATAACTGTAGATTAAGTTAAATATATAATGATCTTTATAACTGTAGATTAAGTTAAATATATAAGGATCTTTATAACTGTAGATTAAGTTAAATAGATAATGATCTTTATAACTAGATTAAGTTAAATATATAAAGATCTTTATAAGTGTAGATTAAGTTTAATATATAAGGATCTTTATACTTGTAGATTAAGTTAAATATATAAGGATCTTTATAACTGTAGATTAAGTTAAATATATAAGGATCTGCATAACTGTAGATTAAGTTAAATATATAAGGATCTTGTTTAACTGTAGATTACGTTTAATATATAAGGATCTTTATAACTGTAGATTAAGTTAAATATATAAGGATCTTGTTTAACAGTAGATTACGTTTAATATATAAGCATCTTTATAACTGTAGATTAAGCAAAACATTAGATCTTTATAACTGTAGATTCAGCGAAACATACAATATTTATAATTATAGATTAAGTTAAATAAATATTGATCTTTAGAACTAGATTAAGTTAAATAAATAATGATCTTTATAACTGTAGATTAAGTTAAATATATAATGATCTTTATAACTGTAGATTAAGTTAAATATATAATGATCTGTATAACTACATTAAGTTAAATGTCATGAGATGGGAGTGGGTTGGACCCCGAACGCAGACACGGACACTGTGGAGCAATACGAACGGCTTCATTCACGGGAACACACACAAAAACACAATGGTGCACGGGGAGGACGATCCGCGGAGTACCGGCAGGTAGTAGACCGACGAGTAGTCCGGGACGGGGGGAGGAGTCTGCGTACCGGGATGTCGGGTGCGAAGTACCGGCAGGGTAGTAGGCAGGCGACGGGTGCAAAGTATCGACTCTGATAGTCCGCAGGCGGCGTCGGGTGCAAAGGTACCGGCCGGGTAGTAGGCAGGCGATGGGTATCAGAACAGATGGGAGAACTACGTGCAGTATATGGTAACGACCTCACGCTGGGGTAAAGGAAAGACAACGTATACCCCAGGTGAGGCGATAAACAATTACACAGGGTGATAGTGTCCAGGTGTGTGTGTGTGTGTGCGCCGACTGCGCCACGCCCCCTGCCAACCACGTGATTGTTTGTTGACAGGAGCGTGTGTGCGCCCGTGGCTTGGCCACGCCCCCTGCCAACCACCGTAACCGTGACATTAAATATATAATGATCTTTATAAGTGTAGATTAAGTTAAATATATAATGATCTTTATAACTGTAGATTAAGTTAAATATATAAGGATCTTTATAACTGTAGATTAAGTTAAATATATAATGATCTTTATAACTAGATTAAGTTAAATATATAAAGATCTTTATAAGTGTAGATTAAGTTTAATATATAAGGATCTTTATACTTGTAGATTAAGTTAAATATATAAGGATCTTTATAACTGTAGATTAAGTTAAATATATAAGGATCTTTATAACTGTAGATTAAGCAAAACATTAGATCTTTATAACTGTAGATTCAGCGAAACATACAATCTTTATAATTATAGATTAAGTAAAATAAATAATGATCTTTAGAACTAGATTAAGTTAAATAAATAATGATCTTTATAACTGTAGATTAAGTTAAATATATAATGATCTTTATAACTGTAGATTAAGTTAAATATATAACGATCTGTATAACTACATTAAGTTAAATGTCACGAGATGGGAGTGGGTTGGACCCCGAACGCAGACACGGACACAGTGGAGCAATACGAACGGCTTTATTCACGGGAACACACACAAAAACACAATGGTGCACGGGGAGGACGATCCGCGGAGTACCGGCAGGTAGTAGACCGACGAGTAGTCCGGGACGGGGGGAGGAGTCTGCGTACCGGGATGTCGGGTGCGAAGTACCGGCAGGGTAGTAGGCAGGCGACGGGTGCAAAGTATCGACTCTGATAGTCCGCAGGCGGCGTCGGGTGCAAAGGTACCGGCCGGGTAGTAGGCAGGCGATGGGTATCAGAACAGATGGGAGAACTACGTGCAGTATATGGTAACGACCTCACGCTGGGGTAAAGGAAAGACAACGTATACCCCAGGTGAGGTGATAAACAATTACACAGGGTGATAGTGTCCAGGTGTGTGTGTGTGTGCGCCGACTGCGCCACGCCCCCTGCCAACCACGTGATTGTTTGTTGACAGGAGCGTGTGTGCGCCCGTGGCTTGGCCACGCCCCCTGCCAACCACCGTAACCGTGACATTAAATATATAATGATCTTTATAAATGTAGATTAAGTTAAATATATAATGATCTTTATAACTGTAGATGAAGTTAAATATATAATGATCTTTATAAATAGATTAAGTTAAATAAATAATGATCTTTATAAGTGTAGATTAAGTTAAATATATAATGATCTTTATAAGTGTAGATTAAGTTAAATATATAAATATCTTTATAAGTGTAGATTAAGTTCAATATATAAGGATCTTTATAATTGTAGATTAAGTTAAATATATAAGGATCTTTATAACTGTTGATTAAGTTAAATATATAACGATATTTATAACTGTAGATTGTAGATCTACTGTAGATCCTTGTGTCCATAAAGTACACCTTGCGTTCTCAACGTCTTTGTCAGGTTATGAAGGGAAATAAACATACAAACAAAATCCATACAGAAAATGTGCAAAATACAAAAGAAAACTAATATATAACTTTAACCCATTGTACATGTGATAACCCTGTCTATTTTATAACTATAACACGTTATAAACATGATAACCCTGTCTATTTTATAACTATAACACGTTATAAACATGATAACCCTGTCTATTATATAACAATAACTCATTATAAATCTGATAACCCTGTCTATTATAGAAATATAACTCATCATAAACATGATAATATGTATATTATAGAACTATAACTCATTATAAACATTTACATTTAACATTACATTTACATTTACATTTACATTTAGGGCATTTGGCAGACGCTTTTATCCAAAGCGACTTACAAGGTGTACATTAGTTGAAGTAGACAATAGCATAACACTGAGGTACGCAAACATAAAAATACAGCAGTTCACAAGTATTCATTTTAACAAGATGAATAACACAATTTCGTACTGCTAGGTCACCTGCTTAAGTAGCTGTGATAAGAGCGTGTTATCAACATTAAGGATATACACTTGCTAACATATACAACATGCTAAGAGCTATTAATGTCAGGACTTAAGCAAGTGATAACATACATAACAATTCAGCATCTATTGAACATCCATAAATCCTGGTTCTTGTTGTTCTAGATGGACACAGGAGAGAGCAGACTCCCCTGGACCCAGCTGTGACTCCATGAAGAGTGACCGGTCTATGGATCCCTATACCTTTAAAGATGGACGCCCCTCCAGAGAGGAGAGGTAGGAGTTTCAAACAGTGTCCTGTTTCCTAATACTTCGGCTTCCTTTGTTTTATACCATGTGTGTGTGTGTGTCTGTGTGTGTGGGAACTGCACCGCACTCGAGCGCAGAGCGCTTCAAAGGGTGGTGCGGACGGCCCAGTATATGGTTGGAGGTGAGCTCCCCTCCCTCCTGGATATATACAACCAGCGGTGCGTGGCCAAGGCCAAATGCATCATAAAGACATTGCCCACCCCAGCCACCAACTGTACTCACTGTTACCGTCAGGCAGGCGATACCGCAGTATCAAGTGACACACAAATAGACTTAGAGATAGCTTCCACAGTCAGGCCATCAGGCTGCTGAACAAGGGCGTATAGCATATAACAATGTATATTTTATTACATTGATTTATATATACATATTGCTCTTTTTCTGTGCCGATATATTGCATTTTATAAATTGATGAAATTTTTTTACTTATTTTATTCTATTCTGTTTTATTCTATTTTTATCTTATTTTTATAACTGCTGTCTGTCGTCGGGTATTGCACATAATATTTTCACTCACTGCTTTATACTTGTGTAAACTGTGAAGTGACAATAAACTTGACTTGACTTGACTTGACTTGTGTGTGTGTGTGTGTGGGTGTGTGTGTGTGTGTGTGTGTGTGTGTGTGTGTGTGTGTGTGTGTGTGTGTGTGTGTGTGTCATGGAACATGGAACAACAGCCTAGAAGAGGTTGAACTGGACCAACCGGTTGGTTCACAATGTGTTACTTCCTTAGTACAGAGTCAGACGCTTTGGTGTTCACTTTATTACAGCAGGAAGAAGACTAAGGTACGGTAGTCAACTCTGATCTTTGATATAGCATACATATATATCACTAATATATCATTATATATCACTTTATTACAGCAGGAAGAAGACTAAGGTACGGTAGTCAACTCTGATCTTTGATATAGCATACATATATATCACTAATATATCATCATATATCACTTTATTACAGCAGGAAGAAGACTAAGGTACGGTAGTCAACTCCGATCTTTGATTTAGCATACATATATATCACTAATATACCATCATATATCACCAGTGTTGGGCAAGTTACTCTTAACTTTTTTTAAATTATAAAAGTAACTAGTAACAAGTTACTTTACTTTAAAAATAATAACAATAAAAATCCAAGTTTTTGTGTTGTTCTGTGGCACAGTAAGAGAAAAGACAACATCATTGTAGCAATTATCATTATGAAATGCAGTGGAACAATAAAACACAAAAGATATGTTTAGACAATTTGACAGGCATCTTTATTGTAGCCTCAACAATCAAGTTCTAAGTAGTGCACTTGTAGTGCAATATGAAATAAAAACAACTACACTCGTTTGGCAGTGTACACATTAACAACAACTACACTATTTTGGCAGTGTAACAATTAAACAACAACTACACTCTTTTGGCAGTAACAATTAAATAAATTATAAACTGTCAGACTGACACTGAAGACAAACTAACTATTTTCAGCCTCACAAAAACAAACTAACAGTGAAATGATTTACCTTTAGCATAAACAAAATCAATAATGGTGGATAAACTTAAGAAGAGGTGCTTTCAGCCTTATAAGTAATACATTGAGATGCTTTTCAGTAAGGCTATAATGTCCAAGTTGTAAATGCGCTGCTGCTCTCGCTGATACTTGCATCTGCCATTGTGTGTGTGTGTGTGTGCTGGTGGTGGGCGTTGCCGTGTATGTGTGTGTGTTAGCAAGTGTTTGTGTGTCTGTGTATTTTCCCCATAAGACAAGACCCGCCCAATTCTGTCTCTGATTGGCTTAACCTGAAACATTACCCCGCGTTAACCAATCATCACTCCTCTATAGTCAAATTCACTTTTCCATGGTACTGTGAGAGGACATCACGTATTCACCTGTAAGTTACATCCGCAGGGAGATTGGGTTCAGTTGGATCACATAACGTATATAGTAGCACATAGTTACCGCAAAATGTAGTTGCGTTACAGTAACGCGTTAGTTTGTAACGCGTTAGTCCCAACACTGTATATCACTTTATTACAGCAGGAAGAAGACTAAGGGTACTGAAGTCAACTCTGATCCCTGATGTATTATAAACAAACAAATAATTAATTAAATAATTAAATATATATATATATATATATATATATATATCACTTATGTATAATATAAATAGGTTGATTAACCTTCTAAAACATGATTAAATATGTTATTTAAATGTTATGTAGAAACCTCTCACTGTTATATGAAGTTAATCAGTCACACTGGTAATTCAAATGATATTTTACTATTTAATACTTAGAAGGAGCAGGTAGGGGTCAGAGGTCAATAAGTAGCAGGGAGAGGTCAGAGGTCATTAAGGAGCAGGTAGGGGTAAGAGGTCATTAAGGACCTTTACCTCACTAACCCCACATCCTGCTTATTGTCCTTAGCGTTAACCTGAAGTGACTCACTAACCCCACATCCTGCTTGGTAGTATAGTCCTCAGGGTTAACCTGAAGTGACTCACTAACCCCACATCCTGCTTGGTAGTATAGTCCTCAGGGTTAACCTGAAGTGACTCACTAACCCCACATCCTGCTTGGTAGTATAGTCCTCAGGGTTAACCTGAAGTGACTCACTAACCCCACATCCTGCTTGGTAGTATAGTCCTCAGGGTTAACCTGAAGTGACTCACTAACCCCACATCCTGCTTGGTAGTATAGTCCTCAGGGTTAACCTGAAGTGACTCACTAACCCCACATCCTGCTTGGTAGTATAGTCCTCAGGGTTAACCTGAAGTGACTCACTAACCCCACATCCTGCTTGGTAGTATAGTCCTCAGGGTTAACCTGAAGTGACTCACTAACCCCACATCCTGCTTGGTTGTATAGTCCTCAGGTAAGCAACATGTGAGGCTCACAGCAGGAGTCACCGTGATAACTGAACTGAGATCAGTCTCAGCTTGGTATCTGAAACTGAAGATCCTGCTATTCCCTGAATTCTGTCTTAACATCTCCGGTTAACCTGCAAATCCAGCTTCTTGAAATAGGCTCCGGTCTCCGGTCCACTATGAATGAGGAGAGAGAGGAGGGGGATCCTACCTCTAAAAGCACTCTGTCTGGGGAACATGGCCGCCAGAGCAGAGCTAACAGGTGAGAAGAGGATCTCTAAGTGTCTGTGGCTGTGGTCCATCTCAGAGCTCAGCAGTGATGTATCAGGACACCATCGTTAGTGTCAGTAAAAGCTGTGTGTGTTTTGTGTTGAAGACCAGAGCAGAAGGAGAGAGCAGACTCCCCTGGACCCAGCTGTGTCTCCATGAAGAGTGACCGGTCTATGAATCTACCTTTAACCTTTAAAGATGGGAATAAGTCTATTGAGAAGAGGTGATGATTCATCATTGGAGTTTATAAATATACACTGTATATTTATATATTGCCTGGTTTATATTGCCTGGTTTATATCTGGTCCACCGGTGGTCTCAGGTAAAACACACTGTCATCTCTTTCTCCACCTCTAGAGGGAGCCCTGATTCACACACTGTCATCTCTTTATTTACCTTGAGAGCAGGGGATCTCACACTTCTTACATTGGAAAAAAATTCCTCCAAGGATCCCCTCAAAATTGTCACACCAAATAAACATATGCTAACTACCTTAAGTACTCCTAGATGCCATTGAAACTATTTGTATTCTAAACATGTTCTACCCAAAGCTTGTTTTATAGTAACATAAACACATTTTAGTTTGAAACATGTTAATACCATTTATATACTTTTAATATAATTTAGAAAACATAGAAGAGACTCCTATTTAGAAAACATAGATGAGACTCTTATTTAAAAAACATAGATAAGACTCATATTTTGAAAACATAGAAGAAAGTCTTATTTTAAAAACATAAAAGAGACTCTTATTTTGAAAACATAGGACAGAGTCCTATTTTGAAAACACAGAAGAGACTCTTATTTTGAAAAGATAGAAGAGATTCTTATTTTGAAAACATAGAAGAGACTCTGATTTTGAAAACATAGAAGAGACTCACACAGACTGATTTTAAATATTTTGACATTTCTAAAAGCTCTCTGTCTGGGGAACATGGCCGCCAGAGCAGAGCTAACAGGTGAGAAGAGGATCTCTAAGTGACTCTGACTGTGGTCCATCTCAGAGCTCAGCAGTGATGTATCAGGACATCATCGTTAGTGTCAGTAAAAGCTGTGTGTGTGTTGTGTTGAAGACCAGAGCAGAAGGAGAGAGCAGACTCCCCTGGACCCAGCTGTGTCTCCATGAAGAGTGACCGGTCTATGAATCTACCTTTAACCTTTAAAGATGGGAATCAGTCTATTGAGAAGAGGTGAGGGTTGATCAGATTATAACAATTCAGCATCTATTGAATATCCATAAATCCTGGCTCTTGTTGTTCTAGAAGAATACAGGAGAGAGCGGACTCCCCTGGACCCAGCTGTGTCTCCATGAAGAGTGACCAGTCTATGGATCATCCTACTCAGTTTAAAGATGGATGCCCCTCCAGAGAGGAGAGGTAGGAGTTTCAAACACAGAGTGTGTGTGTGTGTGTGTGTGTGTGATGTTATACAGATGTCATAACAGAGGTTATCATAACAGAGGTTATCATAACAGAGGTTATCATAACATAATTATATTTTCATATTCTGTGCTAGTCATGGATTGGCCATAACAAACACCATGTTCAAACATAAGGATGGTCATAAGTGTACATGGTACCAGAGTACCTTAGGCCGAAGGTCAATGATCGATTTTGTTATCGTATCATCTGGCCTGAGGCCGCATGTTTTGGACACTCGGGTGAAGAGAGGGGCAGAGCTGTCAACCGATCACCATCTGGTGGTGTGTTGGGTAAGATGGTGGGGGAAGCCTCTGGACAGACCTGGTAAGCCCAAACGTGTAGTGCGGGTGAACTGGGAACGTCTGGTGGATGCCCCTGTCCGGGAGACCTTCAACTCACACCTCCGGTGGAATTTTTCGGGCATCTCTGTGGAGGCTGGGGGCAATGAGCCTGAGTGGTCATTGTTCAAAGCTTCTATTGTTGAAGCTGCGGTTGAGAGTTGCGGCCTCAAGGTCATTGGTGCCTCAAGGGGCGGCAACCCTCGGACTTCGTGGTGGACACAGGTGGTCAGGGAAGCCGTCCGGCTGAAGAAAGAAGCCTTCCGGGCTATGTTAGCCTGTGAGACTCCGGACTCAGTTGCGAAGTATCGACAGGCCAAGAGGACGGCAGCCTCGGCTGTAGCGGAGGCAAAGCAGCGGGTGTGGGAGGAATTCGGAGAAGCCATGGAGAAGGACTTTCAGTCGGCACCAAAGCGTTTCTGGCAAACAATCCGGCGCCTCATGAGGAGGAAGCGTGGGTCCATCCAAGCTGTGTACAGTAAGGGTGGGACATTGCTGACATCAACTGAGGAGGTGATCGGGCGGTGGAAAGAACACTTTGAGGAACTTCTTAACCCAACTACACCCTCAATGGTAGAGACAGAGCTGGAGGATGAAGGACGGCAAACATCAATCTCCCTGGAGGAAGTCACTATGGTAGTCAAACATCTCCGCAGTGGCAAAGCCCCAGGGGTTGATGAGATCCGTCCAGAAATGCTAAAGGCTCTGGGTGTTGAGGGGCTGTCGTGGATGACACATCTTTTCAACATTGCGTGGAAGTCTGGGACTGTGCCTGAGGAGTGGTAAACGGGGGTGGTGGTACCCCTGTTCAAAAAGGGTGACCAGAGGGTGTGTGCCAATTACAGGGGTATCACATTACTCAGCCTCCCTGGGAAAGTCTACTCCAAGGTGCTGGAAAGGAGGGTTCGGCCGATAGTCGAACCTCAGATTGAAGAGGAACAATGCGGATTCCGCCCTGGTCGTGGAACAACGGACCAGCTTTTCACTCTTGCAAGGATCCTGGAGGGGGCTTGGGAGTATGCCCATCCGGTCTACATGTGTTTTGTAGATTTGGAGAAGGCATATGATCGGGACCCTCGGGAAATACTGTGGGGGGTGCTGCGGGAGTATGGGGTGCGGGGGTCACTGTTGAGGGCCATCCAATCTCTCTACTCCCAATGCAAGAGCTGTGTCCGGATTCTCGGTAGTAAGTCAGGCCTGTTGTTCTCGAGTGAGGGGAGGATGGAGCGTGAGATTGACAGGAGAATAGGTGCAGCGGGAGTGGTATTGGGTGCACTTTGGCGCACTGTTGTAACCAAAAGAGAGCTGAACCAGAAGGCAAAGCTCTCGATCTATGGCCATGAGCAATGGGTAATGACCGAAAGGACGAGATCGCGAATACAAGCGGCCGAAATGAGTTTCCTCAGGAGGGTGGCTGGTATCTCCCTGAGGGATAGGGTGAGAAGCTCAGCCACTCGTGAGAGACTCGGAGTAGAGCCACTGCTCCTTCGCGTAGAAAGGAGCCAGTTGAGGTGGTTCGGGAATCTAGTAAGGATGCTTCCTGGTCGCCTCCCGAGGGAGGTTTTCCAGGCACATCCAACTGGGAAGAGACCACGGGGCAGACCGAGGTACAGGTTGGGTGATTACATCTCCACACTGGCCTGGGAACGCCTCGGGATCCCCCAGTCAGAGCTAGTTGATGTTGCCAGGGAGAGGGAAGTTTGGAGTCCCCTGCTGAAGATGCTACCTCCGCGACCCGATTACGGATAAGCGGGAGAAGATGGATGGATGGATCAATCATAACATAAGTTATCATAACAGAAGTTATCATAACAGAAGTTATCATAACAGAGGTTATCATAACACGTTACAGAACACATCATAGTAATGAAGCTCGTGCTTGATGTATTCCTTGCCTGGCTGGCTTCATGGCTTCGTTCTTACCTGAAGAACACATGACACACTTCCGTCTCCCAATGATGTTATAAAAAAAACCTCTGCAGAATTGTCATAGATGTTTCTCAATTTAGCTTGTTTGGGCTTAGCGTGGACTGACCAGACGGACTGAAATATTGATCTGTATTTATTTCGCAAGCCAGCGGGATGGCTAATAAGCAGAGCTTCTCAGAAGCAGAAACGGTTTGTTGAGTGAAGTGAATGAGTCATGATCGACGTGATATGTCACAATCACATCCGAGTTTATTTTGGCCCAAAGCCAACATGGGTGGGACTAATGAACACAATATGCTTGTTTGATCTGTAGATATGCAGATTTTTTTTTAATGTATTTCTTAATATTACATATTATTTTGCGGACCCCCTGGCTATGGCGCACAGACCCCACTTTGAGAACCCTGCTCTAGAGATAGCCCTGACTCACACACTGTCATCTTTTTATTTTTGCATTTATTGTATAATATTGTCCATTTACATCGTCAATGTTGTAAATGCATATTATCTGTGTGTGTGTGTGTGTGTGTGTGTGTGTGTGTGTGTGTGTGTGTGTGTGTGTGTGTGTGTGTGTGTGTGTGTGTGTGTGTGTGTGTGTGTGTGTGTGTGTGTGTGTGTGTGTGTGTGTGTGTGTGTGTGTGTGTGTGTGTGTTCGTTCTCCACAGCCCACACCAGGAGAGGTCAAAGGTTACCAGTGCTCTGTCTGTACAGCAGCATCAAACAGAGCTGATCAAGGTGTGTAAAAGTCCAACAAGACATTAGCCTTCAGCTCTACATGAACATTAAAAAGCATCTCTTGTGGTGCTCAGAGTCTCCAGGCTTCCCTCTTCAGACCAGACCTGAATCAAATACAGATGCTTCTGATGTCCTCAGCTCACAGGAAAGTTCTCATTCATGTTCTGTTCCAGAGGGCTGAGGAGAACGCACACGCTTTTCTA
This sequence comes from Muraenolepis orangiensis, assembly GCA_027704905.1. Classification (NCBI taxonomy): domain Eukaryota; kingdom Metazoa; phylum Chordata; class Actinopteri; order Gadiformes; family Muraenolepididae; genus Muraenolepis; species Muraenolepis orangiensis. The sequence continues at coordinate 1,255,853 of JANIIK010000121.1, forward strand.
GACCAGGAGCTGAAGAAGCTCTGGAGGGTTCTCTTCCCACATGACCCACAAGGCTCAGCGAGTCAGAGGGAGGAGGAGAAGGAGGAGGATGGAAAGAAAGAGGAGCAGAGGAGGCGCGCCATAGAGGGAGTGACAGACATCACACTGCTCTGCCTTCTGGAGATGAACCAGGAGGAACTGGCCCACACACTGAGGAGTGGTAAGAGACTCTTATTTAGAAAACATAGAGGAGACTCTTATTTTGAAAGCATAGAAGAGACTCTTATTTTGAAAGCATAGAAGAGACTGTTATTTTGAATACATAGAAGAGACTATTATTTTGAATTTTGAAAAAAAACAGAAGACTCACAGAGAATATTTTGAAATATTTCTAAATTTTCCATATATATCTTCTTTAAGGTTAAATGGTTTGATCGAGATTTGTAGGGTTACTGTGGGGTATCAGATAAAATGGTTTAACCCAGATATGAAGGGTAATTCTAGGGGTATCAGGTAAAATGGTTTGATGCAGATGTGTAGGGTTATTGTGGGGGTTTCAGGCTAAATGGTTTGATCCAGATATGTAGTGTTATTGTAGGGTGTTATAGTGTATTTATATATATATATATATATATATATATATATATATATATATTATTGTGGGTCTATCAGGTTAAAGAATGTTACACAATATACTCCAGATCAACAGCAGAATATCTGAAGAGATGCAACACTATCTTGTTAATTTAGCATAGCAAGTCAATTATAGTAATAGTTAAATTATAATGTATTATAGTACTGTCATTACACCAATCATATTGTTCTGTCAATATCATGTATAAACCTGTCTTCTGGGTTCTCTAATTTAGGAACTTCTGCAGTCGAGTGCCAACATAACATCAAGTCTCATCTGATGCAGAAGTTCAGGCGTGTGTTTGAGGGAATCGCTAAAGCAGGACAGCAAACAGATCTGAATGACTTCTACACAGAGCTCTTCATCACAGAGAGAGTCAGTGGAGAGGTCAACAAGGACCATGAGGTCAGACAGATTGAAACAGCTTCCAGGAAACCAGCCAAGGAGGAAACACCAATCAAATGTGAAGACATCTTTAAACCCTTACCTGGACAAGATCAACCAAGCAGAACAATAATGACAACTGGAGTGGCGGGCATTGGTAAAACCGTCTTAACACACAAGTTCACTCTGGACTGGGCTGAAGGCAAAGCCAACCATGACATACACTTCATGTTTCCCTTCACTTTCAGAGAGCTGAATTTACTGAAAGAGAAAGAGTTTAGCTTGGTGGAACTTATTCATCACTTCTTTATTCAAACCAAAGGAATCTTGAGATACGACCGGTTCCAAGTTGTCTTCATCTTGGATGGTCTGGATGAGTGTCGACTTCCTCTTGACTTCCAGAACAATCCGATCTGGACTGATGTCACAAAGTCGACCTCGGTAGATGTGCTATTGACAAACCTCATCAGGGGCGACCTGCTTCCCTCTGCTCGCATCTGGATAACCACACGCCCTGCGGCAGCCAATCAGATCCCTGCTGAGTGTGTTGACATGGTGACAGAGGTGAGAGGGTTCACCGACCCACAGAAGGAGGAGTACTTCAAGAAGAGATTCAGAGAGGAGACTCTGGCCAGCACAATCATCTCCCACATCAAGACATCACGAAGCCTCCACATCATGTGTCACATCCCAGTCTTCTGTTGGATCATTGCTACAGTTCTGGAGGACTTCTTCAAAACAAACCAGACAGGAGAAGAGATGCCCAACACCATGACTCTGATGTACATCCACTTCCTGAGGGTCCAGTCCATACAGGGGGACAAGAAGTACCATGGGAGAGCTGAAACAGATGCATTCTGGAGTTCAGAGAGCAGTAATATCATTGTTTCTCTGGGAAAACTGGCTTTTAACCAGCTGGAGAAAGGCAACCTGATCTTCTACGAGTCAGACCTGGCAGAGTGTGACATGGATATCAAAGCAGCCTCAATGTACTCAGGAGTGTTCACCCAGATCTTTAAAGAGGAGTGTGGGCTGTACCGGGACAAGGTGTTCTGCTTTGTTCATCTGAGCATCCAGGAGTTTCTGGCTGCTCTTTACGTCTTCCGGTTCTTCATCGAAAATGGTGTCAATCTGCTCTCAGAAAAAAGTTTAACAGACAAAATTTATATTGTTGTTAGAATGAAAACAGAGGTCCAACTCCTCTACCAGAGTGCTGTGGACAAGGCCATACAGAGTGAGAACGGACACCTGGACTTGTTCCTCCGCTTCCTCCTGGGCCTCTCTCTGGAGACTAATCAGACTCTCCTTCAAGGTCTGGTGAGACAGACAGCAAGTAGCTCAGGGACCAATGAGCAAACAGTGTCTTACATCAAGAAGAAGTTAAGTGGAGATCTCTGTCCAGAGAGAAGCATCAATCTGTTCCACTGTCTGAATGAGCTGAATGACCGTTCTCTGGTGGAGGAGATCCAACAGTACCTGACATCAGGAAGTCTCTCCACAGAAGATCTCTCTCCTGCTCAGTGGTCAGCTCTGGTCTTCATCTTACTGTCATCAGAAGAGAAGCTGGACGTGTTTGACCTGAATAAATACTCTGCTTCAGAGGAGGGTCTTCTGAGGCTTCTGCCAGTGGTCAAAGCCTCCAAAACATCTCTGTAGGTTCACTAATAACATGTATTATAATACACAATATACACTATACTAGAATATGAAAGTCATAATAATATACAAAACATATGAGCTGGGAGCAGGCTATAGGAGGGAGCCTATTTTAATATTTTATTTTCTAATCTACACAACATTTGGATTGTGAACCATTTGTAACAGCGCCACTTCAGTAGGAAGTCCAGTAACAACTGGGTATTATACCAGGAAAAAACACAACTGTTTTTTTCCCTAGCCTATTCATATTTCTGAATACTTGTTTTTCAATTAAAATGATTACTGGACAATACTGGACCGGGCTACAAATTCCACTCCAATATTGGCTGTTAAATCTTACCTACAGCGCTGTTATAATTTGTTAAACTTATATTTCTTATTCATAATGCTAGTAAAGACTGTGTTTTATTGGTGGTTTTAAGTGGTGTTAAGTGGATTTAAGTGGTTTAAATTCGAATAAGCCCTTTTAACACAGTTCCTAACATGTTCCTGTTGATGTTGTGTGAAGGCTGAATGGCTGTCATCTGTCAGAGAGATGTTGTGAAGCTCTGGCCTCAGTTCTCAGCTCCAACTCCTCCAGTCTGAGAGAGCTGGACTTGAGTACCAACGACCTGCAGGATTCAGGAGTGAAGCTGCTCTCTGCTGGACTGGGGAGTCCACACTGTACACTGGAGACTCTCAGGTCAGTGTTACTCAATGAGCAAACACTTACAGCACATGCTTTGATATCAGAAGACATTCAACTGATTCCATGCATTGAGGAGATATTTAGAACCAGGTGACCATCTCCATCACTAAGGACCGCAACCACCCTGGGCACCATCTCATCTCCCCCCTACCGTCCGGTCGCTGGTTCTGCAGCATCCGTACAAGAACTACCAGGTTTAAGGATAGGTTATATCCACAGGCAGTGACCTAATGAACTGCTTGGAGTGCTGCCACTATCATAACATTGTCGTGAACATTACACTATCATAACATTGTCATTAACATTACACTATCATAACATTGTCATTAATATTACACTATCATAACATTGTCATTAACATTACACTGTCATAACATTTCATTAACATTACACTATCATAACATTGTCATTAACATTACACTATCATAACATTGTCATTAATATTACACTATCATAACATTGTCATGAACATTACACTATCATAACATTATCATTAACATTACACTGTCATAACATTATCATTAACATTACACCATCATACTTTACTGGAATTTCTGGACAAATTACAGTTACTGCACTGTACTGCACTGTTTTCATGATGCTGCTGCACTACTGGCACTTTAAAATTCTTTAATATGCTTTATGTACAATTCAAAACATGTACATATGATCCATTAGTCACTTTATTGTTATTTGTATTGTCATTTTTACTGTGTATAGTAATTTTATAGTATTGTGTTTTTGAAACTCATACTGCAGGAGGGAAGGGGGAGTTAGCATCATATTGTACTTGTTGCAAATGGCAAATAAATCTCTTTAATCTTGATTTACATCCATAAAAGTACAATTTCAAGTTCTATAATATACAAAACATATATTTTAGTTCAATAATAGCATGTATTATAATACAATATACATTATATAGTTGAATATTAAAGTTATATAATATAAAAAAAACATATGAGCTGGGAGCAGGCTATAGGAGGGAGCCTATTTCAATATTTTATTTGCTACACAACACAACATTTGGATTGTAAACCATTAGTAACAGCACCACTTCAGTAGGAAGTCCAGTAACAACTGGGTATTATACCAGGAAACACCACAACTGGGTTTTTCCCTACCCTATTCATATTTGTGAATACTTGCTTTTCAATTAGAATGATTACTGGACAATACTGGACCGGGCTACAAATTCCACTCCAATATTGGCTGTTAAATATTTCCTACAGCGCTGTTATAATTTGTTAAACTTATATATCTTATTCATAAAGACTAGTAAAGCCAGTAAACACTGTGTTTTAATGGTGGTTTGAAGTGGTTTGAAGTGGTTTGAAGTGGATTTAAGTGGTTGTAATTCTAATAAGCCCTTTTAACACCGTTCCTGTTGATGTTGTGTGAAGGCTGAATGGCTGTCATCTGTCAGAGAGAAGCTGTGAAGCTCTGGCCTCAGTTCTCAGCTCCAACTCCTCCAGTCTGAGAGAGCTGGACCTGAGTACCAACCACCTGCAGGATTCAGGAGTGAAGCTGCTCTCTGCTGGACTGGGGAGTCCACACTGTACACTGGAGACTCTCAGGTCAGTTGTACTCACTGAGCAAACACTTACAACACATATATGTGAAGACATTCAACTGATTTAAATCAAGTCAAGTAAAGTCTATTTTATTAGTCTAACCCTAAATCACAGTTCCAGTCTCAAAGGGCTTCACGGGCAACAAGTTTACAACACCCCCCAAACCCTAGCCCGGCCCCTCCTTAGCCCTGCCCCCCTTAGCCCCACCCCCCAAACCCTAGCCCCACCCCCCCTTAGCCCCACTCCCCAAACCCTAGCCCCACCCCCCCCTTAGCCCCACCCCCCAAACCCTAGCCCCCCTAAGGGCAAGAAAAAACTCTCTTATTTATGTAGGAAGAAAGGAACACGAGGCGGGGATCCCTCCTTCCAGGGATGGTTCAGGAGTGCAATGGGTGCCATAAGTTACGTACATAGTAATGTACATAGTTATGTACAACGAAAAGAAAAAGTACAATGAAAATATAATGTGTGTGTGGTGCTGGCCGGTATTCTTCAGGTGGGGATCACAGCGGCACACTGGAAAACAGAAGCAGACTGCGGTATGGTTAGATGGGGTAGGGTGGACATGGAACATGTGGAGAACCTCTAGCCTAGTACTTATCGGCAGCAGGGGTAAGCTAGTGCTAGTGCATCCATCTTTTGATTGCAGTCAGGCAGGATTCAACTTTCTGGATCTGGGAGGAGTCGTTAGACCTGATAGGAATATAGAGTTGGGTGTTATCAGCATAACAGTGGAAAATGTATACCATGCCTGTGAATAATATCACCAAGAGGGAGCATGTAGATTGCAAAGAGCAAAGGACCAAGGACCACCTCGGGAGACCAAAGCTTAGGTTACAGTGATTCAATTGTGACTCTTCACTAAGAATAAATAGTGTTCTATTTGTGAGATAAGATCTGAACCAGAGAAGAGCCTTTGATGCCAACATAGTGTTGGAGACGATCAAAGAGGATACTGTGGTCAATTTTGATTGATGGTTTGGTCAGCTACAATTCTTTCCAGTACTTTCAAAAGGAAAGGAAGGTTGGAGATGAGGCAATAGTTGCTAAGTATTTCTGGGTCTCGGTTGGGCTTATTCAGTAGAGGTTTTATCACAGCAGTCTTGAAGGTAGATGAAACTGTTTCAGTAGACAGGGATAAGTTCATAATGTTAAGCAAAGTAGGCCCAACCACTGGGAAAAGTTCCTTAAAAACGTTGGTGGGGAGAGGGTCCAGCATACAGGTAGTGGGTTTAGAGGCCTGTGTTAGTTTAGCAAGTTCATCCAATGAGATTGTGCTGAACTGTAGGAAGGTTGCTTCAGGAGGGACACATATTGCCTCTCTTGCATGATGTTTAGGATGATGGGTAGGGAAGGATCAATAAATGTTATAATAGACTCAATTTTGTGTTAAAAAAATTGTAAGAAGTTGCTAGCAGAGAGTGAGTAGCTGACTGTTTGAGGTGTTTTCTTGCGTCAAGCTTCTTACTGTGTCAAAGAGAAAGTTAGGGTTGTTCTTGTCCAAGTTGAGACTTGAGAAGTAGGCGTTCCTGGTAGTAGTTAATGCAGCTTTATAGCTGAGCAGGCTGTCATGTCATGCAAGATGATAGACTTCAAGTTTCGTTGAACGCCATTTGTGTTCTAGTCTTCTGCTTTTTTGTTTCAGTGTGCGAGTCTCATCATTGAACCAAGGCGCTGGCCGTTTTGTGGTTTGCTTTTTAACAATAAGAGGAGCAGCAGAGTCGATGGCTGCAGATAAGGCAGTGTTAAAGTCTCCGGTAAGACTACCTACAGAGCACCGAAAGTCAGTGAGAGGAGTGAGAAAGGTAACTTGCAGTAACTGCCATGGATGCAGTAGTTGCAGGGGTGATGCGACGGCAGCTATAGGTATCCTGGCACTCATCGCGGGGGCAAGATACCACCACCTGGAAAGTAAGCAGGAAGTGGTCAGATAAAGCTGAGGTGTAAGGTGAGATGGCCAGGTCTGAGATATCAACACCACGGGCCAAGACGGGATCCAGCGTGTTTCCACCGTTGTAGGTAGGGTGCTGGACAAGCTGTAATAGAAAGAAAAACAGCTAAATATAAAATAACTATAATAAAAAGAAAAACAACGAGAGGATCAGACG
>JANIIK010000121.1:1263878-1301378 GCA_027704905.1 Muraenolepis orangiensis
GGGACAGGAAGAGGTTGAAGATGTCTGCCAACTGGTCTGCGCATGCTCTGAGGACGCAGCCCGGGATGTCGTCGGGGCCTGCCGCCTTACGGATGTTCAGCCGCTTGAAGGTGCGGCTCACATCCGCCTCCGAGATGTTCATCATGCTGGTCTCCTCAGGCGGCACTGGCTTCGGTGGGCTGCCGTTCATGCCGAACCGAGCAAAAAAAGTATTTAGCTCTCCTGGGAGGGAGGTAGAGGAGTTCTCTACACAACTGGTTCTCCCTCTGAAGTTCTTCATCGTCTGTAGCCCCTGCCACATACCACTTGCGTCGTGGCTCTTGAATTTCTCCTCCACTCTGTCCTTATACTCCCGCTTGGCAGTGACGATGGTCTTACAGAGGTCGTAATGGGCTCTCGTATCTTCCTCCATATTCCCGGAGCCAAAGGCGTAGGGCAGCGCAAACATCGCCATTAATCCACGGTTTCTGGTTGGGGTATATCCGAACCGACTTGGTCGGAACAACGTCATCTATGCACTTCTTGATGAACCCGGTGACCGACGGCATACTCGTTGATGTTATTGTCAAAGGCAACGCGGAAAATGTGCCAGTCAGTGCCAGTCCTGCAGCATAGAGTCTGATTGGTCCAACCAGCATTGGACCTCCCTCACAGGGATCGGTTGCTGCTTCAGTCTCTGCCTATAGGCGGGGAGTAGCTGGATAGAGCGGTGATCTGATTTGCCGAACGGTGGGCGGAGGAGGGCCTTGTAGCCATCACGGAAGGGGGTGTAGCAGTGGTCGAGGATCCGCTCACCCCGTGTGTTGCTCGTTATGTGTTGGAAGAACTTCGGGAGAACCTTCTTCAGGTTCGCCTTGTTGAAGTCCCCCGCCACGATGAGAGCAGCCTCGGGGTGCCGACTCCTGTTAGCTGATAGCCACATACAGTTCCTTCAGCACTGTGTCCGTGTTGGCTTGTGGGGGAATGTAAATAACGGTCACGGTTACTGCTGTAAACTCCCGAGGTAGCCAGTTATGGATGGCACATAAGCATCAGGTACTCCAGGTCCGGGGAACAGAAAGACTTGAGGGGATGTACATGACTTTGGTTGCACCAATATCTGTTTATCATGAGACATACTTTTGAGACAAACAAACTTTACCGGAGAGAGCCTTCGTTCTGTCCGCCTGGTGGACGGAAAATCCCGTCGGCTCGATAGCTGTGTCGGTAACCCCCTCCGACATCCATGTGTCCGTAAGGCAGATGATACAGTTGTCCCTAGTTTCCCGGTGGAATTGAATACGAGCCTGTAGCTCGCTTAACTTATTGTCCAGAGACTGTACATTAGCCAGTAGAATGGTGGGTAGTGGGGGACGATCGGATCGACATCTCAGCCTGACTAGCACAACGGCTCGCTTCCCTCCTAATCTTGCCCTAAAGATGGTCGGAGATAATCCAGCTGTGACTTCGGGCGGGACGTCCGAGTCGAAAGAATGAAAAAACTCCGGTAGGCGGCGAGCGACTGTCGATCTGATCTCCAGAAGTGTGCAAAAGTTATAAATGAACGTGCTGCTATCTTCCTGAACAAAGATAGTTGCGATATGAAGGATGTGTGGAGTGGCATGAGGAGCATCACTGGCTACAAACAACCTGGTAGCCAGACAATAGGGGGGGGTCCTGATCGGGCCAACGAGTTGAATTTGTTTTTCAATAGATTCAATGAGTGGGCTCCGGTCTACCCCCCCTCCCCCAGCCCCTCTACAACCATTCCCCTCCAGCCCACCCTGCTGTCCCCCTCCCCACCGTCCCTCTCCAGCATCAACATACCTGTTCTCTCTCCCCCACCACCACTACCTCACCCCTCCCCCATCAACACAACAGTGACTCTTCCTGCCCCCACACACGGCACACATACCTTCACAGCTGAGCAGGTGAGGAAAGTGCTGTGCAGGCTCCATCCAGACAAGGCTGCAGGTCCTGACGGCGTCAGCCCGAGGGTCCTCAAAACATGTGCTGCCCAGCTGAGTGGAGTCCTGCAGTACATCTTCAACCTGAGCATGAGACTGGAGAGGGTCCCTGTGCTGTGGAAGACATCCTGCCTGGTGCCGGTTCCGAAGAAGGCACGTCCCAGCACCTCAAACGACTACAGACCGGTGGCGCTGACGTCCCACGTGGCGAAATCCTTTGAGAGGCTGGTCCTGACGCTTCTTCGGCCCCTGGTCAGATCATCGCTGGACCCTCTTCAGTTTGCCTACCAGCCGAAACTGGGAGTGGAGGACGCCATCATCTTCCTGCTTCATCGTGCCTACGCCCACTTGGACAGACCCGGGAGCACTGTGAGAATCATGTTTTTCGACTTCTCCAGTGCGTTCAACACCATCCGGCCTGCCCTGCTGGGAAGTAAGCTGACGGCGATGAAGGTGGACTCTTCCCTGGTGTCCTGGATTACTGACTATTTGACGGGTCGTCCACAGTTTGTCAGACTGCAGGACTGTGTGTCTGACACTGTGGTCAGCAGCACTGGTGCTCCACAGGGAACTGTTCTTTCCCCATTCCTGTTCACCCTTTACACCTCAGACTTCCAGTACAACTCTGTGTCCTGCCATCTGCAGAAGTTCTCGGACGACTCTGCAGTTGTTGGTTGTGTCAGCGAGGGAAACGATGAGGAGTACAGGGGCGACGTGGACTCCTTCGTTGAGTGGTGTGAACTGAACCATATGCAGCTCAACACTGACAAGACGAAGGAGATGGTGGTGGACTTCCGCAGGAGGAAATCCACACCCACACCCATTTCCATCAAGGGTGTGTCCGCTGAAGTTGTCCAGGAATATAAATACCTGGGAGTTCATCTGGACAATAAACTGGTCTGGGCCAAGAACTCTGAGGCTGTTTACAAGAAGGGCCAGAGCCGTCTCTACTTCCTGCGGAGGCTCCGGTCCTTCAACGTTTGCAACAAGATGCTGAATGTGTTCTACCAGTCGGTGGTAGCCAGTGCCATCTTCTCCGGTGTCGTGTGCTGGGGAAGCAGGTTGAGGTCAGCAGATGCCAACATGATCAGCAGGATTGTCAGGAAGGCTGGCACTGTCCTGGGGGTCCAGCTGGACTCCTTGTTGGTGGTGTCTGAGAGAAGGATGCTGCGCAAGCTGCGTAGTATCCTTGACAACAACTCTCACCCTCTCCATCAGGTGCTGACCTCATATAGAAGCACCTTTAGCAACAGACTCATTCCACCCAGGTGCAACACAGAACGCCATAGGAAGTCCTTTCTTCCTGTGGCCATTAGACTCTTTAACTCATCTACCTCGGGTCGTGAGAGGGACAGTGGAGACTCAGTGACCTGAGGCCAACGTACTTATTTTTTATTATTATTTTTTGGTCAACGCACTGTAAATCACTCTTCAAATTCACTTTTCACTTTACACATGTCACTTTCAGTTGAGTTATTTATTAATATATTATTCTGCCAATTTGCACTATACGTATTGTTGTGTATTGTATATACCTACGTATTACTGTAATAATACTGTAAATGTATCTTCATTTATCAATACATTTAGATTTCATTTCAATATATTTTTGTTTATACAATTTTTATTTAGTTAGTTGTTTTGTTTTTTTAGCTTAGGTATTAGTATTTTTTGTGTGTGCATTTATTCCCCCTGTGTCAACTGTTGCACCTTAATTTCCCTCGGGATTAATAAAGTAATCTGAATCTGAATCTGAATGAATCTGATAAAAAGAATAAATAACAAAAAACTGCGTTGTCGTGCGGGAGCTCGCGACACAGCAGCCATCTCGTACGGCGCCATACCTTATACTAGCTCATATACACTGCACTCCATCATATTGTTGTCATATATTTCATGTATACCTGTCTTCTGGGTTTTCTAATTCAGGAACTGTTGCAGTCAAGTGCCAACATAACATCAAGTCTCATCTGATGCAGAAGTTCAGGCGTGTGTTTGAGGGAATCGCTAAAGAAGGACAGCCAACAGGTCTGAATGACTTCTTCACAGAGCTCTTCATCACAGAGAGAGTCAGTGGAGAGGTCAACAAGGAACATGAGGTCAGACTGATTGAAACAGCTTCCAGGAAACCAGCCAAGGAGGAAACACCAATCAAATGTGAAGACATCTTTAAATCCTTACCTGGACAAGATCAACCAGGCAGAACAATAATGACAACTGGAGTGGCCGGCATTGGTAAAACCGTCTTAACATACAAGTTCTCTCTCTGGACTGGGCTGAAGGTCAAAGCCAACCATGACATACACTTCATGTTTCCCTTCACTTTCAGAGAGCTGAATTTACTGAAAAATAAAGAGTTTAGCTTGATGGAACTTCTTCATCACTTCTTTATTGAAACCAAAGAATCTGCAGATATGACCTGTTCCAAGTTGTCTTCATCTTGGATGGTACTGGATGAGTGTCGACTTCCTCTTGACTTCCAGAACAATCCGATCTGGAACGATGTCACAAAGTCGACCTCGGTGGACGTGCTGCTGACAAACCTCATCAGGGGCGACCTGTTCCCTCCGCTCGCATCTGGATAACCACAACGCCCTGCGGCAGCCAATCAGATCCCTGCTGAGTGTGTTGGCATGGTGAGACAGAGGTGAGGGGGTTCACTGACCCACAGAAGGAGGACTACTTCAGGAAAAGATTCAGAGAGACACTCTGGCCAGCACAATCCATCTCCCATATCAAGACATCACGAAGCCTCCACATCATGTGCCACATCCCACCTTCTGTTGGATCAGTGCTACAGTTCTGGAGGACTTCTTCAAAACAACCCAGACAGGAAAAGAAATTCCCAACACCGTGACTCAGATGTACATCCACTTCCTGAGGGTTCAGTCCATACAGGCAGACAGGAATACCATGGGAGAGCTGAAACAGAAGCAGTCTGGAGTTCAAAGAGCAGGGAGATAATGTTTCTCTGGGAAAACTGGCTTTTAACCAGCTGGAGAAAGGCAACCTGATCTCTACGAGGCAGACTGGCAGAGTGTGACATCGATGTCAGAGCAGCCTCAGTGTACTCAGGAGTGTTCACGCAGATCTTTAAAGAGGAGTGTGGGCTGTACAAGGAACAAGGTGCTTCTGCTTTGTCCATGCTGAGCATCCAGGAGTTTCTGGCTGCTCTTTATCGTCTTCCTGTCCTTCATCAACACTGGTGTCAATCTGCTCTCGCTAAGAAAACACCGAAAACAAAGGTACCAACTCCCTCTACAAGAGTGCTGTGGACAAGCGCCCTACAGAGTGAGAACGGACACCTGGACTTGTTCTCCGCTTCCTCCTCGGCCTCTCTCTGGAGACCAATCAGATTCTCCTACCTGGTCTGCTGAGACAGACAGGAAGTAGCACAGGCGACCAATGAGAAAACAGTGTCTTACATCCAGGAGAAGATAAGTGGAGATATCTCTCTCCAGAGAGAAGCATCAATCTGTTCCACTGTCTGAATGAGCTGAACGAACCGTTCTCTGGTGGAGGAGATCCAACTGTACCTGATAAAAGGAAGACTCTCCGAGAATATCCTCTCTTCTGCTCAGTGGTCAGCTCTGGTACTTCATCTTAATGTCATCAGAAGTGGAGCTGGGACGTGTTTGACCTTATGAAATACTCAGCTACAGAGAAGGGTCTTCTGAGGCTGCTGCCGGTGGTCAAAGCCTCCAAAACATCTCTGTAAGTTCACTAATAACATATATTTGAATACACAATATACATAAAAGTAGAATATAAAGTTCGATAATATAGAAAAGCATATCTGGTAGGTTCATTAATAACATGCTACTGTTATAATACATAATATAAATAATACCAGAAAATGAAATTTATAATAATATACAATACATCTCTGTAGGTTCACTAATAAAAATGTACTATAATACACAAGATACATAATACTAGAATATGAAAGTTAGCAAATTAAACAATACATCCCTGTAGGTAACCTAATAAAATTAGGTTACACTATATACATAAGGGAAGGAGCATATTGAATATTAGTACCTACATCACCGTTATCATTTATTAAACTTATTATATTTTTTATTCATAATGCTAGTAAAGACTGAAGTGGTTTTAATTCTAATTAGCCTTTTTAACACAGTTCCCAACATGTTCCTGTTGATTTTGTGTGAAGGCTGAATGGCTGTCATCTGTCAGAGAGATTCTGTGAAGCTCTGGCCTCAGTTCTCAGCTCCAACTCCTCCAGTCTGAGAGAGCTGGACCTGAGTACCAACCACCTGCAGGATTCAGGAGTGAAGCTGCCTCTCTGCTGGACTGGGGAGTCCACACTGTACACTGGAGACTCTCAGGTCAGTTGTACTCAATGAGCAAACACTTACAGCACAGGGTTTGATATCAGAAGACATTCAACTGATTCTATGCATTGAGGAGATCTTTAGAACCAGGTGACAATCTCCTTCACAAAGGGTCGCAACCACCCTTGGCACCATCTCTTCTCCCCCCCCCCCTGTCCGGTCGTCGGTTCCGCAGCATCTGTAGCAAGGACTACCAGGTTTAAGGGTAGTTATTATCCGCAGGCAGTGACCTACTGAACTGCTAAGAGTGCTGCCACTGTCGTAACATTGTCATTAACATTACACTGTCTTTGCTGGACTTTCTTGACTAATTACAGTTACTGCACTATTCTGCAATGTACTGCACTGTATTCATGATGCTGTGGCTCTACTGGCACTTTAAAATGCTTTATGTGCTTAATGTACTGTATCAGCCATCTGTCACTTTATTGTTATTTTATTGTCATTTTTATTGTGTATAGTATTTTTATAGTATTGTGTTTAAAAATGTATACTACAGGAGTAAATGGAGAGTTAGCATCATATTGTACTTGTTGCATTTGGCAAATACAAATCTTGAATCGCCTGAATCTTGATTAACATCCATAAAAGTACAAATTCAGACCCCTAAATAATTAATTTTCATAGGAATGACTTCACATTTTTAAGATAATGTTGCCGTCATAATATAAGGTGTATGTAAAAAAAATGTTAATATACAATTTTCAGAGGAATAACAACATATTCAGGATGTTGTGGCTGATAGTATAAGGACATGTTCAATTCTTAGTTTGTTAATGGTTATTTAAGATGAATGTTGTTTTACACTCTTATTCTACTCAGACAGTACGGTGGAATTTAGAGTTGTTTAGTAAAGGTTATCAACAGCCTTTTCCTTAAAATATGCCTTTTTAAGGAAACTTTAATGAATACTATTGCTGAATATTTGTACATATTTTTGACAGCTAACTGTTGACATTTAAAGATCTTTATTTTACATTGACTACACTAATTTTGTGTTCATTATTGAACAAGTAAAAGACTTGTGTCTTTTAAACACAGTTCCTAACATGTTCCTGTTGATGTTGTGTGAAGGCTGAATGGCTGTCATCTGTCAGAGAGATGCTGTGAAGCTCTGGCCTCAGTTCTCGGGTCCAATCCTCCAGTCTGAGAGAGCTGGACCTGAGTACCAACCACCTGCATGATTCAGGAGTGAAGCTACTCTCTGCTGGACTGGGGAGTCCACACTGTACACTGGAGACTCTCAGGTCAGTTGTACTCAATGGGTAAACACTTACAGCACAGGGTTTGATATCAGAAGACATTCAACTGATTTACAGCCATACCAGTAAAAATTCAGACCCCTAAATAATTAATTATTTAAGATGTTGTTGCTGTCACAATATAAGGTTTATGTTCAATTCTAAGTTTGTTAATAATACATTTTCAAAGGACTAACTTAACATATTAAAGATGTTGTTGCCCTGATAGTATAAGGAGCGCGGCACTGGAGGAGAGCAGACGCGTCTCTACGATCTCCCGCAGTTTATTTAGTTTGCTTAGTTTACTTGTACTTTTAACTTATAGGACTATCGCAAGTCACCATGTGTGTTATCACATATGATCGCCAAACACTCTTGGAATTATGGAATAATACAACTACAAACAACACAACACGACACGCCGGAGGCGATGGAAACCAGCCCTACCGAGCATTCTCCTCGCCAACGTCCAGTCTCCTGCAAACAATTCAGACGAACTGAACTGTCGTATCGCCTGGCAGCGGGACATCAGGGAGTGTTGCGGCATGATTTTTACAGAAACGTGGCTGTCCTCCGTGATTCCTGACGAAGCAGTGCAACCACCAGGATTCTCCTTGTTTCGGAGTCCATGGGGAAGAACAAAGGTGGGGGCGTATGCTGCTTGGTGAACAACAGCTGGTGTACGGACGTTCAGGTGCTTTCTCAACATAGCTCATCTAATCTGGAATAACTCAAGTGTCGCCCTTTTTACTTGCCGAGGGAAATCTCCGCTGTTCTCATGGTGGCGGTTTACATCCAACCACGAGCTGACGCGAACATCGCATTGGACAAACTTTACATTGAAGTGAGCAAACTTCAGAATCACTACCCGAGGCAGTCCCAATTGTAGCGGGGGACTTTAACCACTGCAATTAAAAAAATGTATTTCCAAAATACGATCAACACATCTCATGTGTTGATCAGAACAAGACTCTTGGTCACTGCTACACCACCATCAAGCACGCTTATCGCGCTGTTGCGTGGCCGGCTTTCGGCAAATCAGACCATACCTCCATGCTTCTACTTCCCGCTTACAAGCAGAAGTTGAAGACCACGCCCACAGTTGTAAAGAACGTGCGTCGCTGGAAAGACAATGCCGTTGTGTATTCAAGTGTATTCAAGACCACTGACCTTGATGTTTATGCAGATCATGTCACAGCATACATTAACAGGCTAGTGGAAGAATGCATCCCGCCCAGGTCTGTTCGCTCATTTCCGAACCGCAAACCATGGATGAATGCTGACATACGAAACAGAGTACCGCTTTCACAACAGGCTACTCTGATCACTTCAAGAAGGCCAAGTATGAACTCAGAAAAGCCATCAAGAAGGGTAAATTGGATTACAAAAACAAATTGGAATTACATTTCGTAATTACATTTTCTGACACCAGACGTATGTGGCAAGGTCTGAGGGTCCGCTCCAACTACAAGGGGAGCTCAGGGGCAGTCACCAACAACGACCCTAACCTACCAGATGAGCTAAACAATTTTTTTGCTCGCTTTGAAAGGGACCATGAGCCGATCAACAACTTGAACATCCATCCAGAGGACTAAGTCTATCCGAGTCCGAGGTCTGCAGAATATTCAGGAGGATGAAGGCAGGGATGGCAGCCGGCCCAGACAGAGTTCCATCCTGTGTCTTCAAGACCTGTGCCGACCAACTGGCTCCTGTGTTCACCGACATCTACAATGCATCACTGCAGCAGTCTGTCGTCCCAGCGTGCTTCAAAGCGACAACCATTGTGCCGTTACCATAAAAGACCAAGGTAACATGCCTCAATGATTATCGTCCAGTGGCTTTAACACCCATAGCCATGAAGTGCCTGGAGAAACCTAGAGTCCCTAGACCCACTCCAGTTTGCATATAGACCAAACAGGTCTGTAGATGACGCCATTTCCCTGGCACTACACGCGGCCTTGCAGCACCTAGACAGGAGGGACACCTACGTCAGACTGCTGTTTATTGACTACAGCTCGGCATTCAACACCATCGTTCCCTCCAAGCTGGTCCTGAAACTGAGGGAACTAGGTCTGGGCGCCCCCATCTGTAACTGGATTATGGATTTCCTGACAGGCAGGCCTCAAGTGGTGAAGATTGGGAACATCTCATCCACTCTGGTCCTCAACACCGGAGCACCCCCAGGCTGCTGCCTCAGTCCCCGGCTGTACTTGATGTACACACATGTACTGTACTGCCATACACAGCAATAATCGGATTATCAAGATTGCAGACGGGGACTCGGCCTGATAAGCGAAGGTGACAAAACAGAGTACAGAGATGAGGTAGTCCAGCTGACGTGATGGTGTGAGGACAACAGCCTCGCACTGAATGTCAGCAAGACTAAGGAGCTAATCGTGGACTTCAGGAGCCACCGGGGCACCCTCTCCACCATCAGCCTGGATGGGACACCGGTGGATGTCGTCAGCTGCTTCCGTTTCCTGGGACTATAGATTTCCGATGACCTGGCGTGGACACGCAACACGGAGGTCATGCTGAAGAAGGCACACCAGCGCCTCTATGCTCTGTGGTGCCTCAGAAAAAGAGGTATAGGCCAGAGGTGGCTAGTGAACTTCTACCGTGGCACCGTAGAGAGCGTCCTGACAGGTTGCGTCACTGTGTGGTACGGCAACACCACTGCACGGGACAAGAAGGCCATCCAGAGGGTCGTGAGGATCGCAGAGATCATGGGGTGTGCGCTTCCATGCATTGACGAGATCTTTAGGACCAGATGTCGGAAGAAGGCCATGTCCATCATAAAGGACTGCAACCACCCTGGGCATCATCTCTTCTCCCCCCTACCGTCTGGTCACCTGTTGCGCAGCATCTGTACAAGTACTACCAGGTACTTGTAACATATCATTTTTATTTTCATGGTGTTGTTTTTAAGATGTATACTCATCCATCGACCAAGATGGCGGCGCGTAAACATCGCCACGCCCAGCGTCTGACCAGCTTTTGCAAATTAGCGGTAATATAGAATGCAGAACAGTCTTGCTCTTATCACGTACACCCGACACAATCTTTTTGGAATTGGATTACATCATTCCGGCAACTTAATCGGCGATCTTCAACTCCACGCTGAAACTCAGATGAATCTCACCCCAGCACGGCCGGCTGACCGGACCCATCGCCCGCAGAGAAAACGTAAACACAGGAAAGGTAGCCACGGAGTGCCACGTGCTAGGCTAAGAGCTAACCCACATCGGCTGTCGCTACCCAGCGTTTTCTTCGCCAACGTACGATTTCTGGCGAACAAAATTGATGAACTGCGACTGCGGATTATCAACCATGAACGGATTATGGATTGCAACATGATGATTTTCACAGAAACATGGCTTAACAGCGGAATTGCCGACAGTGCTATTGAGCTAACAGGGCTCACTCTACACAGAGCAGACAGATCAGCTGAGGGCTCCGGTAAAACCATGGGTGGAGGTTTGTGTATTTATACTAATGAGATTTGGTGCACAGACACTACCACCATCGAGAGCCACTGCTCTGCTAACGTAGAATACCTAATGGTTAAATGTAGACCCTTTTACCAACGCAGGGAATGTGAAGCCCACCGGTAGGACAGTCAAAGTGTGGTCTGAGGGAGCAGACTCTAAGTTGCTGAACCGATTTCTGCACACGGATTGGAGCCTGTTTGCCTCCCAGTCTACCCTAGACTCCCACACCGACATCGACTCCTACGCCTCCTCTGATTTGGATTACATCAAATCCAGCATTGTCACCACCCTCAAACAGATCACAACATTCCCCAACCAGAAGCCGTGGATAAACAGAGAGGTCCGCCTACTCCTAAAGGCACATGACACTGCTTTAAGGTCGGGCGATGCACTGGCCTACTGTTTAGCCAGGGCTAATCTGAAAAAGGACATCAAGCAGGCCAAGCTCAAACACAAGCGAAGGGTTGAAGACCACTTCAACAACTCCGATCCCCGACACATGTGGCAGGGCATCCAGGCCATCATGAATTATAAACCCTCCAAGCACTCCCCCCAACCACTAACTTATCCCTCCCTGACCAACTCAATAATTGTTTTGCTCGCTACGACCGGAACAACCCCGAACTGCCGACCAGGGCTACTATCCCAGTTGACCACCAACCCCTCACCCTATCCCCCACAGACGTGCGTGCGGCACTGAGCAGAACAAATGCGCATAAGGCAGCTGGTCCTGATGGCATCCCTGTCGCGTGCTCAGGAACTGCGCTGAGCAGCTGACCGAGGTCCTTACTGACATTTTCAACTTGTCACTAGCTCAGGCAGTTATCCCCGTGTGCTTTAAAACCAACTCCATTGTGCCAGTGCCAAAACACTCCTCTGCAGCGAGCCTCAACGACATCCGCCCTATTGCACTCACCCCCATCATCATGAAGTGCTTCGAGAGGCTGGTCCTGGCTCACCTCAAATCTGGCCTGTCACCCTCACTGGATAAATACCAATTTGCCTACCGTGATAACAGGAGCACGGAGGACGCCATTTCCTCAGCCCTTCACTCCGCTCTCTCCCACCTGGATGAGAGCGTACACCCACGTGAGAATGCTGTTCATAGACTTCAGCTCAGAATTTAACACCATCATCCCCTCCAAACTCATCTTAAACTTGGTGACCTCATGAAAACCTTGACATCAACCCCTCAGTTTGTAACTGGTTACTAGACTTCCTAACCAACAGACCCCAGTCTGTCATGTTAGACCATCTCACCTCCTCCACCCTCACCCTAAACACCGGCGTTCCACAAGGCTGTGTGCTGAGCCCTCTCCTCTAATCCCTCTTCACCCACGACTGCACTCCTGTACATCGTACAAACACCATCATCAAGTTTGCTGACGACACAACGGTGGTGGGCCTCATCAAAAACAACGATGAGGCAGCCTACAGGGAGGAGGTCCAGTACCTGGTGTGGTGGTGTGCTGACAACAACCTGGCCCTCAACAACAAGAAGACCAAGGACCTCATTGTCGACTTCAGGAAGACCAGAGCTCCATCCTCATCAACGGAGCGGAGGTCGAGCGTGTCTCCAGCTTCAAATTCCTGGGGGTCCACATCTCCGAGGACCTCTCCTGGTCCCTCAATACTGCCTCACTGGTAAAGAAGGCTCACCAGCGTCTCTTCTTCCTGAGGAGACAGGAAAGCCCACCTGTCACCTCAGTTTCTGGTGAACTTTTACCGGTGTGCTATTGAAAGCATCCTCACCAACTGCATCACAGTGTGGTACGGTAACTGCACTGTTTCCGACCGGAAAGTGCTGCAGAGGGTGGTGAAAACCGCCCAACACACGGTTGGACTACCCCTCCCTGCAATAAACACTACCCACCACAAACGGTGTCTGAGGAAGGCACAAAAATTGTAGGTGAACCCTCTCACCCCAACCATGGACTGTTTTCCCTCCTCCCCTCCGGGAGGCACTATATAAACCTCCGTTCCAAGTCAAGCAGGCTTAGGAACAGCTTCTTCCCCTCAGCTGTCATCTCCTTGAACTCTGCACCAAAAAGACAGCCCCCACCCCCCCTGCTGCCCCCCCCTGCTGCTGCACCTCTGCTGCAACCCCCCCTGCTGCTGCACCCCCCCTTTACTGCACTTTGCACTTTACTTTTTACTTTGCACTTTTTAATGTTGCACTTTACTGCACCATTTGAACTCTGGATAGATGCTGAATTATTTTCGCTGTACTGTACTTGTGCCAGTGGCGGACTGGCCATCGGGACGTTCGGGATGAATCCCGATGGGCCGGTCCCGGAGTGGGCCGGTCGGGCCACTCGGCCCACTCTGACCGGCCCACTTCGGTACCGGTGAAATTGTAATCAGCTTAATGCTTGGCCCATGTATACGAGTGAACGTGGATCCCTTTATTTAGTGATCGGATACCATCGTAAAAACATTCCATGTAAACGGGGCAATTGATAGGTTGTCAAAGTAGTTTGTGAGTAGTGTTTGAAAGTAGGCTAATAGATGAACTGAAGGGGCTGGGCCGGGAGAGAGGAGTCGTCTCTTCCCATTGGAAAGAGGGCGAGGCCCGCGTCAGAGGTCCACTCATCAGACAAGCTCCCTAGCTTCCTTTGATGATTGATCAGTAAGTTAGCTGGCGAAATTGAGAAAGACAAGATGGAGAACAGTAAAAAGAAAGAAAGGGTGGGGCTGAAAAAACTACAATAAAAAAAACGAAAATTGCTACAGGAAGATGCTGGAAAATGTTCTAAACTCACAGAGGTGTTTAGTAGAAGGGCTCCGCTCCCAGTGGCAGTGATGATGAGGAGGAGAATGAGAAGGAGGATGAACCACAGACCCGGCATATAATGACAGCTGCAGTGTGCAGGGCTGTGTTCATTGATGTTACTGTCAGCATTAGTTGACTGAGAAAACCCTCATGAAAAAAGTTTAGCAATGTTACGACTAGTATATGTCCACCACGGCTGGGATTGACAACCTGGACAGCCAGTCAGAAGCTAGAATGCCAACCTAGAGAGCCAATCAGAACCTAGAACGGGCTGTAGTGCTGGCCAGACTATTATATTGTGCATAAAGTTAGATGCATTAGGATAGAGTCATATGCTCATGATATTCCAAGTTAAATGATATAATATGAAATAATAATATTAAATAATAATATTAAATTATTTTAATATTAAATTATATGAATGTTAAATAATAAGGACACAGATGTGTGGCCAATTCACTATTGCTATATAGTATAGGCCTGAATTAGACAAGCAGTTCCTTTCTGAATTTTGATATTGATATAATATTGGTAATCTAATTGATTGCTGATGTTCTTCTCATGCAGTTGACCCTGAGGAAAGTGAGACAGCTGCAGGGTCCAGTGCAGTTGACCCTGAGGAAAGTGAGACAGCTGCAGGGTCCAGTACAGTTGACCCTGAAGAAAGTGAGACAGCTGCAGGGTCCAGTACAGTTGACCCTGAAGAAAGTGAGACAGCTGCAGGGTCCAGTACAGTTGACCCTGAAGAAAGTGAGACAGCTGCAGGGTCCAGTACAGTTGACCCTGAAGAAAGTGAGACAGCTGCAGGGTCCAGTACAGTTGACCCTGAAGAAAGTGAGACAGCTGCAGGGTCCAGTACAGTTGACCCTGAAGAAAGTGAGACAGCTGCAGGGTCCAGTACAGTTGACCCTGAGGAAAGTGAGACAGCTGCAGGGTCCAGTGCAGTTGACCCCGAGGAAAGTGAGACAGCTGCAGGGTCCAGTACAGTTGACCCTGAAGAAAGTGAGACAGCTGCAGGGTCCAGTACAGTTGACCCCGAGGAAAGTGAGACAGCTGCAGGGTCCAGTACAGTTGACCCTGAAGAAAGTGAGACAGCTGCAGGGTCCAGTACAGTTGACCCTGAAGAAAGTGAGACAGCTGCAGGGTCCAGCACAGTTGACCCTGAGGAAAGAGAGACAGCTGCAGGGTCCAGTACAGTTGACAGTGAGGAAAGAGAGACAGCTGCAGGGTCCAGCACAGGAGAACCAAAAGACAGGGAGATGCAGACTGATGAAGTGAGCTTTGATTACTTTGCCCGGCCTCAGGCTAAAGATATAAATAATTTATAAAATATATAAAAAATATATATAATTATAATATATATTTTTTTTTCGCATACCACCCTCAACAACCCCAAAACAAGCAGTTAAAAATATCTACAACAACAAAGATGGAATCAATAGAAAGTGGCTTACATATTGTGAGAAATCCAACTCACTCTACTGTACAGTATGTTTAGCGTATGCAAAGCCATCTGCAAATGACAGTTCATTCATCAAAGGAGGAATGACAGCTTGGAGGCATGTACATCAAAGAATAGAAGAGCACGAGAGAAACCAAGTCCACAGAGAAAGTGCAGAGGCCCATTTGCTGTACTTTACATTACATTTCATTACATTACATTACAGTCATTTAGCAGACGCTTTTATCCAAAGTGACTTACAATAGTGTGTTTAAACACACTATTAAACACAAGGAAGGTAAGAGAACATCTCGTCACCAGAAGTCAAAAGTGCATTTCATTCAAGTCTCCAAGAACTGAACTAGTGCTCAGGTAGTACAAGTACAATAAGTTGGCAAACAATATGCAACAATATCTAGAACAATATATACCTATCTATAATATAATATAATACTTTGTCCTTGATCCCAATTGTACATTCACGTTACTGACGCCTACATATCCACATATCCAAAGAAATGTACATTCAACACATTGTCACATTGTCACTTTGCCGCTGGGGAGTAAGCATTCCGATGTACTTGTTACAAATGGCCAATAAAAACATCTTGTATCTTGTATCTTGTATCTCCTCCTGGCAAAAACTGTCAAGGTGTCCATGAGCAAGACACTGTGGTGGAAATCTACGTGAATAAGAAGGCAAATTATCAATCACACATGAACTCAATTAAGTTTGAAGATTTATCAAGCAAGAAGAACACAATGAACAAATACAAGTAGACAAGTGGCCAAACAGACAAATTGACAGACAGTCAGACAACAGACAGACAACAGACAGACAACAGACAGACAACAGACAGACAAAGCTTTGTCGGGAGCCCCGAATCCTATGAGGTGAGGATAGGGAAGTCCACCGTAATGCTGGCAACACTCAGTATTTATCCCTTCTTAGGACTGCCCCTAAGACACTGTCTTTCACCCCAATGATGCAAGTCTTGACCACCTGGCTCCACCACCCCCATCTCCAGCACGGGAACAGAGGAACTCTCGTGCAGGCAGAGGAAGCCAGAGGTGTTGAACCAGGAGCGGCCAAGCCTTTGATCCAGCTCAATAGTTGTATGCCAACCCCCTTTCAACAGCTGTAGGCTGCAATAGCCACTGTCCACTGCTGTGAGATAAACATTATAGTTGGTCAAGCAGGATAAGGACAAGACAAGACCCCTCAGGACAATAGGACAAAAGGGTGATAGTGAGAACTACATTTGCATTCTCTACTAGAACCCTGAGGTCAATAAACAGAGTGATAGGGGACAACATATGATTTTTCCATTACAACACCCTAACCCTAACTGCTCTTGACATGCTGGCTGTCTCCTTGCATGGCTGACTCCGCCGTCTGTGGATGAATGGGTGAATGAATGGATGAATGTGAGGCATGACTTGTAAAGCGTTTTGAGTGGCTGCACTGGTTATAAAAGCGCTATATAAATGCAGTCCATTGATCATGTATAAGGACATGCCTTTTTCAGGGAATATTTCTACATATTTTTGTCAGCTAACTGTTTTACTGTCTTATGTTCATGATTGAACACGTAAAAGACTTGTGTTCTTTCAACACAGTTCCTAACATGTTCCTGTTGATGTTGTGTGAAGGCTGAATGGCTGTCATCTGTCAGAGAGATGCTGTGAAGCTCTGGCCTCAGTTCTCAGCTCCAACTCCTCCAGTCTGAGAGAGCTGGACCTAAGTACCAACGACCTGCAGGATTCAGGAGTGAAGCTGCTCTCTGCTGGACTGGGGAGTCCACACTGTACACTGGAGACTCTCAGGTCAGTTGTACTCAATGAGAAAACACTTACAGCACAGGGTTTGATATCAGAAGACCTTCAACTGATTTACATCCGTATATGTACCAATTCACACATCTAAATAGAGAATATTCATTAGAATAACTCATTCTTGTTTGTGTGTGTGTGTGTGTGTAGGTTGTCTGGCTGTCTGGTCACACAGGAAGGCTGTGCTTCTCTGGCCTCAGCTCTGAGCTCCAACCCCTCCCATCTGAGAGAGCTGGACCTGAGCTACAATCACCCAGGAGACTCAGGAGTTACGCTGCTCTCTGCTGGACTGGAGGATCCACGCTGGAGACTGGACACTCTCAGGTATGGAGAGGACAGCTCACCTCTCAGTGACCATGTCTCCTACAAGGATTCAACCAGCCGCTAGATGAAGTGGTTTACCAAGGCAGCTGTAACTCATGTTGTGTACAAAGTGATGATCCAGCAGATCATGAGTATGAATGTTTCAACTGCTCTCTCTTTGTTCCCCCCAGGATGGAGCACGGTGGAGGATGGAGGCTGAAACCAGCTCTAAAGAAGTGTAAGTGTCTGTTTAGTTTGAGTCATCAGAACACACACTCACTCTTTAGATGGAAGGTCCATCCACACAGCAGGAGGTGACGTCCTACTGGGAATGAACATGATGGATCTTATCAATATTAATATTGATAAGATACATGATGGTTGACATGATGTATCTTATGCATTTTAATATTGATTAGATACATGATGTTTGACATGATGTATCTCTTCAATGTTAATATTGATAAGATACATGATGGTTTACATCATGTAGCTTACCAATATTAATATTGGTATCCATCACAATGAATCCTGCTTTTATTAAATACAACAGGTAATATTATTGTTACATGATTATTTGTTAATGAGATTTTATTGATTATTAGTAGCATTGTTATTAATATTAGACAATAACAATACTAACATTATTAAAGGGTAAGTAAATAACTGTTTCAGCAGACCATCTGCATACGAGTTTCCAAAGCGCCTTAAAGGTTCACTGGAGCCAGGGGGCGGAGCCTAAAGAAAAGCACTCTTTGAAAACTCTGTTTGATAACTTTCTACATTCCAGTCCAAAATATCAACAAAACATATTTATTATTGTGAATAATGTTTTGAATAATGATTATTATATTATGAATATTATTTTATTATTATTATTAATACAAATAATAATATAAATAATAATAGTTATAGTATTATTTATATTATTATTATTATTATTATGTATTTATGTTATTATTATTAATATTAATAATAATAATAATAATTGGAATAATATTTGAATTATTATTATTATTATTGTTATTATTATAATTAATATTAAAACTATTATTATTAATGTTATTGTTATTGTAAGACATAGGAAGATAATAATCCTGATACTACTAATATATTGATCACACACAGATCCCATGTGTGAAGCCCATCTTCCCCTCCATGTTAACTTGTGAGCTAAACGTTGGACGTAGAACTACATCAGGGTGTGGCTTCTGTTGACTCTGACTCCACCTGTCCTTTTGATTGTTTAAATGGTTTAGAGATGAGACCAGGACTCAATAGGTTTGAAAACAAGGCTTAATGTGAATGAGAATCGTACCGCTACAATGAAGTGTGACGTGGTACCGTTCAGCCAACGCTGTCCCCGTGCTGAGGGACTGAGAACATCAGGGGGACCAAACACAAACTACAGTCTGGCCTCAGTTTCTAGGAACAACAACAACAGTTCAGCAGACTAATCATGTCTTGTTCTCCATCAGATGCGTGTGAACTCACACTGGACCCAAACACAGCCCGCAGAGAACTCTCTCTGTCTGAGGACAACATGAAGGTGACGAAGTTTAGAGAGGAGAAGACGTATCCTGATGACCCAGAGAGATTTGACTACCATCACCAGGTGTTGTGTAGAGAGGGTCTGACTGGCCGCTGTTACTGGGAGCTAGAGATGGAAGGAGGTGTTGGTATAGGAGTGACATACAGAGGAATCACAATGAGAGGACGGGGTGATGACAGCTGGCTTGGAGGAAACAACATGTCCTGGAGTCTTTATTGTACTGATGATGGTAACTCTGTCTGGTACAACTGTAGTAGAACAGTCATTCGTCTCCCCCTCTCTATCAGAGTAGGAGTGTATGTGGACCGGCCTGCTGGAACTGTGTCCTTCTACAGAGTGTCCCCAGATGGAGGAGTGTCCTCAGACACACTGACACTCATCCACACCTTCCAGTCCACATTCACCCAGGAGGACCTCCTCCCTGGGCTTAGGTTATTGGGGAGTTATGGTTCCTCAGTGTCTCTGTGTGGGTTGTAGCAACACACACACACACACACACACGCACACACATAAACACACACACACACACACACACATTAAGAAATACACACACACAAACACATATTTATTTACACACACACACACACACACACATACATATTTATATACATACACACACACACATATAGAAGAACAGACACACAGAAATACACACACACAGGCACACTCACATTATAAAATACATATACACACATAAAAATACACATACACATATAGTCAAGTCAAGTGTATTGTCACTTCACAGTTTACACAAGTATAAAGCAGTGATGTGAAAATCGTATGTGCAATACCCGACGACCGACAGCAGTTATAAAAATAAGATAAAATAGAATAAAAACAGAATAGAATCAAATAAGTTAAAAAAATAAAATAAAATAAAAAAAACTGGATAAAGTTAAATATATAAAATAAAAATGCAATTTATAAAATGCAATATATCGTCACAGAAAAAGTGCAATATGTATATATAAATCAATGTAATAAAATATACATTGTTATATGCTATACGCCCTTGTTCAGCAGCCTGATGGCCTGATTGTGGAAGCTATCTCTGAGTCTAGAGATGCACACACACACACACACACACACACACCCACACCCACACCGCCCCAGATGTAGGACGCCCCTGTCCCCAGTCCCCAGGTGTGTGTGGTGTTCTAAGTGGTCTCTGTGGTCCTTAGTGGTCTCATTAAAGGGGAGCCCACCGGTTGAGTCGGGGCTGTTTTCACCTTCCTGATGACCGCTTGTTATCTGATGTACATTTGGAATATCTGGAGCCCTGGATCTTCATGTGTTGTTTCAATATCAGCTGTTTACTTGGAGAGTGGAAACACAACAGGTCTTTCTGTGGGTTTAAATATATACGCTCAACTCTACTCCTAATGCTACGTTGGATTGAGCTTCTGAAAGGTTTAGGGGACAAACCATGAAAGGAAGTGACTTTAGGTCTTCATAGGGTTAACTAAGCAGCTTTTACTGACATGTAATTTAACGTTTGACATGCTAAACTCATTTGGTCAATCAAAATTGGTTTATACTATAATATTCAGTATGATTTCATTCTAAAGGGCTCTGATATGAGTTTCTAACATGTATTGATGAACAGAATATCAATCAGGATCCAAGTGGTCCATTGTAAATGTGGTCATGTTGGGATTTTAAAGTGAATATTGATTCCTTGTGTTGGGAACAAGTATTAAAGATATGTACTCACCTGTTTACAAAACAAATCGTGAGGATTGAATCCTCTTTATTGGTCACATACACAAAGACATACAGTGAAACATGTTCTCTGCATTTAACCCATCCTAGTATTAGGAGCAGTGGGCAGCTATTCATACAGAGGGAGCAGTTAGGGTTAGGGTCTTCCTCAAGGACACCTTGACAGTTTTTGCTAGGAGGAGCCGGGGATCGACCGCGACCGCGACCGCTCTACCTCCTGAGCTAGACTGCCGCCCCTTTAGGATTTGTAACGTCTGCTACTTCTCTTATTGTAGTCCTTCGTTTATTGAGGACATGTGAGGGACCATTGATTCTGTTGTTTGTTAATAAAGCCTCAAGGGGATGAACAGTCAGTAGATCACACTGAATGTAGTCGTGCTTTGGGCCTATTATTGTTCCCCTTTCTTCAGTTGAAATCCTCCAAGATGAGCAGATGTTTCTCCTATGACCTCTGACCCCTACCTGCTCCTTAATGACCTCTGACCCCGACCTGCTCCTTAATGACCTCTAACCCATACCTGCTCCTTAATGACCTCTGACCCCGACCTGCTCCTTTATGACCTCTAACTCCTTCCTGCTCCTTAACGACCTTTGACCCCTACCCGCTTCTAATGACCTGTATTCACTGTAAGTATCTTTGTATGAAACTGTCTGATATATTACTAATAAATATTAAGATATGAGGCTGCTTATCAAAGCCCATGTTTTATTTATATATTTGATTGCACCACTAGGGGGCGCTGAATCCACCACCTTCTGGCCAACATGATTAGGGTAAAGGAGACACTGGTGTGTGTGGTGTAGGTGTTTGGACTGGTTCTCAACACATGCACACGCACACACACACACGCACACACACACACACACACACACACACACACACACACACACACGCACACACACACACACACACACACACACACACACACACACACACAGTAAGTGACCAGAAGAAGAGAGCCAACACAAGACTTAATGAAAGGTTCATTTAAGGTAGGTTTGTTGAACGGTATGTTAAAGATGTTTGGGTAACTGATAACTGATATATTGATAACCCCACACATGCATCCACTGTTCCAGTAATGATCAACAACAGACAGAACCCTAGCAGCCTATTTCCTGTACAAGTTATTATAACCCTGAAGATATATTAATGCCACATAATCATGACACATAAACCCCAAATATGCTCTATGTTTCTATGTAGGCCTTCCATGACTCTTAACTCTCACTTAACCGTCACACTTTAACATCCAGGGCTGATAGATTTAAACATCAAAAGTCTATTAGGCAATTCAAACATTTAATCACCTGAGAAGTTGTGTATCACACTGACCCTGATATCCTGGTTGACAGAAATGGGTCTTGAACATAAGTCTGTGGTTTCCTACGTGACGCTGTGTATGTTCATCTGTTACTGTTTAAACTGATGTCACGGTACCCAATTAGTTTGAGTTAATTGCTCTGAAAGTTAACCTATCTTGAATAATTAAATTCACGTGATGGGTGTTTACAGACCAGCCTCAGCTGTCTCTAGTTCAATTCATAAACTAGCAGACTTACATACTCCATACAATAAGTCAGCCACACTGGTTCTTGGTGACTTTAACTCCAGTTGGTTGATGAACAATGCCCATGGTGCAGAAGAGATGTGAGACAATCTCCATCTGTCACAGCTGATTGATGAGCCATTCTGTCCAATAGGAAGGACACAATGACTCTGGAGTTGAGTGCTTGGCTTTAGTGACCGCTGGCCTCCATAAGACTGGGAAGACCAAGCTCTAAGATTGATACTTAATTAAATGTAAACACTTTAAATGAACACCAAGCTGTAGGATTGATACTAAATTAAAATGTAAACACTTTAAATGAACATCAAGCTTTAGGATTGATATTTAATGAAATGTAAACACTTTAAATGAACATCAAGCTCTAGGATTGATACTTAATGAAATGTAAACACTTTAAATGAACACCAAGCTAAAGGATTGATACTAAATGAAATGTAAACACTTTAAATGAACATCAAGCTTTAGGATTGATATTTAATGAAATGTAAACACTTTAAATGAACATCAGGCTCTAGCATTGATAATAAATTAAATGTAAACACTTTAAATGAAAATAAAGCTCTAGGATTGATACCAAATGAAATGTAAACACTTTTAATTAACAACATGCTTTAGGATTGATACCAAATTAAATGTAAACACTTTAAATAAACATCAAGCTCTATGATTGATACCTAAATAAATCTAAACACTTTAAATGAACATCAAGCTCTAGGATTGATTCTCGGTTTGTGAGTGTTGGAATAAAGAGTATCTTTTGGAGAAGACCGTTGTCTTTTAAAGAAAATTTAAGTACAGCAAAAATAATTTGGCATCTTAACAGAGTGCAAATGTTGCAGTAAAGTGCATGGTAATATATCATCTACAGTGGTTAATGTGTGGATGGAGTGAGCCCCGAGGGGAAGTAACCAGGGCTGATGTAGGATGGAGGCTCTTTGTCCTGTCAGCCGCTTGACTTGAAACATCTGCAGGTGCTTCCTGTCACGACAGAGGATTGACCAGGCCTCAGACATGTTGTTAGGGCCTCAAAGACATGTTGTTAGGGCCTCAAAGACATGTTGTTAGGGCCTCAAAGACATGTTGTTAGGGCCTCAAAGACATGTTGTTAGGGCCTCAAAGACATGTTGTTAGGGACTCAAAGACATGTTGTTAGGGACTCAAAGACATGTTGTTAGGGCCTCAAAGACATGTTGTTAGGGCCTCAAAGACATGTTGTTAGGGCCTCAAAGACATGTTGTTAGGGCCTCAAAGACATGTTGTTAGGGACTCAAAGACATGTTGTTAGGGCCTCAAAGACATGTTGTTAGGGCCTCAAAGACATGTTGTTAGGGCCTCAAAGACATGTTGTTAGGGCCTCAAAGACATGTTGTTAGGGCCTCAAAGACATGTTGTTAGGGCCTCAAAGACATGTTGTTAGGGACTCAAAGACATGTTGTTAGGGCCTCAAAGACATGTTGTTAGGGCCTCAAAGACATGTTGTTAGGGCCTCGTGTCCTTGGGTAATCGTGGGGCCAACAGAGCACTGAGACCTGCTAATAGGCCCTTCATCAACAGGACAGAAACAACTAGAGTAAAAGGATAACATTTACCATGACAACAGTAGTCGTAGTATATCAGTAGTAGTAGTAGTAGTAGTAGCAATAATAGTTGTAGTAGTACTATAGTACTAGCAGTAGTGGTAGTACTATAGTAATAGTAGTAGTAGTAGTAGTGTAATGAGTAATGAGTTCTGTAGAAAGGGAGGTGCATAAGCATTTGCATTTGTTTACTGTACCTGCCATATATATTTAAATCTCAACTGTTGATAGAACTGCTCCTACTCCTGTATATATATACACATACATACATATCCTGCTTTCAATAACTGCATACCCCTGATCACTACCTGTTAAATACTCACTTACCTGTGTATATATATATATACCTATTATTATGCTCATATCCCATTTAATACCTAGTAGACTGTCTTTTAACCTGTACATTTAAACTGTAAATTATATTACCATGCACTTTACTGCAACATTTGCACTCTGGTTGGAAGATGCGCTGTGCTGTACACTGACAATACATTTGAATCGTGTGTGTGTGTGTGTGTGTGTGTGTGTGTGTGTGTGTGTGTGTGTGTGTGTGTGTGTGTGTGTGTGTGTGTGTGTGTGTGTGTGCCTGTAAAGGGTGTAACCTGAAACAAACCAGGAAACAACAAGAAGAATCCAACCCAACAAGACTGTGAACCATTTCAGAGTAATTAATGATAACCCTGTTTATTATATAACTAAATCCCATTCTAAACATGATAATCCTGTCTATTATATAACAATAATAGACAGCCTGACATGGGATGCAGCCGGCTATCACTGTTTAGACTTGTCTGTCAATGCCGGGGAACCAAACTTTCTCTCTGATCAACTTGTTGGTGATAGTGATATTGCCCTGACTTGCAAAGAACGGGGAACAACAATCCTAGTGCCCTGTCATCAGTAGCGCTCTATTGTAGCCAATGACATTGCTTCTGCAACAGCATTGGCAGTACAAAGTACACATATTCTTCTGCTTGTCTTTCGTCATTTGAAACGCCCTAAGAAACATTTAATACCTAAAAACCTTTTATTTAGGTAGGCCTTTATATGTTAATATTAATGCACACTCATTTCAGAAATTGTATTGTGTTTGTTTTCTTTGTCTAAGTGCAAAATAAATAAAATTATTATGATAATCATAATCATTATTATTATTATTATTATTATTATTAATAAAGTACTTTCCCCGGGTGGCGTGACATAGTCTTCCAGATTGTCCTGACACAGCCCACAGAGGACTCTCTCTGTCTGAGGACAATAGGAAGGTGACGAGGGTTAGAGAGAAGAAGAAGTATCCTGATCACCCAGAGAGATTTGACTCCTGTCACCAGGTGTTGTGTAGAGAGAGTCTGACTGGCCGCTGTTACTGGGAGGCAGAGAGGGAATGAGATGTTGTTATAGGAGTGACATACAGAGGAATCACAAGGAGAGGACGGATAATGACAGCTGGCTTGCTGGCACTGTCCTTCTACAGAGTGTCCCCAGATGGAGGAGTGACACTGACACTCATCCACACCTTCCAGTCCACATTTACCCAGGAGGACCTCCTCCCTGGGTTTGGGTTCTGGGATTATGGTTCCTCAGTGTCGACTGTAGCCGCCGCCGCCGCCACAACACACACACACACACACACTTATAAATGCACACACATATTGAAATACTAACACATACACACACATTTATATAGACACACACACATTCAAACACACATACACACTGTTGTGAAAAGGGGCGTGGCTAATCGGTGCGCTGGTCTCGAGGAAGTGGGAGCGGCCAACTGACATGTTGTCTGACATGTTGTGAGGGATCCTCTGTCTCTGGGTCTGGGTGACATAATCATTATTATTATTATTATTATTAAAGTACTTTCCCCAGGTGGCGTGACATATAATCTTCCAGATTGTCCTGACCAGACTACTAGCGGACTGTGTAGTTGGAAGGCTGGAGAAGTAGACGATTTAAGTAAATCATAAAAGACAATGAACAAATACTTAAGTAGACAAGTAGACAAGTGGACAAGGAGACCATTGGCCGAACAGACAAGTGGACAGACAGACAAACGATTAGACAACGCTTTGTCACGAGCCCCGACCACCCTAAGGACACTAGAACAAAGGGTGATATGGAGAACTACATTGACATTCTCTATCAGAACCCTCAGGACACTAGAACAAAGGGTGATAGGGAGAACTACATTGACATTCTCTATCAGAACCCTCAGGACACTAGAACAAAGGGTGATAGGGAGAACTACATTGACATTCTCTATCAGAACCCTCAGGTCAATGAACAGAGGGCGATAGAGGGACAACATGTGCTTTTTCCATTACAAGACCTAAGTAGGATTCACGTGTTTCAGTCGACTGGTCATCTAACCAGCGGATGGCGCTGTGGTGCATCTTTATATTAAGTGTTTTAAAACAGACGTTCTCATATCTAAAGAGTTGCTTTACAAGACGTTTCAATGTTCCCCGTTGGCTTGAAAACTAAACTTTTAACATAACTAACTAGAGGTTCATGAAACGGACATGACTGCACAATACAGCAGTGTTGGCATTCAACAAAGTGTGGGAACAATCTTGTTCATGAATTCATATTTTATTATATTCATATTCAGTCAGTTGTGTTTGTATTAGGTCTACTGGATTCATGGTGGAAGACTTCGGGAAAACATCTGGTAAACATTGGACCACAGCCGCGCAAGTAATAGTATAACTGTTTTTAGTAGTCGATTTTTTAGTAGACTTTTTACATATTTACACATTATTCAACAACTTTAAATCATATATTTCCATGCACTTTACTGCAACATTTGCACTCTGGTTGGATGCAAAATTCCTTTCGCTGTACTGTGCTGCGCTGTGCTGTACACTGACAATAAATTTGAATCTAATTTGTGTGTGTGTGTGTGTGTGTGTGTGTGTGTGTGTGTGTGTGTGTGTGTGTGTGTGTGTGTGTGTGTGTGTGTGTGTGTGTGTGTGTGTGTGTGTATTTAAAGGGTGTAACCTGAAACAAACCAGGAAACAACACAAGAAGAATCCAACCCAACAAGACTGTGAACCATTTCAGAGAAATGAATGATAACCCTGTCTGTTATATAACTATAACCCATTATAAACATGATAACCCTGTCTATTATATAACTATAACCCATTATAAACATGATAACCCTGTCTATTATATAACTATAACCCATTATAAACATGATAACCCTGTCTATTATATAACTATAACCCATTATACACATGATAACCCTGTCTATTATAGAACTATATCCCATTATAAACATGATAACCCTGTCTATTATATAACTATAACCCATTATAAACATGACAACCCTGTCTATGAACTATGAGAACGATGAGGCAGCCTACAGTGCATCACAGTGTGTGCAACTGCACTGCACAACTGCACTGTCTCAGAGCGGAAAGCGCTGCAGAGGGAGGTGAACACAGCCCAACACATCTTTGGATTATCACTCTATGCAATAAAGACTACCACCACAAACGGTTTCTGAGGAAGCCACAGAAAATGAATGAGGAACAGCTTCTTCCCCTCAGCTGTCATCTCTATGAACTCTGTACCACGATAACAGCCCCCCCCTCGCTATTATTCTTCAACTGTTGATATAACTGCATACCCCTGCTACACTACCTGCTGTATATACATGTATATATATGTATCTTGTTGATATAACTATATACCCCTGCTACACTACCTGCTGTATATACATGTATATATATGTATCTTGTTGATATAACTGCATACCCCTGCTACACTACCTGCTGTATATACATGTATATATATGTATCTTGTTGATATAACTGTATACCCCTGCTACACTACCTGCTGTATATACATGTATATATATGTATCTTGTTGATATAACTGCATACCCCTGCTACACTACCTGCTGTATATACATGTATATATATGTATCTTGTTGATATAACTGCATACCCCTGCTACACTACCTGCTGTATATACATGTATTTATATGTATCTTGTTGATATAACTGCATACCCCTGCTACACTACCTGCTGTATATACATGTATATATATTTATCTTGTTGATATAACTGCATACCCCTACTACACTACCTGTTGATACTTATATACATACCTGTGTATATATATATATATATATATATATATATATATATACCTACACACAGCATTGATTGGGATATGACAAAGTTGCCGTTGTGTTGGAACTTAGCCTTGGCTTGTATTTTTACAGTCCAGTCTCGTCCGGTGTTGTGTTGATTACTGTTTCCCCGTTGAAACATGGCGGCGAGCTTAACCTACAAGTGCATGTAGACCCCTTAATACAGCCTGTTCATGGCTTCAATGTGTGTCACACATACATTTCCGCCGTGAGACGTGTTCGTACGTTTTATACAGAACATACACACAACACGGGGTGGGGGAAAATACGGTATATAGAAAGTTGGATTTGGTATGAATTCACTACAGCACTAAACTAATTGATATGTTTGTGTGTCATGTGAGACATCGGACATTGTGTCTCACCGAAAGACTGCAGCACTGAGAGGCCTGCCCATTTGTTTCCGGGACGACACAACCAAGTTTCTTCTGGAGTGTTTGGTAAGTAATACTAACTGTAGGAAACAAACTTACACAATACAAGTAATATTGTCTTAAAGGTCTCCAATCATGCTATATTTGAGCAATATATTGTAGAGCCATATCTATACAAAACATGTGTGTGAAGTGTTTTGTTCAAAATACCAAACGGATCACCCATTGTAGAAGGCCTCAGACCCCTCTATTTCAGCCTGTTACCAACGTGCTGGTTCTGTGACTGTAGCTTTAAATCTGAGCTGACCTGCAGCTGGCCACGCCCCCTGCAGCTGGCCACGCCCCCTGCAGCGTCTGCCGTCTGCAGGTCTCTCCTCTGAAGAGTTTTCTACCCGGAGATAAATACTCCGCTAAACGCTGCCCTGATTAAACGCCATATTATGTTACAAACCACATCAAGCATTATTTCTACAATAGTATGAAGCTTAAACGTTTCTCTCTCACGGGTTTACCACAAGGACAGGACCTTTTATATTACACATAGTCTCTCCAGTACAGCGATAGCTCTAAAGAAGAAGGTCCAAGTTGGCAGAACTCTTGTCTAAACTTTAAAACCTTAGTCAACAACAGTAGTCAAAAGTTGAGGAAACGTAAACATCTCTTGCATCATGTTGCCTTGATCATTTGAGTTTTCACAACATTCTTTTTTTTACAGTGTGGGCACCATCTCTTCTCCCCTACCGTCCGGTCGCTGGTTCCTCAGCATTTGTCTAAGGACTACCAGGTTTAAGGAGAGTTTTTATCCACAGACGGTGACCTACTGAACTGCTAGGAGTGCTGCCACTATCATGACATTGTCATTAACGTTACACTATCAGAACATGTCATTAACATTACACTATCATAACATTGTCATTAGCATTACACTATCAGAACATGTCATTAACATTACACTATCATAACATTGTGATTAACATTACACTATCATAACATTGTGATTAACATTACACTATCATAACATTGTCATTAACATTACACTATCATAACATATCATTAACATTACACTATCATAACATGTCTTTATCATTACACTGTCATAACATGTCATTAACATTACACTATCATAACATTGTCATTAACATTACACTATTAGAACATGTCTTTATCATTACACTATCATAACATTATCATTAACATTACACTATCATAACATTGTCATTAACATTAGACTAGCATAACATTGTCATTAACATTACACTATTAGAACATGTCTTTATCATTACACTATCATAACATTATCATTAACATTACACTATCATAACATTGTCATTAACATTAGACTAGCATAACATTGTCATTAACATTACACTATCATAACATTGTCATTAACATTAGACTAGCATAACATTGTCATTAACATTACACTATTAGAACATGTCTTTATCATTACACTATCATAACATTATCATTAACATTACACTATCATAACATTGTCATTAACATTAGACTAGCATAACATTGTCATTAACATTACACTATTAGAACATGTCTTTATCATTACACTATCATAACATTATCATTAACATTACACTATCATAACATTGTCATTAACATTACACTATCATAACATTATCATTAACATTACACTATCATAACATTGTCATTAACATTAGACTAGCATAACATTGTCATTAACATTACACTATTAGAACATGTCTTTATCATTACACTATCATAACATTATCATTAACATTACACTATCATAACATTGTCATTAACATTAGACTAGCATAACATTGTCATTAACATTACACTATCATAACATTGTCATTAACATTAGACTAGCATAACATTGTCATTAACATTACACTATCATAACATTGTCATTAACATTACACTATCATAACATTGTCAATAACATTACACTATCATAACATTGTCAATAACATTACACTGTCATACTGAGCTGGACTTTCTGGACTCATCACAGTTACTGCCCTGTACTGCACTGTACTCATGATGCTGCGGCACTTTAAAATGCTTTAATATGCTTTATGTACAATTCAAAACATGTACATATCATCATCATGTACACTTTATTGTTATTTGTATTGTCATTTATATTGTATATAGTATGTTTATAGTATAGTGTTATATATACTGTGGGAGGGACTGGGGAGTAAGCATTATATTGTATTTGCAAATGGCAAATAAATCTCTTGAATCTCTTGAATTTTGATTTACATCCATTAAAGTACCAATTCAGACTCCTAAATAATACATTTTCAGAGGAATAATGTAACATATGAAATATGTTGTTGCCCTGATAGTTTAAGGACTGGTATCCAGACTCCTCTCCCGTCCCGGACTACTCGCCTGTCTAGTACCTGCCGGTACTCCGCTGATCGACTTCCCGGTATCCAAACCCCTGGCCTGTCCCCTGATCATCTGCCTACCAGTTTCCAAAGCGTCGTAAAGGTTTTAGAAAAAAATAATTTGGGTTCCAAAAGAGCAGGTTTAAGGGGCGTGGTCAAACGCTGTCCAAACCCACTCTCACTGGAGCCAGGGGGCGGAGCCAATAGAAAACTGCTGGAAGTAGCACAACATGTCCCCCGTTTGATAACGTTGTACATTTCAGTCCAAAATATCAGAAATGCTGACCAACACGTTTTGAGACCCAAACGGAGCAGCTTTCCCTTTAATATTAGTGTATAATATATTATATCTAAAATATATATCTATATTTTATTCTTATCATTATCTTTATTGTTAAAATAAGGACCAGAGTAATAAGAATAATAAAACATATTTATTTTTGTGAATAATGTTTTGAATAATGATTACTCTATTGTATTATAATTATGAATATTATTATTTTATTATTATTAATACAAATATGAATATTAATAGTTATATTTATACTACTATTATTATTATTACTATTATTATAAGTGTTATTATTATTTATATTATTAGAAATATCCAATTATTATTATTATTGTTATGAAAGACATTAGAACATAATAATCCTGATACTACTAATATATTGATGACACACACAGAGCCCATGTGGTGACGCTGAGGGACTGAGAACATCAGGAGAACACAAACTACAGTCTGGGCTCAGTTTCTAGGAACAACAACAACAGTTCAGCAGACTAATCATGTCTTGTTCTCCATCAGATGCGTGTGAACTCACACTGGACCCAAACACAGCCCACAGAGTACTCTCTGTGGGTTAGAGAGAAGAAGTCGTATCCTGATCACCCAGAGAGATTTGACTCCCGTCACCAGGTGTTGTGTAGAGAGAGTCTGACTGGCTGCTGTTACTGGGAGGCAGAGAGGGAATGAGATGTTGTTATAGGAGTGACATACAGAGGAATCACAAGGAGAGGACGGGATGACAGCTGGCTTGGAGCAAACAACAAGTCCTGGAGTCTTTATTGTTTTAATGATGGTTACTCTGTTCGGTACAATATCACAGTCATAAGTCTC
Source organism: Muraenolepis orangiensis (assembly GCA_027704905.1). Lineage (NCBI taxonomy): Eukaryota > Metazoa > Chordata > Actinopteri > Gadiformes > Muraenolepididae > Muraenolepis > Muraenolepis orangiensis. The sequence continues at coordinate 1,295,722 of JANIIK010000121.1, forward strand.
CCCCCCTCTAACAGAGTAGGAGTGTATGTGGACCGGCCTGCTGGCACTCTGTCCTTCTACAGAGTGTCCCCAGATGGAGGAGGGTCCTCAGACACACTGACACACATCCACACCTTCCAGTCCACATTCACGCAGGAGGATCTCCTCCCTGGGTTTGGGTTCTGGGATTATGGTTCCTCAGTGTCTCTGTGTCGGTAGTAGCAACACACACACACACACACACACACACACACACACACACACACACACACACACACACACACACACACACTCACACACACATATACTGTACACACACATTTGTATACTGTACACACACACACACACACACACGCACACACACACGCACACGCACACACACACACACACACACACACACACACACACACACACACACATAGAAATACACATACATACATACAAACACACACATACATTTATAAATGCACACACATTTAAATACTATTACATACAAACACACACACACACATATTTATATGGACACACACACATTCAAACACACTCACACACTGTTGTGGAAAGGGGCGTGGCTAAGCGGTGCACTGGTCTCGAGGAAGTGGGAGCGGCCGACTGGCAGCTGTTTCTAATGGAGGTGATGGCGCTGTCTGACATGTTGTGAGGGTTCCTCTGTCTCTGGGTCTGGGTGACGGTGAGAGAGGACGGAGTACGAGGGGAGGAGGAGACGCCGTCTGGGTCCCTCTCACGTATCCCTGCTGCATTGTGGCCTATTGTTTAAACGGCTTGATTTGGAGGGCCTGTGGGGAATAAAAAAGGACTCGCTCCATCAAACTCTCCTGAGCCTGGTGTCTTCTGAGTCCCCTGGCAGCGATGTCTGCTACACACACACTTATAGAAACACACACACTTATAGATACACACACACACACACACACACTTAGGAATATAAACACACTTAGAAATACACACACACTTATAACACACTTATAGAAATACACACTCACTTAGAAATACACACATTTATAAATACAAACACACTTAGAAATACACATACACTTAGAAATACACACATTTATAAATACACACACACACATTTATAAATATAAAACACACTTATATAAACACACACACACTTATAGAAATAAACACACATTTATAAATACACACATATTGAAATACACGCACACACACACATTGAAGTACACACATTTATAAATACACACAAACACATATTGAAATACAGACACACTTATAGAAATACATACACACTTATACATACACACACTTATAGAAACACAGATACACTTATATAAATACACACACTTATAAATACACACACACACACACACACACACACACACACACACACACACACACACACACACACACACACACACACACACACACACACACACACACACACACACACATATTGAAGTACACACACTGTAGTGCTGAGAGACGGGAGTCGGAGGAGGTGAATTCAAAGTCTAATTAATATTCTAAAGTCCAGTGCACTAAAGTCCCCGGCAACACAAAACCCCACCGATAGTTCCACGGGTGAATGATGTCACTCCACCACAATAGACAGTATATGTTTATGTTTTTATGCCGGTAGTATCATTTTATTTCATCATATTTGTCCCCCACTCCTTGAAGGCAAAAACAAATATTGAAAATATTGTCTTCCATGAAAGCGGTCCGGGGCTCCAATAAGGTGGAGGACCGCTGTTCTAATGGACTTCAATGGGGAGCTTGGGGAGGACTCCGTACAGTACCTTTTTAATTGCGCTAGGGGGCGCTGTCACGGAGCAAACACGGGGACATGATTGTTGTGCCTTCGAAGTGTTAAAATAGTTATGTTATCAGTATTTTCACAGATAAGTCGGTTATATGGTTACATGTGTGTGCATTTATTTTTCTGTGGCAAGATGCCAGGGGCGGGGCCAGAGACGGGGGGGGGGGGCACGAGATAGACTCGAAGAGACGTGGAGAAAGTGAAAGTAACCTTTAAGCAGAAGCCAGGCAGCAACGGACGACGTGGCGGCAGTTCTTCTCTGTCTGGAGACAAAGTAAACAAGTCTTTTTAAAACTAAACGGCGGACAGCGTTATAAGGTGAGTAGTGAGTGTTGACCAAGGGGTTAAAGAGTATGTCTCTAAACTTGTTATGTACCAGCCTGTTCGAACTGACGCACTTTACCGTTTTCACACAGCATACGGCATCGACTTCCTTATTAGTTAACACGGAAGTCGATATGGTATTAGTTAGTGCGCATCGAATGCGTTATGTTCACTCTCTTCTAATTCCAGGTTTTCGTTAGATCATTTATTTAAAAATGCATATACCATTGTTAAGTTAATGTAGTATTATATGTATATATGTACAGACATCTTTAACATACGGTTTAACAAACCTACCTTGAATGAACCTTTCATTAAGTCTTGTGTTGGCTTTCTTCTTCTGGTGTGTGTGTGTGTGTGTGTGTGTGTGTGTGTGTGTGTGTGTGTGTGTGTGTGTGTGTGTGTGTGTCCCGCTGGATAAAGGCGTGATAAAAATGATCTCAATAACTATTGGCCATTTTTCACATTGTCCCTCTTGCTCAAATCCTGGAGTCCTTAGTTAATAATCAGCTCACCTCTCAAAATATTGTGTGTTATAAGTCAGCACCAGTCAAGGTTCAGAGATAAACATAGTTCTGTCACTGACACTATCTTGGTATCTGGCTGGATCAAAAACTGAGTCACCAAAAGCTAAAGTTCCAAAGTTCAGCAGGAAGTGGATGATTGAGGCTGTTATGTTATCTGGAGACACGCCTCTACTCTTAAAGCCATAGATTCAGGTCATCCTCCTCTACAAGATGTGTTCCCCTCATGACGGTTATTCCACACATTAGTTCTTGTAAGAAGAGCTTGGGTGGATATTCTAACAGTTAGACATCGGTGTCTCCTTATTCACCAAGCCCTTACTGGCACCTTGTCGTCACATGTTACCTGGTTATTAAACTGGTCCTATAGTCACCTTTCAACCGGTGATAAAGTGATTGGCTGATGCTCAAAGTACTGTTGTGGATTATTCATACCCGGTTTGTGAGCAATGGAATAAATAGTATCTTTAGGAGAAGACTTGTCTTTTAAAGAATATTAAATACAAAATAATGAATAGCATAAAAGGTATGTGTTAGAAACCAAAGTAAAGGTTTAACAAAGGTAATATATAACAAATGGTTCGGTCCAGACAGAAGTCTCAGTTCACACAGAATGCAATCAAGTGTGGATGGAGTGAGCCCCGAGGGGAAGTAACCAGGGCTGATGTAGGATGGAGGCTCTTTGTCCTGTCAGCCGCTTGACTTGAAACATCTGCAGCTGCTTCCTGTCACGACAGAGGATTGACCAGGCCTCAAAGACATGTTGTTAGGGCCTCAAAGACATGTTGTTAGGGCCTCAAAGACATGTTGTTAGGGCCTCAAAGACATGTTGTTAGGGCCTCAAAGTCATGTTGTTAGGGCCTCAAAGACATGTTGTTAGGGCCTCAAAGACATGTTGTTAGGGCCTCAAAGACATGTTGTTAGGGCCTCAAAGACATGTTGTTAGGACCTCGTGTCCTTGGGTAATCGTGGGGCCAACAGTAGTAGTAGTAGTGGTAGTAGTACTATAATAGTAGTACTGGGCGACAGTAGCTCAGTCCCCGGAACACCTGGGCACTGCCGAGGTGCCCTTGAGCAAAGTACCAGACCCCTTCACTGCTTCCGGGCGCTGTTCATACAATAGCTGCCCAATGCTTCTAGAACATGGTTTGGTTAAATGCAGAGAAACACATTTCACTGTCTGAACATGTGACCAATAAAGAGGATTCAAGCCTCCAGATTTAGATTAAGCAGAGTAGTAGCAGTAGTAGTAGTAGTAGCAGTAGTAGTAGTAGTAGTAGTAGTAGTAGTAGTAGTAGTAGTAGTAGTAGTAGTAGTAGTAGTAGTAGTAGTAGTAGTAGTAGCAGTAGTAGTAGTAGTAGTACTATAGTAGTAGTAGTAGTAGTAGTAGTAGTACTTTAGTATTTGTTTTAGTACTAAAGTAGTAGCAGTAGTAGTAGAACTATAGTAGTAGCAGTAGTAGTAGCAGTACTATAAAAGTAGCAGTATAAGTATACTATAATAATAGTAGTAATATAGTAGTAGTAGTAGTAGTGGTGTGGTTCTAGTAGTAGTTTGTAGTAGTAGTAGTATTATAGTAGTATTATAGTAGTATTAGTAGTAGTAGTAGTAGCAGTCTGGTTCCAGTTCAGGCACTATAGTAGTAGTAGTACTACTATACATTACATTACATTCCAGTCATTTAGCAGACACTTTCATCCAAAGCCTCTTACAATAGTGTGTTTCAACAAAGGAAGGTAAGAGAACAACTCGTCATCAGAAGTCAAAAGTGCCTTTCATTTCTAGTACTGAATCAGTGCTCAGGTAGAAGTACAATCATTTAAGGTAAAAGTACAGTAAGGGAAAAGTACAATAAGTTTGCTAACAATATATAACAATATGTAGAACAATATCTACCTGTCTAGAATATCTAATCTACTTAGATAATTGACTTAGCGCTACGAACTAGTCCACTAGTGAAGGTCTACTAGAATGGACTTCAATGGGGAGCCTGGGGAGGATGGACCTCCGTACAGTACTTTTTAACTGCGGTAGGGGGCGCTGTTTTTATTTTGACATGGGGACATGGTTTGTGTGCCTTTGAAGTGTTCAAATAGTAATATTATCAGTATTTTCACTTAAAAAAACGAAAAAAAAAAAGAAATTGATGTGTATTTATTTTTCTCTGGCTAGTTTATTTGGAAAAGGAGGAAAAGGAAGATGGTCCTCTTTCCGAAGTGGACGAGCTTTCTCTTATTCATATGAATGACTGTTCATATAAATGTGTGTGTATGTTTATATAAATGTGTGTGTCTGAGAAATGGTTTAAATTCTGTTTATTGACGGATGTCAACATCCATGTGTGGTTGTTCAGTTTTCTTGCTCTCGCAACTAAAGTGGATCTCAAGCGCTTTCAATATAAATCGGTTTAAATTCTTGTCATATTTTGTGTGTTGCGAAATCTCTGTTTTCTGATGGCTTTATGGTTCAAAGAACCCGGATTGGTGTGGGGGCGGGGCCACGAGACGGGGGCGGGGCCACGAGACGGGGGCGGGGCCACGAGACGGGGGCGGGGCCACGAGACGGGGGCGGGGCTACGAGACGGGGGCGGGGCTACGAGACGGGGGCGGGGCCACGAGACGGGGGCGGGGCCACGAGATAGACTTGAGAGAGACGTTGAGAAAGCCAAAGAAACCTTGAACCCGAAAGCCAGGCAGCAACGCACGACGTGGAGGCAGTTCCTCTCTTTCTGGAGACAAAGGAAACAAGCCTTTTAAAACTAAATGGTGGACAGCGTTATAAGGTGAGTAGTGAGTGTTGACCAAGGGGTTACAGAGTATGTCTCTAAACTTGTTATGCAGCAGGGAGCCTGTTCCAACTGGCACACTTTGGTGATTTATTTTAAAAGACATTTACCATTGTTAAGTTAATGTCGTTTTATATGTTTATTATATCAAATATATATGTACAGACATCTTAAACATACGGTTCAACAAACTTACCTTGAATGAATCTTGCATTAAGTCTTGTGTTAGCTCTCTTCTTCTGGTCAC
>JANIIK010000121.1:1306378-1319885 GCA_027704905.1 Muraenolepis orangiensis
CCTTTTGCCCGCCAGGTTTTTAAATTACCGGCTTTTTATAATTTTTACCCGCTAACGGAAACCCTGATGTGTATATATATGTGTATATATGTATATGTATATATATGTATATATATATGTATATATATGTGTATATATGTGTATATATATGTATGTATATATATATGTATGTATGTATATTAATAAGAATTATAACTTCACCAATATTAACCAATCTTTATTTACAATCTTTATTTTTTAAGTGTCTGTGACTGTGGTCCATCTCAGAGCTCAGCAGTGATGTATCAGGACACCATCGTTAGTGTCAGTAAAAGCTGTGTGTGTGTTGTGTTGAAGCCCAGAGCAGAAGGAGAGAGCAGACTCCCCTGGACCCAGCTGTGTCTCCATGAAGAGTGACCGGTCAATGGAACATCATATCCAATTTAAAGATGGACGCCCCTCCAGAGAGGAGAGGTAGGAGTTTCTTCTAGAGGAAGCCCTGACTCAAACACAACTCAAACACATCACAAGAGTGATCAGGAACAGTCCAGGGGTCAGGGTACCGGGAGGTCGATCCGCGGAGTACCGGCATGTAGTAGACCGGCGAGTAGTCCGGGACGGGAGAGGAGTCTGGGTACCGGGAGGTCGAGTAGCGACAGGTACCAGACATGTAATTATAATGACCGGGGAGCTCGTATAGACCGGACTAACGCAAGACAGGCGGGTGATGTGGGATAGGCAAGGGATCGGGATCTGGATCTCCGGGACATCAACGTGGCGATTCCATCACCGATCACCGATCACCGATCTTTTATTTTTTTTGCAGCTATAGCGGTCTACAGTGTATCGCTGCTATAGCAGTCTATTATAGCAGGGGTTCCCAAACGCCGGGCCGCGGACCGGTACCGGGCCGTGGAGGTGTTACTGCCGGGCGGCGAAACAGCTGTGTGTTTATCATCATATTTGACTCAAGTAATTTGAGTATTGATGAACGGCGGGCGGTATAATCTATATATAGAGATGATATATATAGTATAGCGGTATAATCTATATATATATAGATTAAATATATATCGGCGGCATAACGAGAGACTTTCAGTTACACGCGCTACTAAAGAGACTACGCGCTAGTGACGTGTCGGTCGCGAACGAGCCGGGGTTTGTGTTACGGGCGCTGCGCGTACATGCGCGTTTATACTGAAATCGAGCCCTGCCGTTTTGTTAGGGGTGTGTGTTGACACACACTTTGACAACCGGTCCGCGAAAATTGACAACTGGTCCGCGAGATTTTTTTTCATGTATCTGCCGGTCCGTGGCACAAAAAAGGGTGGGAACCCCTGTATTATAGAACAGTTTCATCCATCATGCATTCCTGGGGTTCTCGTTCTCCACGGTCAGTTGAACAAACTCGCCATGCTGCGCTGGGTGATGGGTTTTCAGGTGTCTTATTAAATTTGTCTTGTTGGTAAAGAAATGAGCTCACGTGTTTCTCACGTGCAGGATCGGCTATGAAATCGGCAACATTAAAGAAAGATCGGCATTCTCCGATTGCGCATTTTTCTTCAAAATCGGCCGATAATGATCGGAAGCCGATCGATCGTCCCACCTCTAGTTACTGTTTGTTATTTACTCCATGTAACACAAATAAAAATGCAGTGTGTAATGTAACTGTATGAGTTCCAATATAAAATGCAGTTTTACACCTCTCTTTGTGTGTCTTTATTATGACGTAACGACTAGTCGACTAGTCGACTGCTATTTTGAAAAACGTGTCGACTAGTAAATATTGGTAGTTGTGAAACCCCTAGTATATATGTATATATGTAAATATGTATATATGTATGTATATATATATATGTATGTATATATGTATATTAAGAGGAATTATAACTTCACCAATATTAACCAATCTTTATTTACCCATGGTTCTCTCTTAGCCGAAATAACATTACACATTGACGCCGGCAGTGAAGCTCCAGTTCCTTAAGTTCATCAATTATAATGACTAATAAACTAAACTAAATACGCCTGTCTGGGGGCATTTTTAATAATCAATCGATTTCCCTCGTATCAACCTCTCAAAACAAAAGCTTCTGGGACTATCTCTGTGGCTCTGGTCAGAGCGCGGCGAAAGTGGGCATGGCGCTTCGTGACTCAACTGGTGATGCATACAGGAAGTACTCCGTAGGCTAGACCTCCGCAGCCTTCAAATGTGCCCTTAAGGCTGCAGCCCCTGAAATGGAACACAGCCTAAGTGTCTGTGACTGTGGTCCATCTCAGAGCTCAGCAGTGATGTATCAGGACACCATCGTTAGTGTCAGTAAAAGCTGTGTGTGTGTTGTGTTGAAGACCAGAGCAGAAGGAGAGAGCAGACTCCCCTGGACCCAGCGGTGTCTCCATGAAGAGTGACCGGTCAATGGAACATCATATCCAATTTAAAGATGGACGCCCCTCCAGAGAGGAGAGGTAGGAGTTTCAAATAGACTGTGTGTGTCACGCACTGTCAACTCTTTCTTTACCTCTAGAGGGAGCCCTGACTCACACACTGTCATCTCTTTCGTTACCTCTAGAGGGAGTCCTGACTCACACACTGTCATCTCTTTCTTTACCTCTAGAGGGAGCCCTGACTCACACACTGTCATCTCTTTATTTACCTCTAGGGGTTCTCACACGTCTTACAGGGGAAAACAAATCAAAGGATCCCCTCAAAATCGTGACACCAATTAAACATACGCTAACTACCTTTAGTTCTCTTAGATGCCATTGGAACTATTTGTATTCTAAACATGTTCTACCCAAAGCCCGTTTCATAGTAACATAAACACATTTCAGTTTGAAACATGTTTATACCACTTATATACTTTTAATATAATTTAGAGAACATAGAAGAGACTCTTATTTAGAAAACATAGAAGAGACTCTTATTTAGAAAACATAGAAGAGACTCTTATTTATAAAACATAGAAGAGACTCCTATTTAGAAAACATAAATTAGACTCATATTTTGAAAACACAGAAAGGACTCTTATTTTGAAAACATAGAAGAGACTCCTATTTTGAAAACATAGAAGAGACTCACACAGAGACTCGTTTAAAATATTTCTACATTTCTAAAAGCTCTCCGTCTGGGGAACATGGCCGCCAGAGCAGAGCTAACAGGTGAGCAGAGGCTCTCTAAGTGTCTGTGACTGTGGTCCATCTCAGAGCTCAGCAGTGATGTATCAGGACTCCATCGTTAGTGTCAGTGAAAGCTGTGTGTGTGTTGTGTTGAAGACCAGAGCAGAAGGAGAGAGCAGACTCCCCTGGACCCAGCTGTGTCTCCATCAAGAGTGACTGGTCAATGGAACATCATATCCAATTTAAAGATGGACGCCCCTCCAGAGAGGAGAGGTAGGAGTTTCAAACAGACTGTGTCACACACTATCATCTCTTTCTTTACCTCTAGAGGGAGCCCTGACTCACACACTGTCATCTCTTTCTTTACCTCTAGAGGGAGCCCTGACTCACACACTGTCATCTCTTTCTTTACCTCTAGAGGGAGCCCTGACTCACACACTGTCATCTATTTCTTTTTTGTATTTATTGTATATTATTGTCCATTTACATCGTCAATGTTGTAAATACATATTATCTTTGTGTGTGTGTGTATGTGTGTGTGTGTGTGTGTCTGTGTGTGTGTGTGTTCTCCACAGACCACACCAGGAGAGGTCAAAGGTTACCAGTGCTCTAGCTGTACAGCAGCATCAAACAGAGCTGATCAAGGTGTGTAAAAGTCCAACAAGACATTAGCCTTCAGCTCTACATGAACATTAAAAAGCATCTCTTGTGGTGCTCAGAGTCTCCAGGCTTCCCTCTTTAGACCAGACGTGAATCAAGGACAGATGCTTCTGATGTCCTCAGCTCACAGGAAAGTTCTCATTCATGTTCTGTTCCAGAGGGCTGAGGAGAACGCACACGCTTTTCTAGACCAGGAGCTGAAGAAGCTCTGGAGGGTTCTCTTCCCACATGACCCACAAGGCTCAGAGAGTCAGAAGGAGGAGGAGGAGGAGGAGGAGGAGGATGGTAGGAAAGAGGAGCAGAGGAGGCGCGCCATAGAGGGAGTGACCGACATCACACTGCTCTGCCTTATGGAGATGAACCAGGAGGAACTGTTCCACACACTAAGGAGTGGTAAGAGACTCTTATTTAGAAAGCATAGAGGAGACTCTTATTTTGAAAACATAGAAGAGACTTTTATTTTGAAAACATAGAAGAGACTCTTATTTTGAAAACAAAGAAGAAACTCTTATTTTGAAATCATAGAAGAGACTCTTATTTTGAAAAAATAGAAGAGACTCTTATTTAGAAAACAAAGAAGAGACTCTTATTTTGAAAACATAGAAGAGACTCCTATTTTGAAATCATAAAAGAGACTCTTATTTTGAAATCTCAGAATAGACTTATTTAGAACACATAGAAGATACTTTTGTTTAGAAATCACAGAAGAGACTCTCATTTAGAAAACATAGGAGAAACTCCTATTTTGAAAACATAGAAGAGACTCTTATTTTGAAATCAAAGAAGAAACTCTTATTTTGAAAACATAGAAGAGACCCTATTTTTTAAAACATATTTAGAAAACATAGAATACTCTTATTTTGAAAACACAGAAGAGACTCTTATTTTAAAAACATAGAAGAGTTTCATGTTTTGTAAACATAGAAGAGACCCAATTTTTTTAAAACATAAAAAAGACTCTTTTTTAGAAAACAAAGAAGTAACTCTTATTTTGAAAACATAGAAGAGACTCTTATTTTGAAAACTTAGAAGAGACTCTTATTTTGAAAACATAGAAGAGACTCTTATTTTGAAAACACAGAAGCGACTCACATAGAGACTATTTTAAAATAGTTTTATCTTTTCCATAGTTTGATCCAGATGTGTAGGGTTATTGTAGAGGTATCAGATTATGAGATGCAACACTATCTTGTTCAGCATATCAAGTCAATTATAGTAATAGTTAATTATAATATATTATTGTAATAGTTAATTATAATGTTTTATAATTCTGTCATTACACCAATCATATTGTTATCAATATAATTTATAAGACCTGTCTTCTGGGTTCTCTAATTTAGGAACTGCTGCAGTCGAGTGCCAACATAACATCAAGTCTTATCTGATGCAGAAGTTCAGGCGTGTGTTTGAGGGAATCCCTAAAGCAGGACAGTCAACAGATCTGAATGACTTCTACACAGAGCTCTTCATCACAGAGAGAGTCAGTGGAGAGGTCAACAAGGAACATGAGGTCAGACTGATTGAAATAGCTTCCAGGAAACCAGCCAAGGAGGAAACACCAATCAAATGTGAAGACCTCTTTAAACCCTTACCTGGACAAGATCATCCAAGCAGAACAATAATGACAACTGGAGTGGCGGGCATTGGTAAAACCGTCTTAACACAAAAGTTCACTCTGGACTGGGCTGAAGGCAAAGCAAACCATGACATAGACTTCACACTTCCCTTCACTTTCAGAGAGCTGCATTTACTGAAAGAGAAAGAGTTTAGCTTGGTGGAACTTCTTCATCACTTCTTTATTCAAACCAAAGGAATCTGCAGATACGACCGGTTCCAAGTTGTCTTCATCTTGGATGGTCTGGATGAGTGTCGACTTCCTCTGGACTTCCAGAACAATCCGATCTGGACTGATGTAACAAAGTCGACCTCGGTGGACGTGCTGCTGACAAACCTCATCAGGGGCGACCTGCTTCCCTCCGCTCGCATATGGATAACCACACGCCCTGCGGCAGCCAATCGGATCCCTGCTGAGTGTGTTGGCATGGTGACAGAGGTGAGAGGGTTCACCGACCCACAGAAGGAGGAGTACTTCAGGAAAAGATTAAGAGCGGAGACTCTGGCCAGCACAATCATCTCCCACATTAAGACATCACGAAGCCTCCACATCATGTGTCACATCCCAGTCTTCTGTTGGATTACTGCTACAGTTCTGGAGGACATCTTCAAAACAACCCAGACAAGAGAAGAGATGCCCAACACCGTGACTCAGATGTACATCCACTTCCTGAGGGTTCAATCCATACAGGGGGACAGGAAGTACCATGGGAGAGCTGAAAAAGATGAAGTCTGGAGTTCAAAGAGCAGGAAGATCATTGTTTCTCTTGGAAAACTAGCTTTTAACCAGCTGGAGAAAGGCAACCTGATCTTCTACGAGGCAGACCTGGCAGAGTGTGACATCGATATCGGAGAAGCGTCAGTGTACTCAGGAGTGTTCACCCAGATCTTTAAAGAGGAGTGTGGGCTGTACCAGGACAAGGTGTTCTGCTTTGTCCATCTGAGCATCCAGGAGTTTCTTGCTGCTCTTTATGTCTTCCTGTCCTTAATCAACACTGGTGTCAATCTGCTCTTAGATGAACGGCTCGAAAATCGGCGAGGCAAGTGGTCTATTCGTGGAAAGAAAACAGAGGTCCAACTCCTCTACCAGAGTGCTGTGGACAAGGCCTTACAGAGTGAGACTGGACACCTGGACTTATTCCTCCGCTTCCTCCTGGGCCTCTCTCTGGAGACCAATCAGATTCTCCTACCAGGTCTGCTGAGACAGACAAGAAGTAGCTCAGGGACCAATGAGAAAACAGTGTCATACATCAAGGAGAAGATAAGTGGAGATCTCTCTCCAGAGAGAAGCATCAATCTGTTCCACTGTCTGAATGAAATGAACGATTGTTCTCTGGTGAAGGAGATCCAACACTACCTGACATCAGGAAGTCTCACCACAGAAGATCTCTCTTCTGCTCAGTGGTCAGCTCTGGTCTTCATCTTACTCTCTCCAGAAGAGGAGATGGACGTGTTTGACCTGAAGAAATACTCTGCTTCAGAGGAAGGTCTTCTGAGGCTGCTGCCAGTGGTCAAAGCCTCCAAAACATCTCTGTAGGTTCACTAATAACATGTATTATAATACACAATATACACTATACTAGAATATGAAAGCCATAATAATATACTAAACATCTCTGTGGGTTCATTAATAACATGTATTACAATATACATTATACTAGAATATTAAAGTCATAACAATATACCAAACATATGAGCTGGGAGCAGGCTATAAGAGGGAGCCTATTTTAATATTTTATTTTCTAAACTACACAACATTTGGATTGTAAACCATTAGTAACCACTTCAGTAGGAAGTCCAGTAACAACTGGGTATTATACCAGGAAACACCACAACTGGGTTTTTCCCTAGCCTATTCATATTTGTGAGTACTTGTTTTTCAATTAGAATGATTACTGGACAATACAGGACCAGGCTACAAATTCCACTCCAATATTGGCTGTTAAATCTTACCTACAGCGCTGTTATAATTTGTTAAATTTCTTATTCATTCTTATTCATAATGCTAGTAAAGACTGTGTTTTATTGGTGGTTTTAAGTGGTGTTAAGTGGATATGAAGTTATTTTACTTCTAATAAGCCCTTTCAACACAGTTCCTAACATGTTCCTGTTGATGTTGTGAAGGCTGAATGGCTGTCATCTGTCAGAGAGATGCTGTGAAGCTCTGGCCTCAGTTCTCAGCTCCAACTCCTCCAGTCTGAGAGAGCTGGACCTGAGTACCAACCACCTGCAGTATTCAGGAGTGAAGCTGCTCTCTGCTGGACTGGGGAGTCCACACTGTACACTGGAGACTCTCAGGTCAGTTGGACTCAATGAGCAAACACTTACAGCACAGGGTTTGATATCAGAAGACATTCAACTGATTCCATGCATTGAGGAGATCTTTAGAACCAGGTGACCATCTCCATCACTAAGGACCGCAACCACCCTGGGCACCATCTCTTCTCCCCCTACCATCCGGTCGCTGGTTCTGCAGCATTTGTATTAGGACTACCAGGTTTAAGGACAGTTTTTACCCACAGACAGTGGCCTACTGAACTTATAGGAGTCCTTCCACTATAATAACGTTGTCATTAACATTACACTATCATAACATGTCATTAACATTACACTATCATAACATTATCATTAACAATACACTATCATAATATTGTCATTAACATTACACTGTCATGACATTTCTTTAATATTACACTATCATAACATGTCATTAATATTACACTATCATAACATTGTCATTAACATTACACTATCATAACATGTCATTAACATTACACTATCATAACATGTCATTAACATTACACTATCATAACATTGTCATTAACATTACACTATCATAACATTATCATTAACATTACACTATCATACTTACTGGGCTTTCTGGACTCATTACAGTTACTGAACTGTACTGCACTGTATTCATGATGTTGCTGCACTACTGGCACTTTAAAATGCTTTTATATGCTTTATGTACAATTCAAAACATGTACATATCATCTATTAGTCACTTTATTGTTATTTTTATTGTCATTTTTACTCAGTATAGTATTTTTATAGTATTGTGTTTTTGAAATTCATACTGCGGGAGAGAATGGGGAGTAAGCATTCTATTGTTGCAAATGTCAAATTCATCTCTTGAATCTTGATTTACATCCATAAAAGTACATCACAAGTCCCCGCCTGAGTGCCGCTTTGTTGGAGTTTACCCCGGTAGACGAGAGGGTCGCCTCCCTAGGCCTTAGGGTCATGGGAGGGAAAACTCTGACTGTTGTTTGTGCCTATGCACCAAACAACAGTTCAGAATATCCCGCCTTCTTGCACACCCTGGATGGAGTCCTGCATGGGGCTCCTGAAGGGGACTCTATAGTCCTCCTGGGAGACTTCAACGCACACGTGGGTAACGATGGGGAAACTTGGAGGGGCGTGTTGGGGATGAACGGCCTACCTGATCTGAACCGGAGTGGGGTTTTGTTATTGGATTTCTGTGCTAGTCATGGATTGGCCATAACAAACACCATGTTCAAACATAAGGATGCTCATAAGTGTACATGGTACCAGAGTACCTTAGGTCGCAGGTCAATGATCAATTTTGTTATCGTGTCATCTGGCCTGAGGCCGCATGTTTTGGACACTCGGGTGAAGAGAGGGGCAGAGCTGTCAACCAATCACCATCTGGTGGTGAGTTGGGTAAGATGGTGGGGGAAGCCTCTGTACAGACCTGGTAAGCTCAAACGTGTAGTGCGAGTGAACTGGGAACGTCTGGTGGATGCCCCTGTCCGGGAGACCTTCAACTCCCACCCCCGGCAGAATTTTTCGGGCATCTCTGTGGAGGCTGGGGGCATTGAGCCAGAGTGGTCATTGTTCAAAGCTTCTATTGCCGAAGCTGCGGTTGAGAGCTGTGGCCTCAAGGTCATTGGTGCCTCAAGGGGCGGCAACCCTCGGACTTCGTGGTGGACACAGGTGGTCAGGGAAGCCTTCCGGCTGAAGAAGGAGGCCTTCCGGGCTATGTTAGCCTATGAGACTCCGGACTCAGTTGCGAGGCATCGACAGGCCAAGAGGACGGCAGCCTCGGCTGTAGCGGAGGCAAAGCAGCGGGTGTGGGAGGAATTCGGAGAAGCCATGGAGAAGGACTTTCAGTCGGCACCAAAGCGTTTCTGGCAAACAATCCGGCGCCTCAGGAGGGGGAAGCGTGGATCCATCCAAGCTGTGTACAGTAAGGGTGGGACATTGCTGACCTCAACTGAGGAGGTGATTGGGCGGGGGAAAGAACACTTTGAGGAACTTCTTAACCCAACTACACCCTCAATGGTAGAGACAGAGCTGGAGGATGAAGGACGGCAAACATCAATCTCCCTGGAGGAAGTCACTGCGGTAGTCAAACATCTCTGCAGTGGCAAAGCCCTAGGGGTTGATGAGATCCGTCCAGAAATGCTAAAGGCTCTGGGTGTTGAGTGGCTGTCATGGATGACACGTCTTTTCAACATTGCGTGGAAGTCTGGGACAGTGCCTGAGGAGTGGCAAACGGGGGTGGTGGTACCCCTGTTCAAAAAGGGTGACCAGAGGGTGTGTGCCAATTACAGGGGTATCACATTACTCAGCCTCCCTGGGAAAGTCTACTCCAAGGTGCTGGAAAGGAGGGTTCGGCCGATAGTCGAACCTCAGATTGAAGAGGAACAGTGCGGATTCCGCCCTGGTCGTGGAACAACGGACCAGCTTTTCACTTTTGCAAGGATCCTGGAGGGGTCTTGGGAGTATGCCCATCCGGTCTATGTGTTTTGTGGATTTGGAGAAGGCATATGATCTGGTCCCTCCGGAAATACTGTGGGGGGTGTTGAGGGAGTATGGGGTGCGGGGGTCACTGTTGAGGGCCATCCAATCTCTGTACTGCCAAAGCAAGAGCTGTGTCCGGATTCTCGGTAGTAAGTCAGGCCTGTTCCCAGTGGGTGTTGGCCTCCGCCAGGGCTGCGCTTTGTCACCCATCCTGTTTGTGATTTTCATGGACAGGATTTCAAGGCGTAGTCATGGAGGGGAGAGGTTTCAGTATGGTGGGCTCAGGATTGAATCTCTGCTGTTTGCAGATGATATGGTCCTGTTTGCGTCATCAGTATGTGACCTTCAGCACTCACTGGATCGGTTTGCAGCGGAATGTGAAGCGGCTGGGATGAGGATCAGCACCTCCAAATCTGAGGCCATGGTTCTTAGAAGGAAACCGGTGGATTGTCTACTCCAAGTAGGGAGGGAGTCCTTATCCCAAGTGAAGGAGTTCATGTATCTCGGGGTCTTGTTCTCGAGTGAGGGGAGGATGGAGCGTGAGATTGACAGGAGAATAGGTGCAGCGGGAGCGGTAATGGGTGCACTTTGGCACACCGTTGTAACCAAAAGAGAGCTGAGCCAGAAGGCAAAGCTCTCGATCTACCGATCAGTCTTCGTTCCTACCCTCACCTATGGCCATGAACAATGGGTAGTGAACGAAAGGACAAGATTGCGAATGCAAGCGGCCAAAATGAGTTTCCTCAGGAGGGTGGCTGGTATCTCCCTGAGGGATAGGGTGAGAGGTTGAGGTGGTTCGTGCATCTAGTGAGGATGCTTCCTGGTCGCCTCCCGAGGGAGGTTTTCCAGGCACATCTTACAGGGAAGAGACCACGGGGCAGACCGAGGTACAGGTGGGGTGATTACATCTCTACACTGGCCTGGGAACGCCTCGGGATCCCCCAGTCAGAGCTAGTCGATGTGGCCAGGGAGAGGGAAGTTTGGAGTCCCCTGCCTAAGCTGCTACCTCCCCGACCCGATTACAGATAAGCGGGAGAAGATAGATGGATGGATGGATAATACTAAAATATTAAAGTTATAACAATATACAAAACATATGAGCTGGGAGCAGGCTAAAGGAGGGAGCCTATTTTAATATTTTATATTCTAAACTACACAACATTTGGATTGTCAACCATTTGTAACAGCGCCACTTCAGTAGGAAGTCCAGTAACAACTGGGTATTATACCAGGAAACACCACAACTGGGTTTTTCCCTAGCCTATTCTTATTTGTGAATACTTGTTTTTCAAGTTCAATGAATACTGGACCAGGCTACATATTCCACTCCAATATTGGCTGTTAAATCTTACCTACAGCACTGTTTTCATTTGTTAAACTTATATTTCTTATTCATAATGCTAGTAAAGACTGTGTTTTAATGGTGGTTTTAAGTGGTTTTAAGTGGTTTTAATTATAATAAGCCCTTTCAACAGTTCCTAACATGTTCCTGTTGATGTTGTGTGAAGGTTGAATGGCTGTCTTCTGTCAGAGAGATGCTGTGAAGCTCTGGCCTCAGTTCTCAGCTCCAACTCCTCCAGTCTGAGAGAGCTGGACCTGAGTACCAACGACCTGCAGGATTCAGGAGTGAAGCTGCTCTCTGCTGGACTGGGGAGTCCACACTGTACACTGGAGACTCTCAGGTCAGTTGGACTCAATGAGCAAACACTTACAGCACAGGGTTTATATCAGAAGACATTCAACTGATTCCATGCATTGAGGAGATCTTTAGAACCAGGTGACCATCTCCATCACTAAGGACTGCAACCACCCTGGGCACCATCTCTTCTCCCCCTACGGTCTGGTCGCTGGTTCTGCAGCATCCGTACAAGGACAAGCAGGTTTAAGGATAGTTTATATCCACAGGCAGTGACCTACTGAACTGCTAGGAGTGCTGCCACTATCATAACATTGTCATTAACATTATACTGTTATACTTTGCTTGACCTTCTGGACTCATTACAGTTACTGAACTGTACTGCACTGTATTCATGATATTGCTGCACTACTGGCACTTTAAAATGCTTTGATATGCTTTATGTACAATTCAAAACATGTACATATGATACATTAGTCACTTTATTGTTATTTGTATTGTCATTTTTACTGTGTATAGTATTGTTATAGTATTGTGTTTTTGAAATTCATACTGCTGGAGGGAATGGGGAGTAAGCATTCTATTGTACTTGTTGCAAATGGCAAATGCATCTCTTGAATCTTGATTTACATCCATAAAAGTACAATTTCAAGTTCTATAATATACAAAACATATATTTTTGTTCAATAATAGCATGTATTACAATACAATATACATTATATAGTTTAATATTAAAGTTATATCATATAAAAAACATATGAGCGGGAGCAGGCTATAGGAGGAAGCCTATTTTAATATTTGATTTGCTAAACTACACAACAATTGGATTGTGAACCATTAGTAACAGCACCACTTCAGTAGGAAGTCCAGTAACAACTGGGTATTATACCAGGAAACACCACAACTGGGTTTTTCCCTAGCCTATTCATATTTGTGAATACTTGTTTTTCAAGTTCAATGAATACTGGACCAGGCTACATATTCCACTCCAATATTGGCTGTTAAATCTTACCTACAGCACTGTTTTCATTTGTTAAACTTATATTTCTTATTCATAATGCTAGTAAAGACTGTGTTTTAATGGTGGTTTTAAGTGGGTTTAAGTGGTTTTAATTCTAATAAGCCCTTTCAACACAGTTCCTAACATGTTCCTGTTGATGTTGTGTGAAGGCTGAATGGCTGTCATCTGTCAGAGAGATGCTGTGAAGCTCTGGCCTCAGTTCTCAGCTCCAACTCCTCCAGTCTGAGAGAGCTGGACCTGAGTACCAACCACCTGCAGGATTCAGGAGTGAAGCTGCTCTCTGCTGGACTGGGGAGTCCACACTGTACACTGGAGACTCTCAGGTCAGTTGGACTCAATGAGCAAACACTTACAGCACAGGGTTTGATATCAGAAGACATTCAACTGATTCCATGCATTGAGGAGATCTTTAGAACCAGGTGACCATCTCCATCACTAAGGACCGCAACCACCCTGGGCACCATCTCTTTTCCCCCTACCGTCCGGTCGCTGGTTCTGCAGCATCCGTACAAGAACTACCAGGTTTAACGATAGTTTATATCCACAGGCAGTGACCTACTGAACTGCTAGGAGTGCTGCCACTATCATAACATTGTCATTAACATTACACTATCATAACATTGTCATTAACATTACACTATCATAACATTGTCAATAACATTACACTATCATAACATTGTCATTAACATTACACTATCATAACTTTGTCA
>JANIIK010000121.1:1320885-1345885 GCA_027704905.1 Muraenolepis orangiensis
TATCATCTTGCATGACATGACAGCCTGCTCAGCTATAAAGCTGCTTTAACTACTACCAGGAACGCCTACTTCTCAAGTCTCAACTTGAACAAGAACAACCATAACTTTATCTTTGACACAGTAAGAAGCCTGACGCAAAAACACCTCAAACAGTCAGCTCCTCACTCTCTGCAAGCAACTTCTTGGATTCTTTGAGCTCAAAATGAGTCTATTATATTATACATTATATAATTATTATTAATGCTTCCCCTACCCATCATGCAAGAGATAATATGTGTCGCTCCTGAAGCAACCTTCCTACAGTTCAGCACAATCTCATTGGATGAACTTGCTAAACTAACACAGGCCTCTAAACCCACTACCTGTATGCTGGACCCTCTCCCCACCAACGTTTTTAAGGAACTGTTCCCAGTGGTTGGGCCTACTTTGCTTAACATTATGAACTTATCCCTGTCTACTGAAACAGTTTCATCTACCTTCAAGACTGCTGTGATAAAACCTCTACTGAATAAGCCCAACCGAGACCCAGAAATACTTAGCAACTATTGCCTCATCTCTAACCTTCCTTTCCTTTTGAAAGTACTGGAAAGAATTGTAGCTGACCAAACCATCAATCAAAATTGACCACAGTATCCTCTTTGATCGTCTCCAACACTATGTTGGCATCAAAGGCTCTTCTCTGGTTCAGATCTTATCTCACAAATAGAACACTATTTATTCTTAGTGAAGAGTCACAATTGAATCACTGTAACCTGTCCTCGGTCCTTGGTCCTTTGCTCTTTGCAATCTACATGCTCCCTCTTGGTGATATTATTCACAGGCATGGTATACATTTTCCACTGTTATGCTGATAACACCCAACTCTATATTCCTATCAGGTCTAACGACTCCTCCCAGATCCAGAAAGTTGAATCCTGCCTGACTGCAATCAAAAGATGGATGCACTAGCACTAGCTTACCCCTGCTGCCGATAAGTACTAGGCTAGAGGTTCTCCACATGTTCCATGTCCACCCTACCCCATCTAACCATACCGCAGTCTGCTTCTGTTTTCCAGTGTGCCGCTGTGATGCCCACCTGAAGAATACCGGCCAGCACCACACACACATTATATTTTCATTGTACTTTTTCTTTTCGTTGTACATAACTATGTACATTACTATGTACGTAACTTATGGCACCCATTGCACTCCTGAACCATCCCTGGAAGGAGGGATCCCCGCCTCGTGTTCCTTTCTTCCTACATAAATAAGAGAGTTTTTTCTTGCCCTTAGGGGGGCTAGGGTTTGGGGGGTGGGGCTAAGGGGGGGGTGGGGCTAGGGTTTGGGGAGTGGGGCTAAGGGGGGGTGGGGCTAGGGTTTGGGGGGTGGGGCTAAGGGGGGCAGGGCTAAGGAGGGGCCGGGCTAGGGTTTGGGGGGTGTTGTAAACTTGTTGCCCGTGAAGCCCTTTGAGACTGGAACTGTGATTTAGGGTTAGACTAATAAAATAGACTTTACTTGACTTGATTTAAATCAGTTGAATGTCTTCACATATATGTGTCGTAAGTGTTTGCTCAGTGAGTACAACTGACCTGAGAGTCTCCAGTGTACAGTGTGGACTCCCCAGTCCAGCAGAGAGCAGCTTCACTCCTGAATCCTGCAGGTGGTTGGTACTCAGGTCCAGCTCTCTCAGACTGGAGGAGTTGGAGCTGAGAACTGAGGCCAGAGCTTCACAGCATCTCTCTGACAGACGACAGCCATTCAGCCTTCACACAACATCAACAGGAACGGTGTTAAAAGGGCTTATTAGAATTACAACCACTTAAATCCACTTCAAACCACTTCAAACCACTTCAAACCACCATTAAAACACAGTGTTTACTGGCTTTACTAGTCTTTATGAATAAGATATATAAGTTTAACAAATTATAACAGCGCTGTAGGAAATATTTAACAGCCAATATTGGAGTGGAATTTGTAGCCCGGTCCAGTATTGTCCAGTAATCATTCTAATTGAAAAGCAAGTATTCACAAATATGAATAGGGTAGGGAAAAACCCAGTTGTGGTGTTTCCTGGTATAATACCCAGTTGTTACTGGACTTCCTACTGAAGTGGTGCTGTTACTAATGGTTTACAATCCAAATGTTGTGTTGCAAATAAAATATTGAAATAGGCTCCCTCCTATAGCCTGCTCCCAGCTCATATGTTTTTTTTATATTATATAACTTTAATATTCAACTATATAATGTATATTGTATTATAATACATGCTATTATTGAACTAAAATATATGTTTTGTATATTATAGAACTTGAAATTGTACTTTTATGGATGTAAATCAAGATTAAAGAGATTTATTTGCCATTTGCAACAAGTACAATATAATGCTAACTCCCCCTTCCCTCCAGCAGTATGAGTTTCAAAAACACAATACTATAAAATTACTATACACAGTAAAAATGACAATACAAATAACAATAAAGTGACTAATGGATCATATGTACATGTTTTGAATTGTACATAAAGCATATTAAAGCATTTTAAAGTGCCAGTAGTGCAGCAGCAACATGAAAACAGTGCAGTACAGTGCAGTAACTGTAATTTGTCCAGAAATTCCAGTAAAGTATGATGGTGTAATGTTAATGATAATGTTATGACAGTGTAATGTTAATGATAATGTTATGATAGTGTAATGTTCATGACAATGTTATGATAGTGTAATATTAATGACAATGTTATGATAGTGTAATGTTAATGACAATGTTATGATAGTGTAATGTTAATGAAATGTTATGACAGTGTAATGTTAATGACAATGTTATGATAGTGTAATGTTCACGACAATGTTATGATAGTGGCAGCACTCCAAGCAGTTCATTAGGTCACTGCCTGTGGATATAACCTATCCTTAAACCTGGTAGTTCTTGTACGGATGCTGCAGAACCAGCGACCGGACGGTAGGGGGGAGATGAGATGGTGCCCAGGGTGGTTGCGGTCCTTAGTGATGGAGATGGTCACCTGGTTCTAAATATCTCCTCAATGCATGGAATCAGTTGAATGTCTTCTGATATCAAAGCATGTGCTGTAAGTGTTTGCTCATTGAGTAACACTGACCTGAGAGTCTCCAGTGTACAGTGTGGACTCCCCAGTCCAGCAGAGAGCAGCTTCACTCCTGAATCCTGCAGGTCGTTGGTACTCAAGTCCAGCTCTCTCAGACTGGAGGAGTTGGAGCTGAGAACTGAGGCCAGAGCTTCACAACATCTCTCTGACAGATGACAGCCATTCAGCCTTCACACAACATCAACAGGAACATGTTAGGAACTGTGTTAAAAGGGCTTATTCGAATTTAAACCACTTAAATCCACTTAACACCACTTAAAACCACCAATAAAACACAGTCTTTACTAGCATTATGAATAAGAAATATAAGTTTAACAAATTATAACAGCGCTGTAGGTAAGATTTAACAGCCAATATTGGAGTGGAATTTGTAGCCCGGTCCAGTATTGTCCAGTAATCATTTTAATTGAAAAACAAGTATTCAGAAATATGAATAGGCTAGGGAAAAAAACAGTTGTGTTTTTTCCTGGTATAATACCCAGTTGTTACTGGACTTCCTACTGAAGTGGCGCTGTTACAAATGGTTCACAATCCAAATGTTGTGTAGATTAGAAAATAAAATATTAAAATAGGCTCCCTCCTATAGCCTGCTCCCAGCTCATATGTTTTGTATATTATTATGACTTTCGTATTCTAGTATAGTGTATATTGTGTATTATAATACATGTTATTAGTGAACCTACAGAGATGTTTTGGAGGCTTTGACCACTGGCAGAAGCCTCAGAAGACCCTCCTCTGAAGCAGAGTATTTATTCAGGTCAAACACGTCCAGCTTCTCTTCTGATGACAGTAAGATGAAGACCAGAGCTGACCACTGAGCAGGAGAGAGATCTTCTGTGGAGAGACTTCCTGATGTCAGGTACTGTTGGATCTCCTCCACCAGAGAACGGTCATTCAGCTCATTCAGACAGTGGAACAGATTGATGCTTCTCTCTGGACAGAGATCTCCACTTAACTTCTTCTTGATGTAAGACACTGTTTGCTCATTGGTCCCTGAGCTACTTGCTGTCTGTCTCACCAGACCTTGAAGGAGAGTCTGATTAGTCTCCAGAGAGAGGCCCAGGAGGAAGCGGAGGAACAAGTCCAGGTATCCGTTCTCACTCTGTATGGCCTTGTCCACAGCACTCTGGTAGAGGAGTTGGACCTCTGTTTTCATTCTAACAACAATATAAATTCTGTCTGTTAAACTTTTTTCTGAGAGCAGATTGACACCATTTTCGATGAAGAACCGGAAGACGTAAAGAGCAGCCAGAAACTCCTGGATGCTCAGATGAACAAAGCAGAACACCTTGTCCCGGTACAGCCCACACTCCTCTTTAAAGATCTGGGTGAACACTCCTGAGTACATTGAGGCTGCTTTGATATCCATGTCACACTCTGCCAGGTCTGACTCGTAGAAGATCAGGTTGCCTTTCTCCAGCTGGTTAAAAGCCAGTTTTCCCAGAGAAACAATGATATTACTGCTCTCTGAACTCCAGAATGCATCTGTTTCAGCTCTCCCATGGTACTTCTTGTCCCCCTGTATGGACTGGACCCTCAGGAAGTGGATGTACATCAGAGTCATGGTGTTGGGCATCTCTTCTCCTGTCTGGTTTGTTTTGAAGAAGTCCTCCAGAACTGTAGCAATGATCCAACAGAAGACTGGGATGTGACACATGATGTGGAGGCTTCGTGATGTCTTGATGTGGGAGATGATTGTGCTGGCCAGAGTCTCCTCTCTGAATCTCTTCTTGAAGTACTCCTCCTTCTGTGGGTCGGTGAACCCTCTCACCTCTGTCACCATGTCAACACACTCAGCAGGGATCTGATTGGCTGCCGCAGGGCGTGTGGTTATCCAGATGCGAGCAGAGGGAAGCAGGTCGCCCCTGATGAGGTTTGTCAATAGCACATCTACCGAGGTCGACTTTGTGACATCAGTCCAGATCGGATTGTTCTGGAAGTCAAGAGGAAGTCGACACTCATCCAGACCATCCAAGATGAAGACAACTTGGAACCGGTCGTATCTCAAGATTCCTTTGGTTTGAATAAAGAAGTGATGAATAAGTTCCACCAAGCTAAACTCTTTCTCTTTCAGTAAATTCAGCTCTCTGAAAGTGAAGGGAAACATGAAGTGTATGTCATGGTTGGCTTTGCCTTCAGCCCAGTCCAGAGTGAACTTGTGTGTTAAGACGGTTTTACCAATGCCCGCCACTCCAGTTGTCATTATTGTTCTGCTTGGTTGATCTTGTCCAGGTAAGGGTTTAAAGATGTCTTCACATTTGATTGGTGTTTCCTCCTTGGCTGGTTTCCTGGAAGCTGTTTCAATCTGTCTGACCTCATGGTCCTTGTTGACCTCTCCACTGACTCTCTCTGTGATGAAGAGCTCTGTGTAGAAGTCATTCAGATCTGTTTGCTGTCCTGCTTTAGCGATTCCCTCAAACACACGCCTGAACTTCTGCATCAGATGAGACTTGATGTTATGTTGGCACTCGACTGCAGAAGTTCCTAAATTAGAGAACCCAGAAGACAGGTTTATACATGATATTGACAGAACAATATGATTGGTGTAATGACAGTACTATAATACATTATAATTTAACTATTACTATAATTGACTTGCTATGCTAAATTAACAAGATAGTGTTGCATCTCTTCAGATATTCTGCTGTTGATCTGGAGTATATTGTGTAACATTCTTTAACCTGATAGACCCACAATAATATATATATATATATATATATATATATATATATAAATACACTATAACACCCTACAATAACACTACATATCTGGATCAAACCATTTAGCCTGAAACCCCCACAATAACCCTACACATCTGCATCAAACCATTTTACCTGATACCCCTAGAATTACCCTTCATATCTGGGTTAAACCATTTTATCTGATACCCCACAGTAACCCTACAAATCTCGATCAAACCATTTAACCTTAAAGAAGATATATATGGAAAATTTAGAAATATTTCAAAATATTCTCTGTGTGAGTCTTCTGTTTTTTTTCAAAATTCAAAATAATAGTCTCTTCTATGTATTCAAAATAACAGTCTCTTCTATGCTTTCAAAATAACAGTCTCTTCTATGCTTTCAAAATAAGAGTCTCTTCTATTTTTTCAAAATAAGAGTCTCTTCTATGTTTTCTAAATCAGAGTCTCTTACCCATCCTCAGTTTGTGGGCCAGTTCCTCCTGGTTCATCTCCATAAGGCAGAGCAGTGTGATGTCGGTCACTCCCTCTATGGCACGCCTCCTCTGCTCCTCTTTCTTACCAT
Source organism: Muraenolepis orangiensis (assembly GCA_027704905.1). Taxonomy (NCBI): domain Eukaryota; kingdom Metazoa; phylum Chordata; class Actinopteri; order Gadiformes; family Muraenolepididae; genus Muraenolepis; species Muraenolepis orangiensis. The sequence goes on from JANIIK010000121.1 coordinate 1,327,248, forward strand.
CCTCCTCCTCCTCCTCCTCCTCCTCCTCCTCCTCCCTCTGACTCTCTGAGCCTTGTGGGTCATGTGGGAAGAGAACCCTCCAGAGCTTCTTCAGCTCCTGGTCTAGAAAAGCGTGTGCGTTCTCCTCAGCCCTCTGGAACAGAACATGAATGAGAACTTTCCTGTGAGCTGAGGACATCAGAAGCATCTGTCCTTGATTCAGGTCTGGTCTAAAGAGGGAAGCCTGGAGACTCTGAGCACCACAAGAGATGCTTTTTAATGTTCATGTAGAGCTGAAGGCTAATGTCTTGTTGGACTTTTACACACCTTGATCAGCTCTGTTTGATGCTGCTGTACAGACAGAGCACTGGTAACCTTTGACCTCTCCTGGTGTGGTCTGTGGAGAACGAACACACACACACACACACACACACACACACACACACACACACACAGATAATATGCATTTACAACATTGACGATGTAAATGGACAATATTATACAATAAATGCAAAAATAAAAAGATAACAGTGTGTGATTCAGGGCTCTCTCTAGAGCAGGGTTCTCAAAGTGTGGTCCATGAGCCATAGCCAGGGGGTCCGCAAAATAATATGTAATATTAAGAAATACATAAAAAAAAAAAACTGCATATCTACAGATCAAACAAGCATATTGTGTTCATTAGTCCCACCCATGTTGGCTTTGGGCCTAAATAAACTCGGCTGTGATTGTGACATATCACGTCGATCATGACTCATTCACTTCACTCAACAAACCGTTTCTGCTTCTGAGAAGCTCTGCTTATTAGCCATCCCGCTGGCTTGCGAAATAAATACAGATCATAAATATACGAAATTGTGTTATTCATCTTGTCAATATGAATACTTGTGAACTGCTGTATTTATATGTTTGCGTACCCCAGTGTTATGCTATTGTCTGCTTCAACTAATGTACACCTTGTAAGTCGCTTTGGATAAAAGCGTCTGCCAAATGCCCTAAATGTAAATGTAAATGTAAATCAATATTTCAGTCCGTCTGGTCAGTCCACGCTAAGCCCAAACAAGCTAAATTGAGAAACATCTATGACAATTATGCAGAGGTTTTTTTTATAACATCATTGGGAGACGGAAGTGCGTCATGTGTTCTTCAGGTAAGAACGAAGCCATGAAGCCAGCCAGGCAAGGAATACATCAAGCACGAGCTTCATTACTATGATGTGTTCTGTAACGTGTTATGATAACCTCTGTTATGATAACCTCTGTTATGATAACTTCTGTTATGATAACTTATGTTATGATTGATCCATCTATCCATCTTCTCCCGCTTATCCGTAATCGGGTCGCGGAGGTAGCAGCTTCAGCAGGGGACTCCAAACTTCCCTCTCCCTGGCAACATCAACTAGCTCTGACTGGGGGATCCCGAGGCGTTCCCAGGCCAGTGTGGAGATGTAATCACCCCACCTGTACCTCGGTCTGCCCCGTGGTCTCTTCCCAGTTGGATGTGCCTGGAAAACCTCCCTCGGGAGGCGACCAGGAAGCATCCTTACTAGATTCCCGAACCACCTCAACTGGCTCCTTTCTACGCGAAGGAGCAGCGGCTCTACTCCGAGTCTCTCACGAGTGGCTGAGCTTCTCACCCTATCCCTCAGGGAGATACCAGCCACCCTCCTGAGGAAACTCATTTTGGCCGCTTGTATTCGCGATCTCGTCCTTTCGGTCATTACCCATTGCTCATGGCCATAGATCGAGAGCTTTGCCTTCTGGTTCAGCTCTCTTTTGGTTACAACAGTGCTCCAAAGTGCACCCAATACCGCTCCCGCTGCACCTATTCTCCTGTCAATCTCACGCTCCATCCTCCCCTCACTCGAGAACAACAGGCCTGACTTACTACCGAGAATCCAGACACAGCTCTTGCATTGGGAGTAGAGAGATTGGATGGCCCTCAACAGTGACCCCCGCACCCCATACTCCCGCAGCACCCCCCACAGTATTTCCCGAGGGTCCCGATCATATGCCTTCTCCAAATCTACAAAACACATGTAGACCGGATGGGCATACTCCCAAGCCCCCTCCAGGATCCTTGCAAGAGTGAAAAGCTGGTCCGTTGTTCCACGACCAGGGCGGAATCCGCATTGTTCCTCTTCAATCTGAGGTTCGACTATCGGCCGAACCCTCCTTTCCAGCACCTTGGAGTAGACTTTCCCAGGGAGGCTGAGTAATGTGATACCCCTGTAATTGGCACACACCCTCTGGTCACCCTTTTTGAACAGGGGTACCACCACCCCCGTTTGCCACTCCTCAGGCACAGTCCCAGACTTCCACGCAATGTTGAAAAGATGTGTCATCCACGACAGCCCCTCAACACCCAGAGCCTTTAGCATTTCTGGACGGATCTCATCAACCCCTGGGGCTTTGCCACTGTGGAGATGTTTGACTACCATAGTGACTTCCTCCAGGGAGATTGATGTTTGCCATGGTGTTTGTTATGGCCAATCCATGACTAGCACAGAATATGAAAATATAATTATGTTATGATAACCTCTGTTATGATAATCTCTGTTATGATAACCTCTGTTATGATAACCTCTGTTATGATAACCTCTGTTATGACATCTGTGAACATCACACACACACACACACACACACACACACACACACACACACACACACACACACTCTGTGTTTGAAACTCCTACCTCTCCTCTCTGGAGGGGCATCCATCTTTAAACTGAGTAGGATGATCCATAGACTGGTCACTCTTCATGGAGACACAGCTGGGTCCAGGGGAGTCCGCTCTCTCCTGTATTCTTCTAGAACAACAAGAGCCAGGATTTATGGATATTCAATAGATGCTGAATTGTTATAATCTGATCAACCCTCACCTCTTCTCAATAGACTGATTCCCATCTTTAAAGGTTAAAGGTAGATTCATAGACCGGTCACTCTTCATGGAGACACAGCTGGGTCCAGGGGAGTCTGCTCTCTCCTTCTGCTCTGGTCTTCAACACAACACACACACAGCTTTTACTGACACTAACGATGGTGTCCTGATACATCACTGCTGAGCTCTGAGATGGACCACAGTCAGAGTCACTTAGAGATCCTCTTCTCACCTGTTAGCTCTGCTCTGGCGGCCATGTTCCCCAGACAGAGAGCTTTTAGAAATGTCAAAATATTTCAAATCAGTCTGTGTGAGTCTCTTCTATGTTTTCAAAATCAGAGTCTCTTCTATGTTTTCAAAATAAGAATCTCTTCTATCTTTTCAAAATAAGAGTCTCTTCTGTGTTTTCAAAATAGGAGTCTGTCCTATGTTTTCAAAATAAGAGTCTCTTTTATGTTTTTAAAATAAGACTTTCTTCTATGTTTTCAAAATATGAGTCTTATCTATGTTTTTTAAATAAGAGTCTCATCTATGTTTTCTAAATTATATTAAAAGTATATAAATGGTATTAACATGTTTCAAACTAAAATGTGTTTATGTTACTATAAAACAAGCTTTGGGTAGAACATGTTTAGAATACAAATAGTTTCAATGGCATCTAGGAGTACTTAAGGTAGTTAGCATATGTTTATTTGGTGTGACAATTTTGAGGGGATCCTTGGAGGAATTTTTTTCCAATGTAAGAAGTGTGAGATTCCCTGCTCTCAAGGTAAATAAAGAGATGACAGTGTGTGAGTCAGGGCTCCCTCTAGAGGTGGAGAAAGAGATGACAGTGTGTTTTACCTGAGACCACCGGTGGACCAGATATAAACCAGGCAATATAAACCAGGCAATATATAAATATACAGTGTATATTTATAAACTCCAATGATGAATCATCACCTCTTCTCAATAGACTTATTCCCATCTTTAAAGGTTAAAGGTAGATTCATAGACCGGTCACTCTTCATGGAGACACAGCTGGGTCCAGGGGAGTCTGCTCTCTCCTTCTGCTCTGGTCTTCAACACAAAACACACACAGCTTTTATTGACACTAACGATGGTGTCCTGATACATCACTGCTGAGCTCTGAGATGGACCACAGTCACAGACACTTAGAGATCCTCTTCTCACCTGTTAGCTCTGCTCTGGCGGCCATGTTCCCCAGACAGAGTGCTTTTAGAGGTAGGATCCCCCTCCTCTCTCTCCTCATTCATAGTAGACTGGAGACCGGAGCCTATTTCAAGAAGCTGGATTTGCAGGTTAACCGGAGATGTTAAGACAGAATTCAGGGAATAGCAGGATCTTCAGTTTCAGATACCAAGCTTAGACTGATCTCAGTTCAGTTATCACGGTGACTCCTGCTGTGAGCCTCACATGCTGCTTACCTGAGGACTATACTACCAAGCAGGATGTGGGGTTAGTGAGTCACTTCAGGTTAACCCTGAGGACTATACTACCAAGCAGGATGTGGGGTTAGTGAGTCACTTCAGGTTAACCCTGAGGACTATACTACCAAGCAGGATGTGGGCTTAGTGAGTCACTTCAGGTTAACCCTGAGGACTATACTACCAAGCAGGATGTTGGGTTAGTGAGTCACTTCAGGTTAACCCTGAGGACTATACTACCAAGCAGGATGGGGGGTTAGTGAGTCACTTCAGGTTAACCCTGAGGACTATACTACCAAGCAGGATGTGGGGTGAGTGAGGTATAGGTCCTTAATGACCCCTGACCCCTACCTGCTCCTAAATTACATGTGACCCCTACCTGCTACTTAATGACCTCTGACCTCTACCTGCTCCTTAATGACCTCTGACCTCTACGTGCTCCATAATGACCTCTGACCCCTACCTGCTCCTTATTAAACATGTATTCACTGGCAGTATCTTTGTATGGAGCTGTCTGATAATTTATTAATAAATATTAAGATATGAGGCTACTTTTCAAAGCCATGTTTTATGGTGGTTATTACAACATGATTAGGGTAAAGGGGACACAGGTGTCTCTCTCATAAGGCGATATGTAGATGGGACCATACCGTCATGTCTATTAAGTTACAATCCACACACACACACACACACACACACACACACACACACACACACACATACACACACACACACACACACACACACACACACAGTGTAGGGCAGAGTGTAGGGCAGATTGTAGAGAAGAGTGTAGGGGCAGAGTGTAGAGCAGAGTGTAGGGCAGAGTGTAGGGGCAGAGTGTAGGGGCAGAGTGTAGGGCAGAGTGTAGAGTAGAGTGTAGGGGAAGAGTGTAGAGCAGAGTGTAGAGCAGAGTGTAGGGCAGAGTGTAGGGGCAGAGTGTAGGGCAGAATGTAGGGCAGAGTGTAGAGCAGAGTGTAGGGGCAGAGTGTAGGGCAGAGTGTAGAGCAGAGTGTAGGGGTAGAGTGTAGGGGCAGAGTGTAGGGGCAGAGTGTAGGGCAGAGTGTAGAGCAGAGTGTAGGAGCAGAGTGTAGGGCAGAGTGTAGAGCAGAGTGTAGGGCAGAGTGTAGGGCAGAGTGTAGAGGCAGAGTGTAGAGCAGAGTGTAGGGCAGAGTGTAGAGCAGAGTGTAGGGGCAGAGTGTAGGGCAGAGTGTAGAGCAGGGTGTAGGGGCAGAGTGTAGGGCAGAGTGTAGAGCAGAGTGTAGGGGCAGAGTGTAGGGCAGAGTGTAGGGGCAGAGTGTAGGGCAGAGTGTAGGGCAGAGTGTAGGGGCAGAGTGTAGGGGCAGAGTGTAGGGCAGAGTGTAGGGCAGAGTGTAGAGCAGAGTGTAGGGGCAGAGTGTAGGGCAGAGTGTAGGGCAGAGTGTAGGGGCAGCGAGGGCTTGGAGGCTGCAGCAGCACGTAGCTTTTACAGATAGCGTCGCTTTGCTCCTCATCTGAAATCCTAAATATCTCCAAATTATAGATCCGTTGTTTTTTTTCTTTGAAACTAGCCCTTCCACATTACCGACTGGCGCCATGTCCGTCTCCATGTTGCTGGAAAGTTGTGTGAGAGCCTGCGTGCAGACGCAGAGAGGGGGCGGGGCTGAGCGTATGATGATAGAGTGGTCGCTGGTTCGATCCCCAAACTGTCAAGGTGTCCTTGAGCGAGACCCCCTAACCATAACTGCTCCTGACCTGCTGGCTGGCTCCTTGCATTAGAATGTTTTATCTAGTTAATATAATGTTTTATCTGGTTATTAGAATGTTTTATCTGGTTATTAGAATGTTTTATCTGGTTATTAGAATGTTTTATCAGGTTATTAGAATGTTTTATCTGGTTATTAGAATGTTTTATCCTGTTATTAGAATGTTTTATCTAGTTAATATAATGTTTATCTGGTTATTAGAATGTTTTATCTGGTTATTAGAATGTTTTATCTGGTTATTAGTATGTTTTATCTGGTTATTAGAATGTTTTATCTGGTTATTAGAATGTTTTATCCCGTATCAGCCGTACACATAAGCTGCCTGGACTCTTGAGACACCGGTACTACTGCTACTACTGCTATACTACTACTATACTTCTACTACTAATACTACTACTACTACTATAGTGCCTGAACTAGAACCACACTACTACTACTATAGTACTTCTACTATAGTACTACAACTACTATAGTACTACAACTACTATAGTACTACTTTAACTATAGTACTTGTACTACTGCTAATATAGTACTACTATAGTAGTACTACTACTACTACTACTGCTACTACTACAGTACTTCTAATGTTGTACTACAACTACTACAGTACTACTAACTACTACTACTAGTACTGCTACAACTATAGTACTGCTACTACTGCCACTACTATAGTACTACTACTACTACTACTATAGTACTACTACTACTACTACTATAGTACTACTACTACTACTACTACTACTACTACTGTACTACTACTACTACTACTACTGTACTACTGTACTACTACTACTGCTACTGCTCTGCTTAATGTGGAGGATTGTATCCTCTTTATTGGTCTCATGTACACACAGTGAAATTAGTTTATCTTTTAACCCATCCTAGTACTAGGAGCAGTGGGCAGCTATTGTCTACTACTACTACTACTACGACCACACTACCACTACTAATAATCGTTCGTTCGACGGGGGGGGGGGCAATCGTTCGTTCGACGGGGGGGGGGGGGGCAATCGTTCGTTCGACGGAAATGTCATCAAGGATGCAAGCTGTAAGGGTCAAGTACAGGGATCAACAGAAGTACATTTGCTATGAGGGTCAACTGACCTTCAAATCCTTTTTGGATTGTGGTGAGTGAAAATTAAACATATTTCACACTAACCCATTGAACATACTTGGGATGTCAGTTTATGCGTGGCACAACTGAAAGAGGTTTTTCATGCATGTGTATCAGAGGCTATACAGAAATACACTTGATTTGTGGTTACAGGCCGTAAAAGGTGGACTTAATGGATGTCTACACACACACACACAGACACACCCCCAGACAGAGACACACACACAGACACACCCCCAGACAGAGACACACACACACACAGACACACCCCCAGACAGAGACACACAGACACACAGACAGACAGACAGACAGACACACACACGCTCTGTTAGAATAAAACACTTTCAATACAAATCCTTATGACTCATTTGGCTTGATTCTAAGTGACAATCATATTTATTTTTCCTTAACTTAAATCAGTAGTGGGGCTTATCTTATCTTATGTGAATATTTTGCATTCCATGTATAATTAACAACTCTTTGAGTAATAATAGACATTTCCACTTAAATTGTGTTATGGTTATTGTCAATCACACCAGATTTTTGTTCACATGATTTCCAGATTGGTTAAGCTCCTCTGCAAGCGCCTCCTTTACAAGCCACAGCGATGTGGACACTGATGACACCATACTGCAGCATAGTCCTGCCTCTACAGAGAGACAAGAGGATCGTTTAGCCAAAGTAAGCTCTGCAGATTTCATTACAGCCTTTGTCTCAAAGTTTAAACAAACTTGAAAATGTAGTGATAAATGACAGAAAGTTGTGAAGTAATGATTATATTGTGTTTTTTAACACTTGATATTTTATGACTGTTTTAAACGTTTCAGTGTGTTCTTTTTATTATTACTTCCACTAAGATGATGCTCGGACTAAACGCCTAACAGATGCCAGGAGACGCCATATGGTCAAGATATTGGTTGCACAAATGACAAGTGATCATAGGTATGTTTTCATAAAATCATAACATACCTACACACCAAGGACACTTTTATTGACTTGATATGGTGAAGCACAACACCCTTCTTTTACAGAAGTTGTGTGTTTGTGTCTCACGCTGTGTGTGTCTGTGTCTGTAGGACAAGTCCTTCAAGGCGTGTTAAAGAGGAATACGCAAAGGGCCTCACTTCCTTGTTCCCAAACCTGGCCGATCCTAGGAGCAAGTTTGGCTTTGTAAGTACATTAGAAACTCAAAATGTAAATGTGGAAATGATTACACTGTTGGGTGATGTTTCCAGTTCAGCTAAAGAGTATAGGTTATTCCCTATCTTTATTCAAGAGTGTGGTCTTTCAATTTGAGCGTACAATTTATTGATTTCACGTTCAGATTTTGTATTTCTTTCCCTCAAACCCTGTCCTCTCACTCAAATGGCGCCTGCTTGCGCTTAGATTTGCTCTGCTGGGATTCAAGTACTTCATTGTGATTGACAAACATACACGACATGTCTTGCACATGATAAGAAATTGGGTTTAGTTAAACACTTTGGTTTATTGACCTTTTTTATTGTAAACATCATTATGGTTCATTTATTATATTGTGAGTAAAATTAGATTCTATTTGGAGTAAAATTAGATTCTATTCTGAGTCAAATTAGATTCTATTGGGAGTCAAATTAAGTTCTATTGGGAGTAAAATTACCTTCTATTGGGAGTAAAATGTACCTTCTATTGGGAGTAAAATTACCTTCTATTGGGAGTAAAATTTACCTTCTATTGGGAGTAAAATTTACCTTCTATTGGGAGTAAAATTAAGTTCTATTGGGAGTAAAATTTACCTTCTATTGGGAGTAAAATTAAGTTCTATTGGGAGTAAAATTACCTTCTATTGAGAGTAAAATTACCTTCTATTGAGAGCAAAATTACCTTCTATTTGGAGTAAAATTACCTTCTATTATGAGTAAAATGGCAATAGAGTTGTTTTTAATATACACTACATAGAGTAAATAACCATTAAGCAGAGTAAAATCTAAGCACATAATAGAGTAAAATCAACTCCAAAAATACAACTCTGAACAAAGAGTACATTTTACTCTATATAGGTTGGGACCAAATGTTATATTTTTAGAGTAAAATTTTCCTCAATTTGAGTAAACCCACTTACCTGTTTTCTGCCTATTCGCTACTTCGACCCCCCGTTTTGCAAATAAACCACCTGTTCTCCCCTCTCTGGTCTGTTGTCTGCGTTCGGGGTCCAACCCACACACTGCATTGTGACAACTATAGTACTTTGACTATAGTACTACAACTACTATAGTACTTATACTACTACTATTATAGTACTGCTACTATACTGCTACTACTATAGTACTACTACTACCACCATCGCACTACTGCTGTTACTGTTGCCTGAACTACAACCACACTACTACTACTATAGTACTTCTACTATAGTACTACTTTAACTATAGTACTACTGCTAATATAGTACTACTGCTACTATTATAATACTACTCATTATACTATACTACTACTACTACTACTACTAAGGTACAACTACTACTACTGCTACTACTATAGTACGACTACTGCTACTATTATAGTAGTACTACTACAGTGCCTGAACTAGAACCACATTACTAATACTACTAGTACTACTACTATAGTACTGCTACAACAACCACTACTTCTGCTACTGCTACAACTATAGTACTGCTACTACTGCTACTACTACAGTACTACTACTACTAATAATATAGTACTACTACTACTTTATAACTACTATTACTACTTTATTACTACTACTACTATAGTACTACCAAAACTGCTACTACTATAGTACTACTAATACTACTGCTACTGCTCTGCTTAATCTGGAGGATTGTATCCTCTTTATTGGTCTCATGTACACACAGTGAAATGGGTTTCTCTTTTAACCCATCCTAGTACTAGGAGCAGTGGGCAGCTATTGCTACTACTAATACTTATACTACTACTACTACTACTACTACTACCCCACTACTACAACTACTACTACTACTAATACTACCACACTACTACTACGAATACTACTACAATTACTACTCCTACTACTACTACTACTATAGTGCCTGAACTGGAACCACACTACTACTACCACTATAGTACTTCTACTATAGTACTTCTACTACTATAGTACTGCTAGTACTACTACTATAGTACTACTAGTACTACCACGACACTACTACTGTTACTACTACTACTACTACTACCACCACCACACTACTACTGTTACTACCAATACTACTACTACTACTACTACAACTACTACTACTATAGTGCCTGAACTAGAACCACACTACTACTACTATAGTACTTATATTATAGTACTACTACAGGACACAAGGCCCTAACAACATGTCTTTGAGGCGCTAACAACATGTCTTTGAGGCCCTAACAACATGTCTTTGAGGCCCTAACAACATGTCTTTGAGGCCCTAACACCATGTCTTTGAGGCCCTAACAACATGTCTTTGAGGCCCTAACAACATGTCTTTGAGGCCTGGTCAATCCTCTGTCGTGACAGGAAGCACCTGCAGATGTTTCAAGTCAAGCGGCTGACAGGACAAAGAGCCTCCATCCTACATCAGCCCCGGTTACTTCCCCTCGGGGCTCACTCCATCCACACTTGATTGCATTCTGTGTGAACTGAGACTACTGTCTGAACCGAACCATTTGTTATATGTTACCATTGTTTAACCTTTACATTGGTTTCTAACATATACTTTATGTCATTATTTTGAATAAATATTCTTTAAAAGTCATCTCCTAAAGATACTATTTATTCCATTTCTCACAAACCGGGTATGAATAATCCACAACAGTACTTTGAGCATCAGCCAATCACTTTATCACCGGTTGAAAGGTGACTATAGGACCAGTTTAATAACCAGGTAACATGTGACGACAAGGTGCCAGTAAGGGCTTGGTGAATAAGGAGACACCGATGTCTAACTGTTAGAATATCCACCCAAGCTCTTCTTACAAGAACCAATGATGTGTGGAATAACCGTCATGAGGGGAACACATCTTGCAGAGGAGGATGACCTGAATCTAGGGCTTTATGAGTGGAGGCGTGTCTCCAGATAACATAACAGCCTCAATCATCCACTTCCTGCTGAACTTTGGAACTTTAGCTTTTGGTGACTCAGTTTTTGATCCAGCCAGATACCAAGATAGTGTCAGTGACAGAACTATGTTTATCTCTGAACCTTGACTGGTGCTGACTTATAACACACACTATTTTGAGAGGTGAGCTGATTATTAACTAAGGACTCCAGGATTTGAGCAAGAGGGACAATGTGAAAAATGGCCAATAGTTATTGAGATCATTTTTATCACGCCTTTATCCAGCGGGACACACACACACACACACACACACACACACACACACACACACACACACACACACACACACACACACACACACACACACACACACACACACACACACACACACACACACACACACACACACACACACACACACACACACACACACACACACACACACACACACACACACACACACCAGAAGAAGAAAGCCAACACAAGACTTAATGAAAGGTTCATTCAAGGTAGGTTTGTTAAACCGTATGTTAAAGATGTCTGTACATATATACATATAATACTACATTAACTTAACAATGGTATATGCCTTTTTAAATAAATGATCTAACGAAAACCTGGAATTAGAAGAGAGTGAACATAACGTATTCGATGCGCACTAACTAATACGATATCGACTTCCGCGTTAACTAATAAGGAAGTCGATACCGTATGCTGTGTGAAAACGGTAAAGTGCGTCAGTTCGAACAGGCTGGTACATAACAAGTTTAGAGACATACTCTTTAACCCCTTGATCAACACTCACTACTCACCTTATAACGCTGTCCGCCGTTTAGTTTTAAAAAGACTTGTTTACTTTGTCTCCAGACAGAGAAGAACTGCCGCCACGTCGTCCGTTGCTGCCTGGCTTCTGCTTAAAGGTTACTTTCACTTTCTCCACGTCTCTTCGAGTCTATCTCGTGCCCCCCCCCCCCCGTCTCTGGCCCCGCCCCTGGCATCTTGCCACAGAAAAATAAATGCACACACATATAACCATATAACCGATTTATCTGTGAAAATACTGATAACATAACTATTTTAACACTTCGAAGGCACAACAATCATGTCCCCGTGTTCAAATACCGAACAGCGCCCCCTAGCGCAATTAAAAAGTACTGTACGGAGTCCTCCCCAAGCTCCCCATTGAAGTCCATTAGAACAGCGGTCCTCCACCTTATTGGAGCCCCGGACCGCTTTCATGGAAGACAATATTTTCAATATTTGTTTTTGCCTTCAAGGAGTGGGGGACAAATATGATGAAATAAAATGATACTACCGGCATAAAAACATAAACATATACTGTCTATTGTGGTGGAGTGACATCATTCACCCGTGGAACTATCGGTGGGGTTTTGTGTTGCCGGGGACTTTAGTGCACTGGACTTTAGAATATTAATTAGACTTTGAATTCACCTCCTCCGACTCCCGTCTCTCAGCACTACAGTGTGTGTACTTCAATATGTGTGTGTGTGTGTGTGTGTGTGTGTGTGTGTGTGTGTGTGTGTGTGTGTGTGTGTGTGTGTGTGTGTGTGTGTGTGTGTGTGTGTGTGTGTGTGTGTGTGTGTGTGTGTGTGTGTGTGTGTGTGTGTGTGTGTATTTATAAGTGTGTGTATTTATATAAGTGTATCTGTGTTTCTATAAGTGTGTGTATGTATAAGTGTGTATGTATTTCTATAAGTGTGTCTGTATTTCAATATGTGTTTGTGTGTATTTATAAATGTGTGTATTTCAATATGTGTGTATTTATAAATGTGTGTTTATTTCCATAAGTGTGTGTGTGTTTATATAAGTGTGTTTTATATTTATAAATATGTGTGTGTGTATTTATAAATGTGTGTATTTCTAAGTGTATGTGTATTTCTAAGTGTGTTTGTATTTATAAATGTGTGTATTTCTAAGTGAGTGTGTATTTCTATAAGTGTGTTATAAGTGTGTGTGTATTTCTAAGTGTGTTTATATTCCTAAGTGTGTGTGTGTGTGTGTGTGTGTATCTATAAGTGTGTGTGTTTCTATAAGTGTGTGTGTAGCAGACATCGCTGCCAGGGGACTCAGAAGACCCCAGGCTCAGGAGAGTTTGATGGAGCGAGTCCTTTTTTATTCCCCACAGGCCCTCCAAATCAAGCCGTTTAAACAATAGGCCACAATGCAGCAGGGATACGTGAGAGGGACCCAGACGGCGTCTCCTCCTCCCCTCGTACTCCGTCCTCTCTCACCGTCACCCAGACCCAGAGACAGAGGAACCCTCACAACATGTCAGACAGCGCCATCACCTCCATTAGAAACAGCTGCCAGTCGGCCGCTCCCACTTCCTCGAGACCAGTGCACCGCTTAGCCACGCCCCTTTCCACAACAGTGTGTGAGTGTGTTTGAATGTGTGTGTGTCCATATAAATATGTGTGTGTGTGTGTTTGTATGTAATAGTATTTAAATGTGTGTGCATTTATAAATGTATGTGTGTGTTTGTATGTATGTATGTGTATTTCTATGTGTGTGTGTGTGTGTGTGTGTGTGTGTGTGTGTGTGTGTGTGTGTGTGCGTGTGTGTGTGTGTGTGTGTGTGTGTGTACAGTATACAAATGTGTGTGTACAGTATATGTGTGTGTGAGTGTGTGTGTGTGTGTGTGTGTTGCTACTACCGACACAGAGACACTGAGGAACCATAATCCCAGAACCCAAACCCAGGGAGGAGATCCTCCTGGGTGAATGTGGACTGGAAGGTGTGGATGTGTGTCAGTGTGTCTGAGGACCCTCCATCTGGGGACACTCTGTAGAAGGACAGAGTGCCAGCAGGCCGGTCCACATACACTCCTACTCTGTTAGAGGGGGGGAGACTTATGACTGTGATATTGTACCGAACAGACCATCATTAAAACAATAAAGACTCCAGGACTTGTTGTTTGCTCCAAGCCAGCTGTCATCCCGTCCTCTCCTTGTGATTCCTCTGTATGTCACTCCTATATAAACACATCCTTCCCTCTCTGCCTCCCAGTAACAGCAGCCAGTCAGACTCTCTCTACACAACACCTGGTGACGGGAGTCAAATCTCTCGGGGTGATCAGGATACGACTTCTTCTCTCTAACACACAGAGAGTACTCTGTGGGCTGTGTTTGGGTCCAGTGTGAGTTCACACGCATCTGATGGAGAACAAGACATGATTACTCTGCTGAACTGTTGTTGTTGTTCCTAGAAACTGAGCCCAGACTGTAGTTTGTGTTCTCCTGATGTTCTCAGTCCCTCAGCGTCACCACATGGGCTCTGTGTGTGTGATCAATATATTAGTAGTATCAGGATTATTATGTTCTAATGTCTTTCATAACAATAATAATAATAATTGGATATTTCTAATAATATAAATAATAATAACACTTATAATAATAGTAATAATAATAATAGTAGTATAAATATAACTATTAATATTCATATTTGTATTAATAATAATAAAATAATAATATTCATAATTATAATACAATAGAGTAATCATTATTCAAAACATTCACAAAAATAAATATGTTTTATTATTCTTATTACTCTGGTCCTTATTTTAACAATAAAGATAATGATAATGATAAGAATAAAATATAGATATATATTTTAGATATAATATATTATACACTAATATTAAAGGGAAAGCTACTCCGTTTGGGTCTCAAAACGTGTTGGTCAGCATTTCTGATATTTTGGACTGAAATGTAGAACGTTATCAAACGGGGGACATGTTGTGCTACTTCCAGCAGTTTTCTATTGGCTCCGCCCCCTGGCTCCAGTGAGAGTGGGTTTGGACAGCGTTTGACCACGCCCCTTAAACCTGCTCTTTTGGAACCCAAATTATTTTTTTCTAAAACCTTTACGACGCTTTGGAAACTGTTAGGCAGATGATCAGGGGACAGGCCAGGGGTTTGGATACCGGGAAGTCGATCAGCGGAGTACCGGCAGGTACTAGACAGGCGAGTAGTCCGGGACGGGAGAGGAGTCTGGATACCAGTCCTTAAACTATCAGGGCAACAACATATTTAATATGTTACATTATTCCTCTGAAAATGTATTATTTAGGAGTCTGAATTGGTACTTTAATGGATGTAAATCAAAATTCAAGAGATTCAAGAGATGTATAACAAGTACAATATAATGCTTACTCCCCAGTCCCTCCCACAGTATATATAACACTATACTATAAACATACTATACACAATATAAATGACAATAAAAATAACAATAAAGTGACTGATGGATGATAGATACATGTTTTGAATTGTACAGAAAGCATATTAAAGCATTTTAAAGTGCCGCAGCATCATGAGTACAGTGCAGTACAGGGCAGTAACTGTGATGAGTCCAGAAAGTCCAGCAAAGTAACAGTGTAATGTTAATGACATGTTATGATAGTGTAATGTTAATGACGTGTTATGAGAGTGTAATGTTAATGACAATGTTATGATAGTGTAATGTTAATGACAATGTTATGATAGTGTAATGTTAATGACATGTTATGATAGTGTAATGTTAATGACGTGTTATGAGAGTGTAATGTTAATGACAATGTTATGATAGTGTAATGTTAATGACATGTTATGATAGTGTAATGTTAATGACAATGTTATGATAGTGTAATGTTAATGACGTGTTATGATAGTGTAATGTTAATGACATGTTATGATAGTGTAATGTTAATGACGTGTTATGAGAGTGTAATGTTAATGACAATGTTATGATAGTGTAATGTTAATGACAATGTTATGATAGTGTAATTTTAATGACATGTTATGATAGTGTAATGTTAATGACAATGTTATGATAGTGTAATGTTAATGACAATGTTATGATAGTGTAATGTTAATGACATGTTATGATAGTGTAATGTTAATGACAATGTTATGATTGTGTAATGTTAATGACATGTTATGATAGTGTAATGTTAATGACATGTTATGATAGTGTAATGTTAATGACAATGTTATGATAGTGTAATGTTAATGACAATGTTATGATAGTGTAATGTTAATGACAATATTATGATAGTGTAATGTTAATGACAATGTTATGATAGTGTAATGTTAATGACAATATTATGATAGTGTAATGTTAATGGTAATGTTATGATAGTGTAATGTTAATGACAATGTTATGATAGTGTAATGTTAATGATAATGGGTGTGTGTGATGGGTTAGGGGAGGGGGGCTTGATCCATAGGCCTACCGCCCAGATAGGGCCACGTCCCCAGTATCAGCAGTACCCCCCCCCCCCCCCCCCCCCATTTTAAGAACACGCGTGTAGTTGGCTTATTTTTCCTTGGTTGCAGTGTCACCCCTACGTGTGTAGTGTGCCTGATTGTAGGGTCACCCTGAATTAATAGGGCACGTATGTAGTTGGCTAAGAGCCCTTATTTTATCCTTGGTTGCAGTGTCACCCCTACGTGTGTAGTGTGCCAGTTTGTAGTGTCACCCCTACGTGTGCAGTGTACCGCCTGACGAGGGGGGGGGAACCGGATAGCGGGGGAGGAACTAGCAGGGTGGGGAGACCACCGGGAGCAGGGCCCCTTATAGCCTAGCCTGTAGTCCCAGAGGCAGCCCCAGAGGCAGCCCAACGCACAGTGTACTTTTATAGGTTTAATAGTACTGTATTTTATGAATTATATTGGGAACCCCCTATGTGTTTAATAAAGATTTTTATACTTTTATTCAGTGTATCCTATGTAGCTACCCGCTTGCACTGTGTGGATGCATGGATTAGGACATTCTCCGTGGTGCACTAGTGACACATGTTATGACAGTGTAATGATAAAGACATGTTATGATAGTGTAATGTTAATCACAATGTTATGATAGTGTAATGTTAATGACAATGTATGATAGTGTAATGTTAATGACATGTTATGATAGTGTAATGTTAATGACAATGTTATAATAGTGTAATGTTAATGACAATGTTATGATAGTGTAATGTTAATGACAATGTTATGATAGTGTAATGTTAATGACAATGTTATGATAGTGTAATGCTAATGACATGTTCTGATAGTGTAATGCTAATGACAACGTTATGATAGTGTAATGTTGATGACAATGTCATGATAGTGGCAGCACTCCTAGCAATTCAGTAGGTCACCGTCTGTGGATAAAAACTCTCCTTAAACCTGGTAGTCATTAGACAAATGCTGAAGAACCAGCGACCGGACGGTAGGGGAGAAGAGATGATGCCCACACTGTAAAAAAAAGAATGTTGTGAAAACTCTAATGATCAAGGCAACATGATGCAAGAGATGTTTACGTTTTCTCAAATTTTGACTACAATTGTTGACTTAACTAAGGTTTTAAAGTTTAGACAAGAGTTCTGCCAACTTGGACCTTCTTGTTCACCTAAATATGATATTCTTGTGAGGTTAACAATGAAATTCCTGTTTCAATGCCAGGTATTTCTACTGTCAACAAACACAGATGTTGTTGTTGAATAAATATATAATTATTGTTTGAGTGAGATATAACTTTGCCTTAATAAATCAAGGAAAATGTATGTTGCTGTAATTGTCAATGAATACATGAATAGAACAAATAAAGGGCACACAGCTGAAAGTTAGCTGAAATCTTATTTTATAAAATGCCTGTGAACTTGCACTTCCACACATCTTGTAAAGATATTATAACAGCATGAAACCTTAACTAGCCGTGGCAGTAACTTGCCATACGATGAACCTAAACGCACAGATATAAATAAAGCCATCATCAGTGTAATGAGACATCATTATCTGTTTAAAGCAGCTTTGCTAGACGTTTAAAGCATGCATTTTTCACATGCTGAAGATATGCATTTTTTTAAATGCACGTTCTGCAACATAACACAAGTTACAGACATTTCTTGACATAACATCTAGCAAAGCTGATTTAAACAGAAAATGATGATGGCCTTTAAACACAGATTCTGAGGATAATTTCTGCTTCTGCTTTTATCCATTTATCCAGGTCAACATAGGATTCACACAGCTGACATCACTGTGGGCCTCAGCCTCTTCAGCACATTCAAATCAAAGAATTTAAGAATAAAACAAATACAAAAATTAAAATCCAGTGCCTCTTGTTAACTGGCAACTCACAATTCCACTAATGTCTATTTCACAGGCAAATGGGACTTGCATGCTAAAAATGACAGCATGTGCAAGCATGGACATCCATTGAAGTTTGACTGATCACTAACAATGTACTTTTGAAACAGTTGAAACTGGATATGCCCCTCTTGTGAACTGGCAACTTACACTTCCACAAATTCTGTGATTCTCTATTTCAGAAGAGAAGGTGACATAGGCTTAAAATGGAATAAATGCTGTGAGGTTTTACATGAGCACTAAGCACAGTGCACTGGAACAGGCAAAACAGGTTAAAGTCATGTCTGGCTTCCCCAATAACATTCACAGCAAAAGCTTG
>JANIIK010000121.1:1350885-1395885 GCA_027704905.1 Muraenolepis orangiensis
TGGAACAGTGGATGCGTGTGTGGGGTTATCAATATATCAGTTATCAGTTACCCAAACATCTTTAACATACCGTTCAACAAACCTACCCTGAATGAACCTTTC
Source organism: Muraenolepis orangiensis (assembly GCA_027704905.1). NCBI lineage: Eukaryota > Metazoa > Chordata > Actinopteri > Gadiformes > Muraenolepididae > Muraenolepis > Muraenolepis orangiensis. The sequence goes on from JANIIK010000121.1 coordinate 1,350,988, forward strand.
ATTAAGTCTTGTGTTGGCTCTCTTCTTCTGGTCACTTACTGTGGTGTGTGTGTGTGTGTGTGTGTGTGTGTGTGTGTGTGTGTGTGTGTGTGTGTGTGTGTGTGTGTGTGTGTGTGTGTGTGTGTGTGCACCTACACCGCACACACACCAGTGTCTCCTTTACCCTAATCATGTTGGCCAGAAGGTGGTGGATTCAGCGCCCCCTAGTGGTGCAATCAAATATATAAATAAAACATGGGCTTTGATAAGCAGCCTCATATCTTAATATTTAATAGTAATATATCAGACAGTTTCATACAAAGATACTTACAGTGAATACAGGTCATTAGAAGCGGGTAGGGGTCAGAGGTCGTTAAGGAGCCGGAAGGAGTTAGAGGTCATTAAGGAGCAGGTATGGGTTAGAGGTCATTAAGGAGCAGGTAGGGGTCAGAGGTTATAAAGGAGCAGGTATGGGTTAGAGGTCATTAAGGAGCAGGTAGGGGTCAGAGGTCATTAAGGAGCAGGTAGGGGTCAGAGTTCATTAAGGAGCAGGTAGGGGTTAGAGGTCATTAAGGAGCAGGTAGGGGTCAGGGGTAATTAAGGAGCAGGTAAGATTAGGGGTCATTAAGGAGCAGGTATGGGTTAGAGGTCATTAAGGAGCAGGTAGGGGTCAGAGGTCATTAAGGAGCAGGTAGGGGTCAGGGGTCATTAAGGAGCAGGTAGGGGTCAGAGGTCATTAAGGAGCAGGTAGGGGTCAGAGGTCATGAAGGAGCAGGTAGGGCTCAGAGGTCATTAAGGAGCAGGTAGGGGTCTTAGGTCATTAAGGAGCAGGCAGGGGTCAGGGATCATTAAGGAGCAGGTAGGGGTCAGATGTCATTAAGGAGCAGGTAGGTGTCAGAGGTCATTAAGGAGCAGTTAGGGGTCAGAGGTCATACGAGAAACATCTGGTATTCTTGGAGGATTTCAAGTGAAGAAAGAGGAACAATGGTGGTCCCAAAGCACCATAACATTCAGTGTGATCTAGTGACTGTTCCTCCCCTTGAGGCTTTATTAACAAACAACAGAATCAATGGTCCCTCACATGTCCTCAATAAACAGAAGGACTCCAATAAGAGAATAGCAGACGTTCTAAATCCTCAACAGGTGAGGACATCTCTTTAATACGTGTTCCCAACACAAGGAATCAATATTCACTTTAAAGTCCCAACAGGACCATCACTATCTGTTCCCATGGACCACTTGTATTGATGACCAGAGTATCAATCAGGATCCCTGTTACTAGCTCATGTGTGTGTGTGTGTGTGTGTATTTTAAGATGTGTGTATGTGTGCGTGTATATGTGTGTGTATTTTTATGTCTGTGTGTGTATTTATATATGTTTGAGTATGTCTGTGTGTGTGTGTGTATGTTTATAAATATGTGTGTGTGTTTGTGTGTGTCTGTATGTATGTGTATTACAAGATGTATGTGTGTGTGTGTGTGTGTGTGTGTGTGTGTGTGTGTGTGTGTGTGTGTGTGTGTGTGTGTGTGTGTGTGTGTGTGTGTGTGTGTATTTATAAATATGTGTGTATGATATGTAAATATGTGTATGGAGGTGAGGAGGTGGGGGAGGTGAGGGAAGTGGGGGAGGTGAGGAGGTGGGGGAGGTGAGGAGGTAGGGGAGGTTAAGGAGGTGAGGAGGTGGGGGAGGTGAGGAGGTACACTCAAAAAACTAAAACGATGGTTTACTTAATTTAATTGGTGAAACATTTTTACACTTAAAAATATTGAGTAAATCTTAAAGCTGTGAAATCATTTAAATGTACCTTATGAATTGAGTAAATGTAAGTAAAAAAATCAAGTAGGTCTAAATAACTACATTTAGTACCATAACATATACAATTGAGTAAATATAATTAAAATCCTAAGTCAATGCAATAGTAACCCTAAGTCAAAACCACTATTTTCTTTTAGTAGATATCACTTAAATGCTAGGTAGATGTAACTGAAAAGGAGACTATTATTTAACAAAACAAATGTGTGAAATTTACTCGATGTTTTTAACTGCATTTAATTAAAACTGGACGATTAAATTATATAAATATATGTGTTACATTTACTTATTTTTTTAACTGTATATACCCTTTACTCCAGGAGTGCTTTACCTGAGGTCAATACATCTAATAAAACCAAAATGATAAACGTAACACAATAAGCAATTGTACACATTGACATTTAAATTACACATTTATTGTTCAAATTTGACCATGACATTAAGTCTCAACCTGGTTTCGTTTGCAAATTACATTTGTAACAATTAGGGGCTGTTCTTGACAAAATACACACACAAATTTGATGACTAATCGATTAAATCAACATATTCTTTACAAAGAATCACACAAAAACACCATTTTAAAATCCTTGTGTTTACCAGAGATATCTACGAGTGTCCGTTAGGGACATTATTCAAAAATACCATTCACATACACATGTGAAGCACTCTCACACACATGAAACAATCTCTTATACACATGAAATGCTAGTAAAAGTTAGTAAAGTTAGTAAAGTAAAGTGCTTCACATGTGTATGTGAACGGTATTTCTGAATAATGTCCCTAACGGACACTCATAGATATCTCTGGTAAACACAAGGATTTAAAATTGTGTTTTTGTGTGATTCTTTGTAAATAATAGGTTGATTTAATCGATTAGTCATCAAATTAAGTTTCTTACAAATAAGACATTCACCATGAAAAAAATTGAAAAGTAATTGACTAAGAAGGGGCAGACCTGGTAACAATGGCCAAGCTATAAAAACAATCCTTTAAAAACACGGGTAAATTGCAACAAGACCAATTGCAGCAGAGAAATCTTAACTTGGATTATTTAACAGTAAAACTTTTAGGCATTTTATCTAGCTTAACTTTCAAACAGGTAAATTTTTGCCAATGAGCATGTGAACATTTCCATTGAGCTATGGGAGCAACGGGCTGAACTAAACTCTGCATATGACTGAAATGCACCAAGAACAGTGACACTTTACAACAACACCAGTCCAAAATGCAAACAATGGAACTCTGAACTCGTACCTTTTAGCATCTTGCTGAACAGTAGTCGGCAACTACATATGCAGGCAATTTTTCAGTCTTTGAACTTTGGTTGAAAGGTTGCCAGGATCCAGCTCCAACAGTAGTTTTTGGAATACCTCAAAACTATATTTGAGATTCTTGGGGTATCTCAGATCCAAGGCATAGGTTAGTCCCAACAGATAGCAGCAGGCTCTGCTAAGATCCCCAAGACTTCGGAGGACAGGGATGCCCTCAATCACAATCCCTACATCAGTAGGTTCATCGACTGACACATCTTGGTTCTGCAGCAGGTAAATCCTCATCACCTCCTCTGCCAACTCCTCTTGTACACTCACAGGTGCATGAGCAGCATCCTGCAGACATTGAACAGATAACTGGTTAGTGCTTACTTTCAGCCTGCATTTTACAAGACACACAAAGAGCAATTCCTCACTGCTCACTCACTAAGTATGTTATTGATCATCACAGTCATCCATGATTACATTATTTAAAACTTCAAAACTAACACTGTTAAAAATCCTGCAAACTATTGTACTAACTAGGGCTGCAGCTATAGAGTATTCTAACGATTAATTCATTAATCGGATAATACATTATTTTGCTTTATTAAAAGAGCAATAGTAAATATAGAAAAGAGAAAATAAGACCGGCCTCTTAAAATGAACAAGAAAAATCAACATTGTTATTGTTTAAATTGCATACAATAATATTATCTGTCAAAACTAGACCCATCTAGTGCATTACGTTTTAAAGAACCCATTTTCTGAAATGCAAAAACGAATTGTTTTTTTATTTCAAATAACTTAAAAAAAACAACGGTATATGTCTTCTGGGCTACTCATATAAGGCTACTATAATTGTAACTGATCACTGCACATCTGTATTGGCCTCGGTCTCACCTCTGTGCCACGCTCTGTCTGTTTGTCTGCTTGACTGAGTGCGTGTATGTCTGCCCCACTGCTCGATAATTTTTAGTAATCGAGTTACTTGAGGAATCATTTCAGCCCTAGTACTAACCTCAAAGTCCTTGATCAAGGCACTCACATCTTCTCCCAGATGGTCGATGAGACATCGGATGACAACCTCTCGTTTTCGCTGAATGGGGATTCCACTCTGCAGAACAGAGCATTCTTTCAACAACCAATACAATTTATTACTCTGCACATTACTCAAGCAGACTTTTGCTTTACTTTAATGTCAAACTGTTTCAATTTAATTAACATTAAAGAAATGAAACATTGTCAGTATAGTATGTTGTGGAGGGATGTAAAGTAGATGCAAGAATAAAACGTCTAAAGTAATTAGTGATTGTAATTAACTTACAAAGCAAAGAAATGCGATTGAGACAGGTGGAATTATTAAGGCAGTTAAGGAAGTAACTGTATAAGTGGGGGATAACATGTTAATACCTGAAGTAGAATACTCATTTTTGCCCGATGTCGCTCTCCGACAGCACCCTTTTTCCCTTGGAACATGGACAACAGTTTTGGGGAATAGAAATCCAACATTGACATGAACTTTGGCTCAAGATTCAGTGTGGTGATCCTCTGAAACTCTGCGCTGACCTGGAAGAGAGAGAGATGAGAAAAGAGAACAAATTAGTTATGATTCAATTTATTGTCATTTCAATCCATCAAAAACTAAAGTCCATATAGCTTTCAATAGGATGTAAAACTGACACATGCAGGTTATCCGTCCGTAATGTCTGTGTTGACCACTGCTTAAAGACAATTCCATTTACTCACTTGCGAGACATCAAACAAGACAGGCCATCTGTCCTTGATGTCTTCTATGCTCATCTGTAGACTGATGACATCATGTCTTCTATGTGCAAAAGTTCTGCACATCAAGTCCTTGATGGCTGTGCTGTCTCTCTTCTTGGATTCGGCGATTAGTTGGTGTCGATCCAGCTCGCGTTGTTCCTTCGTGTCTCCTGCGGGATAATGTGGGAGAAACACCACTTCTCCTTTTCGTGCTTTCTTTATGTTCTTTGCAGGTGCCCGGTCATCAGGGCGCTTATTCTTAATTGAATTGCAGGTAACCTCAGGAAATCCAAGACTTCGGAGCTTCGACCTGTAATTTCCCATCTTGTATTTCAGACTATACATCCATCCAATCCAGCCATTACGACTGCCTGGTTCCGTCAGACATGGGTGCTTTTTGACTAAAGCCTCTGCCACCTCACCAATCTGAAGGCCTGAGGGGTATGCTGTGTAACTGTACATGTAGTCTGCCAATTTTTCCATGATTTCACACTTCACCAGAGTTTTGTTCAGCACAGTACAATCTTTGACAAATTCTTCATTGGCATTTTTCAGTACTGTCTCTGTTGCCACAGAAAAAAGTGGAATGACAATTGCATCCGGCCATAATGTCCTATGAGGGCTAACCGCGTCTTGTGATGACACTGACATGCCATCTGTCTGGTCCATTGAATCAGTTGCAGAGCTTGAACTGTCATTCAAATGGGTTAAATTTGTCTCGTTTTCAGTCAATGTCAACACAATTGATGGAATGATCACAACTTTGATTGTCCCTTTGTGTTTGATCTGGTTGGTAGAATGGAGTGTGAAGTAATCGCCAAAGTCCTCATCAAAGTAATGCAGGGTAAAAACCTCAATGAGTCCAAATGTCTCCTTTACAGTCTCATGCAACTGCTCCACAGTGCTGGGTATTCCTGAGGACAGTAGAAGCTTCTCACTCCGGTGTTCTATAATAACCTTCAAGGCCACCAAATCCATCTGGACAGAAAGAAAAAAACCTGAATGAGTGTTTGCCAGAGTCTAACACTTGCAAACAATGTGACGTTTCAATGTCACCATGCGTTTGCCTTCCACAAAATATGCTGCCAAGGGATATGTGTCACCAAGTTCTCTATGCTGTAGCAGGGTCATTTTCCCAGAGTGTTCCAACATAAATGCTCTAAAATGTTCATCATACCAGCCGTTAAGGAATTTCACAATGAAACTGAGATTGTTGTCTACAATAACAATCTGTGAAATCTCCACAAAATCAGGTAGACCACCAGTGGACCCATACGGCAAAACCATCCCAGCAGCATATTTAGTTCCATGGTGTATCACTACATTGGCCAAGTTCACAGAGGTTTGTGTTGGATAAACTTCCTTGAAAGACTTCTGTATTTCCATATCAAGTAGTTCTAATGGAAGAGATGATACTTTAGTGACACATATTGTAGGTTTTGAAGCATTTGCTTGTGAATTGTATGCCATCATCATTTGGTGCTTTGAGGCAAGTGACATCAATATGTTTCTGAAGCAGTTTGTGTATCTAGCAACTTGCTTAAAGAAGCTATGTTTTGCCTCAAAGCGCATAGTCCAGAGGCTAACCAAAGGACCAAACCCTCTTATCATATCAGGATAATGCTCCAAAAAATGGTGCTTTGGGATTAGTTTTTGCTCTGGGAAAACTTCCAACAGCCTGTGGCGATGTTCTGATATCAGTGTATCTAAGTAGCAAATACTTTCCTCAGTATGAATAGGGGATACTACAAGCTCAGTAATGTCTTTTAAATTCATGAGAACTTGCCATGCTGGATCATTCAGTGGTATCTTCGCACCAATAATGAATGATAATAATCTTAATAATGTCCAGTTCTCACTAGCATTCCCACCAATAGTTTTGCAAGATACCAAATTTGTTGGGATAGGTTGGGGATGATCAGTTTTATCAGTCCATCTGTATGGAAATTGATTTATGGAATTGTTCAGTTCTATCAAGGTGAAATATCGCTTGCGGATGAACAGTTTAAAACATAGTGCCAATTCCAATGGAATTATGCCTTCAAAAAGGTCGTGTAAAACATCTGGTGGGTACCCTGTTACAAAATGGAAATAACTTAATTTCCCAGTTATGGGACAACCTTTCTTCACACCACAACAGTGTACCTGAGCAGGATTTCCTTTTACAGACTGAACATGTAAATCATAGTTATCTTTTGTTCTTGGTGGAAAAGCTCCTGAACGCACTTCCTTTTGCTGATAGTCAGAATGGTCCCCAATGCAAAACCTACAGATATAATGTCCAGAAAAGTTTTCAACAAGTCCACCCAAAGAATGAGCACCAAGATTGTCTGCTGAAACACAAAAAACAGTACCTCTGATATTTTTACCAACCTGAGGCAAAAAAATTCCCTCCTTCTCTAATATTGCGAGATCTTTCAAAAGAGGCTCCAGAACAGTTTCATAGCCAAATTTTTTTACATCATTCGCTTTACAAAGGAGAGCCAAATTAATTGATGTTAGCTGTGATCTCAGTTCAGATGGTACATCAGCAAGTACCCAGTAAACTGCTGTAACTTTGTGTTTTTTTCGCGAAGTTCCAAGAGGATTGCAGATTTCAAAATCGTCTACGTAAAGTATAAGTGAAATTCTGAACTCTTCATTAGCATGAAATGCATTTAGCTTGAAATATTGACCATCATGGAAGGATGCCAACTTTGAAATGTTTGAATGTTTAGTCAATACATTGTTCACAATGTCTTCATTTTTCAACAATTGCTGTAAGGTTTGAAGAATAGGCACATACTGAAAGCTGCAATTCCCCTCTGGATCCAAAATATACTCAACTGGCTCAATTACACTGAAGTTTTCCTTAAAATATTTTCTCCTCCTAAATTTGGAAGAAAATTGTCCCTCAGGACCAAAGGCTGCACTAAGAGGATTAGAGTGACACAGTTTGTCTACCAATTCACTGACAATTGCTTCATCAACAGCACAGTTATTCTTTGTAAAAATATCATTAACTAACTTTGGAATATACTGAGTTGAGGATGTGCAGATAAACTGAAGCTGTTCCACCAAGTCATCAACACATTTGCCAGAGACATTATAGATGCTTTCCAATTTTAACAAGAGAGAAGCAATATGTTGCACTATTTCACTTGAATTATCCCTTTCACAACCCAACTCTAAGGTGGTATCTATGTCCACATGACCATGCAAGTCCAACACTGGAAAGTGGATTTCATTCTCATTCTCTGGATGTTTTGCAATCACCTCAGTCTTAAAATCTTTCCATGAATAGGATCTGTGTTTTCTACTTCTGTGTGTCGCATAAGTCCCATATATGTTTGTCTTGAAATCACATCCATGAAAAGCACATTCTATGGTTTCATGTCTTTTCAAGTGGAAATTGATATGTTGAAAATAGTCTTTTGTATTGGGATAAAATGAGTCACAAATTTGACATGCAAAAGACTGCACAACTTCACACTCGTCAGTTCCCTGCAAATTGTGGGATCTATACAAGTGTGTTCGCAGGCCACTCCATGTCTTAAAGGAGCAAGGGCAGTTTAAATGAAGACAGGGTACTGAATATCCACGACCAAAGGTACCGTGCTTCAATCGATAGTGCTTGAGAAGTGACCCTTTCGCTGAAGCCACAAATGAGCAGAGCTTACATTGCCATTCCATAAGCTCCAACCTAAAAAAGTGAGGATAAATAGTGTTATCACATGGAGCGAACAGACTGGTTTAATGCTACATCCATTTACCTACATACTTTTTGGACTAATATGTTTTATCATACTGAGTTTTAAAAATGACACCCAATTGTATTTACTCATTGATGCCAATAAATACATCTACTCCAAACTATAGTTAATGGAACACCGTAATTGCACAAACATTTGGAAAACAGTCAATAAAAATGATTGGAGTTGCAGTGTTCAGAGCCAGGATCCTCAATTGCAGTATACAACGCAGAAGTAAATGCTTAATATCCATGACCCAATGTTTCAGGGATATAATTAGTAACAGTTTGTATTATCAAATCCTAGATATTTGTATATAGTCACTGTTTATGTTTCTAACAAGTGCTTCCTGGCCTTTGCAATCCAACATGGTCAAAATCAAGGTGCAACAAATGTTGCTTATTCCCGATTTCTTAAACTTGTATAAAGCAAACTAATATGTTGTCACAGTTGTTTCAGTGTTTAATAAGATAATGACATTTACCTTCCGTTTTGTTATCTTTGTTCAACCGTTAGCCAGTCGGTGCTGTGAAACAGATATTGAAAATATTTAACATGCTTCACAAAATTCAACTTTACTTGCTCTAGCCATCATCAAGTGTTCCCTCATAAATATGACAAAACATAAGTTGGGCAAGTAGGCCGCTCCTCTTAAGAAAATACAATGCCTTATTATAATAAAGATGAAACAGTTTCATATAGGGCGGCTCGATTATGGCAAAAATCATAATCTCGATTATTTGGGTCAATAATTGATATCACGATTATTAAAAACTATTATCCATTTACTTTATAAACATTAATATATTGGAGAAAAACATTTGAACAGTATGTTTTTGACAGTTGATTACCCTGAACTTTAAGTGTAATTCAACTGAAAAACCAAAAAAACGAAAAGGGGTGGGTGAAAAGGGGTGAACGCAACATTTCGGAATTAAAGTGGGAAAAGTCTATTGCTTAATGTGTTAGGTCTAAGTTGAAGCGTGTGCTCTGCTCACTGGTCCACTCACAGCGGCAGAGCTGCGTAGTCAGCAGAACCTGAACCTCTCCCGATTATACTTCACTCGCGTTTATGTCCATATCGATCAGATCTAGCTAGTTTTAGTTAATTATATGACCGCCTCCTTATCAGGGATACCTAAACAATAAGCGTTGCTTAGTAACCGGGTGTGGCGGCAAAGCCCCCTTCACAGCCTGTTCAAGGCGAGACTGTTGCGCCGTTATTCCGGCATGGCGGGACTAAAGACACACATATTCGCCGGTGCTGTTGTGTTACACGTCAGGCCGGCATGCCATCTAATGTCACTCACTGGGGCAGCATTATGCTGGCATTGCCTGATTAAGTATTAAAAAGTCGACGTAATGGCGGATCTACAGCATTTCTGAATAAGTGTAAACGGGGCATAAAATAAACAGCTAACTATGCCACACAGACATCTGGTTGGTTAAGTACGTTAAAACAACAACTGCAGACAACGCAGGTGCTAATGTTTCTACTTTTTACTCGAGTAAAACGTTAGCTTCACTTCACCTGGTTGACTGTGTCCACCATGCGTGTGTAGAAGCGGACAGAGAACTAACTAGCTAGACGACAGCATGGCTGCAAGTGTGACAGTATTTAGATAATTACACACTATAAAGTTGTATATGCAACAAGACATCAATATTCAATATTTCATTAACTTCTGCTTGCTGGCTACTTACCAGGATTTGCAGGGAGTTTTCCTGGTGGTTCTCTTCTTGGTGTTTGCTTGCTTGTTGGTTGTCGCAGATAGAAAAGGAGATTTCCCATGAGCACACTATATTTGCGCGCGATGGTGTCCACGTGTTCAGGTCATGACGTTTAGTGTAATTTACTCAATGTCTTAAGTTGTTGTTAAAGATTAAGAATATTGATTTGGAATGATTAATAATTGCTGTTCCTGAAACTGATCAGTATAATTAGCCAATTCTCAAATATTTTGACTGAAATTTACCAAATATATTAAGGATATCTTAAAAATATAATTTGTTAGTCAAATACTCATTTATTTTCATGTAATCAACTTAAATAATAGTAGTAATTTAAGACAAAATTAACTGTTGGATTTTTAAGCTTTTATTTTGGTATGTCCAACTCAAACAATTACTTTGGTGATATTTAGAGATTTTATTAAGGTAATATAGCTTTTTATTATTGTGATATCTACAAAGCCACTGATTTAGTTTTTTGAGTGTAGGGGAGGTTAAGGAGGTGAGGAGGTGAGGGAAGTGGGGGAGGTGAGGAGGTGGGGGAGCTGAGGTGGAGGGGGAGGTGAGGAGGTGAGGAGGTAGGGGAGGTGAGGAGGTGGGGGAGGTGAGGAGGTAGGGGAGGTGAGGAAGTGAGGAGGTGGAGGAGGTGAGGAGGTGTGAGAGCTGGGGGAGGTGAGGAGGTGGGGGAGGTTAGGGAGGTGAGGAGGTGAGGGAGGTTAAGGAGATGAAGGAGGTGGGGGAGGTGAGGAGGTGACAGAGGTGAGGAGGTGACGGAGGTTGGGAGGTGAGGAGGTGGGGGAGGTGAGAAGGTGAGGGAGGTGAGGAAGTGGGGGAGGTGGGGGAGGAAAGGAGGTGAGGAGGTGGGAAGGTGAGAAGATGAGGAGGTGGGGAGGTGAGGAGGTGAGGAGGTGGGGGAGGTGAGGAGGTAGGGGAGGTGAGGAAGTGGAGGAGGTGAGGAGGTGTGAGAGCTGGGGGAGGTGAGGAGGTGAGGAGGTGGGGGAGGTTAGGGAGGTGAGGAGGTTAGGGAGATGAAGGAGGTGGGGGAGGTGACGGAGGTGAGGAGGTGACGGAGGTGACGGAGGTTGGGAGGTGAGGAGGTGGGGGAGGTGAGAAGGTGAGGGAGGTGAGGAAGTGGGGGAGGTGGGGGAGGAAAGGAGGTGAGGAGGTGGGAAGGTGAGAAGATGAGGAGGTGGGGAGGTAAGGAGGTGAGGATATGGGGAGGTGAGGCGTTGAGGAGGTTGGGAGGTAGTGGAGGTGAGAAGGTGGGGGAGGAGAGGAGGTGAGGAGGTGAGGAGGTGGGGGAGGTGAAGAGGTGGGGGAGGGGAGAAGATGAGGAGGTGGGGGAGGTGAGGAGGGGAGGGGAGGTGAGGGGAGGTGAGGAGGTGGGGGAGGTGAGGGGAGGGGAGGAGGTAGGGGAGGTGAGGAGTTGGGGAGGAAAGGAGGTGAGGAGGTGAAGAGGTGGGGAAGGTGAGAAGGTGGGGGAGGTTAGGGAGGTGAGGAGGTGAGGGAGGTGGGGGAGGTGAGGAGGTGGGGGAGGTGAGGAGGTGAGGAGGTGAGGGAGATGAAGGAGGTGAGGAGGTGGGAGAGGTGAGGAGGTGACGGAGGTTGGGAGATGAGGAGGTAGGGGAGGTGAGAAGGTGAGGGAGGTGAGGAAGTGGGGGAGGAAAGGAGGTGAGGAGGTGGGAAGGTGAGAAGATGAGGAGGTGGGGAGGTGAGGAGGTGGGGAGGTGAGGAGGTTGAGGAGGTGGGGGAGGTGAAGAGGTGGGGGAGGTGAGGAGATGAGGAGGTGGGGGAGGTGAGGAGGTGAGGGGAGGTGAGGAGGTGGGGGAGGTGAGGGGAGGTGAGGAGGTGGGGGGGTAAGGCGTTGAGGAGGTGAGGAGGTGGGGAGGTAGTGGAGGTGAGAAGGTGGGGGAGGTGGGGAGGTGAGGAGGTTGAGGAGGTGGGGGAGGTGAAGAGGTGAGGAGATGAGGAGGTGGGGGAGGTGAGGAGGTGAGGGGAGGTGAGGAGGTGGGGGAGGTGAGGAGGTGGGGGAGATTAGGGAGGTGAGGGAGGTGGGGGAGGTGAGGAGGTGAAGAGGTGGGGGGAGGTGAGGAGGTGAGGGAGGTTAGGGAGATGGAGGAGGTGGGGGAGGTGGGGGAGGTTACGGGAGGTGAGGAGATGGGAGAGGTGAGGAGGAGACGGAGGATGGGAGGTGAGGAGGTGGGGGAGGTGAGAAGGTGAGGGAGGTGAGGAGGTGGGGGGGGAAAGGAGGTGAGGAGGTGAGGAGGTGGGGAGGTGAGGATGTGAGAAGGTGGGGAGGTGAGGAGATGGGGAGGTGAGGAGTTGGGGAGGTGAAGAGGTGGGGGAGGTTAGGGAGGTGAGGAGGTAAAGGGGTTGGGGGAGGTGAGGGAGGTGGGGGAGGAGAGGGTTGAGGAGGTGAGGGAGGTGATGGAGGTGAGGAGGTCAGGAGGTGACCTCATATAGAAGCACCTTTAGCAATAGACTCATTCCACCCAGGTGCACCACAGAACGCCATAGGAAGTCCTTTCTTCCTGTGGCCATCAGACTCTTCAATTCCTCTACCTCGGGTCGTGAGAGGGACAGTGGAGACTCAGTGACCTGAGGCCAACGTACTTTATTATTATTATTTATTGGTCAACGCACTGTAAATCATCTCACTGTAACTTTGCACTGTAAATTATATTTCAAATTCTAATTCACTTTTCACATGTCACTTTTTCAGTTATTTATTAATATATTATTACTGCCAATTTGCACTATACGTATTGTTGTGTATTGTATATACCTACGTATTACTGTAATAATACTGTAAATTGTGCAATTATCTTCATCGATCAATACATTTTGATTTCATTTAGAGTTATTTTAATTATATTTTTGTTTATACTAGTTTTATTTAGTTAGTTGTTAGTTGTTTTTAGTTTTTAGCTTAGGTATTAGTATTTTGTGTGTGCATTTATTCCCCCTGTGTCAACTGTTGCACCTTAATTTCCCTCGGGATTAATAAAGTAATCTGAATCTGAATCTGAAGGGAGAAGAGGAGTTGGGGGAGGAGAGGGTGGTGGGGGAGGTGAGGAGGAGAGGGAGGTTGGTTTAGCCAAGCCCCTTTCCACAACAGTGTGTGTATGTGTGTTTCAATGTGTGTGTGTGTCTATAAATATGTGCGTGTGTGTGTTTGTATGTGTGTTTGTGTGTGTCTATATAAATATTTGTGTGTGTTTGTTTGTACTGTATGTGTATTTCCATGTGTGTGTGTTGCTACAACAGACACAGAGACACTGATGAACCATAAACCCATAACTCAAACCCAGGGAGGAGGTCCTCCTGGGTGAATGTGGACTGGAAGGTGTGGATGAGTGTCAGTGTGTCTGAGGACCCTCCTCCATCTGGGGACACTCTGTAGAAGGACAGAGTCCCAGCAGGCCGGTCCACATACACTCCTACTCTGTTAGAGGGGGGGAGACGTATGTCTGTTAAACTACCGTTGTACAAGACAGAGTAACCATCATCATAACAATAAAGACTCCAGGATTTGTTGTTGAATCCAAGCCAGCTGTCATAACCCTCTCCTCTCCTTGGGATTCCTCTGTATGTCACTCCTATATCAACACGTCCTTCCCTCTCCACCTCCCAGTAACAGCAGTCAGTCAGACCCTCTCTACACAACACCTGGGGACAGGAGTCAAATCTCTCTGGGTGATCAGGATACTTCTTCTCCTCTCGAACCTTCGTCACCTTCCTGTTGTCCTCAGACAGAGAGAGTTCTCAGCAGGCTGTGTTTGGGTCCAGTGTGAGTTCACACGCATCTGATGGAGAACAAGACATGATTAGTCTGCTGAACTGTTGTTGTTGTTGTTGTTCCTAGAAACTGAGCCCAGACTGTAGTTTGTGTTCTCCTGATGTTCTCAGTCCCTCAGCGTCACCACATGGGCTCTGTGTGTGTGATCAATATATTAGTAGTATCAGGATTATTATGTTCTAATGTCTTACATAACAAGAATAATAATAATAATAAGAATTATAGTAATGATAATAATAAAAAATTGGATATATAAACACTTATAATAATAGTTAATACTAATAATAATAACTACTAATAATAGTAGTTTAAATAATACAATTAATATTAATATTTGAATTAATAATAATAATAAAATAATATCATTCATAATTGTAATACATTAAAGTAATCACTATTCAAAACATTATTCACATTAATAAACATGAGTTATTATTCGTCAATGGTCCTTATTTTAACAATAAGGATGATGATAATCATAAGAATAACAGTAGTTGTTACAATATAATATAAAATACACGCACTAATATTAAAGGGAAAGCTGCTCCGTTTGGGTCTCAAAACGTGTTGGTCAGCATTTCTGATGTTTGGGACTGAAATGTAGAAAGTTATCAAACGGGGGACATGTTGTCTACTTCCAGATAAACCAGTTTTCCCAGAGTGGTTTTCAATTGGCTCCGCCCCCTGGCTCCAGTGAGGGTGGGTTGGACAGCGTTTGGCCACGCCCCTTAAACCTGCTCCTTTGGAACCCAAACTGTACATTTTTTCTAAAACCTTTACAACGCTTTGGAAACTGGTAGGCAGATGATCAATATTACTATTGATAAGATACATCATGTATCTAATCAATATTAATATTGATAAGATCCATCATGTTCATTCCCAGTAGGACATCACCTCCTGCTGTGTGGATGGACCTTCCATCTAAAGAGTGAGTGTGTGTGTCGCCAGTAGGGATGGGATTTGTGGATGTTAAATGAGGATGCATTATATATACTGTATGCATATGTAGTTTAAACGGAAGTGGGGACAAATGTGTGTTTCCATTCATATAAAGGGTTAGCCTGTCAGGTGGGAAGAGATTTGTGTTTTCCGCAGCTGGTGTGAATCAGCTGGATGAGGGCAGCGTGATTGGCTGCTGCCTGCCGAGCCTTCCAGGGAGCTACGTGGATTGGCCGGGGGTTGGTTAAAGCGAGGAGCCGGGACTGTTACCGGGAGGGCCGGGAGAACGGAAAAGGGGAAGCTACGAGGCGAGGAGAGGACCGGAAGCAAGGCTCTGGACGGATCTACGAGGAAGCGACTGTGGAAGTTCTGCTACGCTGCGGGGTGCTGTACGGCTGCCAGCCGCTGATCGACGGGTCGGTTGAAGGCAGAATTGCGACGCACTCAAATTCCTGGTTATTGCTACGTACCCAAGTTCCGGGGAATTGCAACGCCCTCAAGTACCGGTGAATTGCTGTGTTTGCGTTGGTTAGTTTACTGTTAATTGTACCATTGATAGTCCCTCCGGCCAGCAGGGGGGTGGGGTAGAGCAGTAACCGCCTGAATGACGGGGTGGCACGACATTACTTGGCCCTGTGTAACATTTCCATGTGAGAAGCTTGACTGATATGGTCCCTTACTATTAACTTAATTTATAATAAAGATTATTTTGTTACCTGATATCTGCCTGCTCCTCGTGTGTGTGAGTTAATTGGGGGATTAAAAGAACTGGGTGCCAGCAAGTGGGCCATTACCTAGAGGGCTCACTCGCGACACCTTGAATTTTGGCGTTGTCGGCAGGATCCCCCTTACACACACGGTCAGCATGTCGGTTGAGGGTAACGAGGGAGTCGCTGTTAATCCAGCTCCCAATGTGGTAAATCACATTATGTTACCTTGGTACATGGGGGGGCCATGGCTTCCTATGTTTGAAGGGAAAGCCGGAGAGAAGGTTGAGGAATGGCAGGCAAAAATTGAAATGTTTGTACGGGCTCAGGGTCTTTTGAACGAACAAATAGTTGACTTTATCTTAAGTGCTCTGGGTGGTGAAGCAAAACGGGAAATTGTACTATTACCCCTTAGTGAGCGGGACACTGGGAAGAAAATATTAGATCGTCTGACTTCATTGTATGCGGGAAGTCAGTCACTGGCAACACTGAGGGCTCAGTTCTATGAATGCAGGCAGGGCGCAGAGGAGGGAATAGGAACTTTCATTCTACGTTTTCGTGAGCTCTATCACAAGTGGCAAGCGAGGGAACCACTAGCTGAGGACATTGAAGATGAGCTTCTAAAGACACAGTTAATCAGGGGACTACAAGAAAGCCTGATGAAACAAGAATTGAAACGACTTCTTCGTCGCACGCTGGGAATGACCTTTCCTGCTATCTGCACCGAGGCCAAAGCTCTTGAAAGAGAGCAGGCTAAAGATGGAACCGAGACATGGGCCTGTCGCACTTATGCCCCCAGGCCTCCACAAATCCAACCGCCTGCCACGCCTTCATGTTCCTTAGTACCCCCACCTGCCCAGGACAGTCAGGCATTATGGGACTCCCTGCGGGCAGAGCTCCAGCAGGACCTTAAAGACCAGATGTTAACACTGGGCAAGTCTCTCATGGAAGAGATGCGTGGTCAAATTGCTAACCTCTCTCTGGGGCCTGTTGACTCGACTGTACAGAGGCAAAATCCACAAGCAGGGCCCGCATTTCAGTCTAGGCCTCGTCAACCACCCCCGGGCACAGCCAGGACTCAGTTCCAGTGGGACCCCCAAGGTCAACCAATCTGTTTGGAGTGTGGGCAGGCGGGCCACACCCGCCGGTTCTGTTCCAAACGATGCTCTGGACCGTCGGATTTTTAGTCTCCTCGGTTGCTGCCAGGCCAGCGGTCGAGGAGGGGACCCAGACCACGCCCCTAACAAAGCCTGCATTGATTGGTACCTGCCCAGAGGTGGATGTAATTATAAGTGGTGAAAATATTCCTTGTATATTGGACACTGGTTCGCAAGTCACTCTGTTCAGTTACTCTCTGTTTCAGGAGAAGTTTGGGGAAAGATTGGTCCGAGGAGACATCCCCTGGCTCACTCTGAAGGCTGCAAATGGACTTCACATCCCATACATTGGATATGCGCTGTTGGACTTTGAGATCAATGGGGTGAAGGTAATGGGGAAGGGTGTGGTGGTGGTTGAAGATTCCTGCCTGCAACAGGAATGTGCCTTATTGGGGATGAATGTGATTGGGGACTGTTGGCAAACCATCTTCCAGGATGGCCACCAAGGAGAGGTGGCCTTCAGGTCAACACTGCCACCTACGGTCAGCACAGCCTGGGGAAAGGCTTTTGCTGTTTGTCGACGAGTGGGCTGTGTTGGATCCCCCACCGAACTGCAGGGGGTTGCCAAACTGCCCCGTCAGTCCGCTGTGTTGGTTCCCCCAGAGACAGAAATGATTATCTGGACCCAGGTGCCCCAAGCAGTTGGCACCCCAGACTGCTGTGTTATGGTGGAAAACCTCCAGAATGATGACCAGGAGTGGCGGGTGGCGAGGACACTGAGCTGGGTAAGGAGTGGAAGAGTGCCGATAAGAGTGTGTAACCCCCATCCCTTCTCCATAGAGATCCCCCAGCGTCGTGCCCTGGCTGCAGTGTCCCAGGTGGATCCTCAGGCTGTGAAGACCGAGGAGGAGTTGGTGTTGACCCACACGGGGCCATCTGCGGTGGAGGTAGAGGTGAGGAGTATAAGCAGCACTCCAGTCCCGAATGCTACTGTACCTCCAGATCATCCGGCCCTGGCATTGCAGGGAGAAGACCTCAACCATAACGAGCAGCAGCGGTTAAGTGATCTACTTCGGAGGTGGACCAAGGTTTTTGCAGCCAATGAAGAGGATTTTGGCCACACAAGTGCAGTCTTGCATCAGATCCCTACCGGTGATGCACCGCCAATCCGACAGAGACACAGGCCAGTTCCACCAACACTCTATGCTGAGTTGCGAGCCCTACTGGAAGGTATGTTGGAAAATGGGGTTGTAAGGGAAAGTTCCAGCCCCTGGGCAGCACCTGTAGTGTTGGTAAGGAAAAAGGATGGATCGTGGCGTTTTTGTGTAGATTACCGGAAACTTAATGCCATAACTCACAAAGATGCTTTTCCTTTGCCCAGAGTCGAAGAGTCGCTCACCCACCTCAAGGAGTCAGTTTGGTACTCCACACTGATTGATTGATTGATTGAAGTGTTTATTTCGAATATGAAAGCAAAAATAATAAATAAGCCATTAAAGAAACAAAGAAAATAGAATATATACATATTCGAAAAGGAGTGAGAAGAAGTAAAACTTATTAACTCCCACCCCTTCTCCATAAATAATACATAATAACAAGCTTCCTGGTCTAACCCTGTCTATACACTACTGTGTAATATTTACTAGTAATTCTGTTTCAGATTTTATAATATTATGAAAATATAAATATAATATATACATATCATACAATACTATATATATAATATACATATATTATGAAAATATAAATATAATATATACATGTCATACAATAACATGTAATATATACACACACCCATTCAGATGATTATCTAAATATATGCCTACAATACTCATTATATACGCATATTTACACACACATACGGAAGAGCAACAAGAAAATAACCCCCCCAGAAAAAAATAAAATAAAAAAATAAAATTAAAATAACAATAAAAAAGCAGTACCCTTATAACACCTAGTGCTACCCAACACCTCCCTCATCCCTGAAACTTGTGAAGATTGTGTCTTTGTACCTACTTTTAAACTGTTTTATGTTTGGACATTGTTTCAACTCCACAGTGCACCTGTTCCATAGTCTCACCCCGCTGACTGAAATACAAAAACTTTTTCTGGTTGTTCGAATTAATTGAATATCAAAATTATTGCTCTATATATTATTGCAATGCTTCTTGAGACTTTGGTTTGTACATGTTTGATATGAGATTTCCAGCTGATTCTGTCATCAATCATAACCCCAAGAAATTTTATTTCATTAACTTTCTATTTCAATTCCATCAATTTTTATATTTACCTGAGTGTTCCTTTTACAATTTCCAAAAACCATTAACTTTGTCTTGCTCAGATTTAATGACAGCCTGTTTCTATCAAACCACGCCTTCAATTTCTGCAGTGATATCCTCCTGTAATTGTTGCAAGTTATCCCCCGCGCAAAATATATTTGTGTCATCAGCAAACAGTACCAAGTGCAATAACTTTGAGACTTTACATATCTCATTAATGTACAAAATGAAGAACTTAGGGCCCAATACTGACCCCTGGGG
Organism: Muraenolepis orangiensis; assembly: GCA_027704905.1. NCBI lineage: Eukaryota > Metazoa > Chordata > Actinopteri > Gadiformes > Muraenolepididae > Muraenolepis > Muraenolepis orangiensis. The sequence goes on from JANIIK010000121.1 coordinate 1,370,344, forward strand.
GACACCACATGCAACCTCCAAACATGACGAAACACAGTCACCCAATTTCACAAACTGCTGTCTCCCCCTTAAATAACTTTTAACCCAATCCAGCACTATTCCCCTGATACCATACCTTTCACGTTTTTTTATCAATAAATCATGGTCAATGGTGTCGAAAGCTTTTTTTAAGTCCATGAATACTCCTACAGCATATTGCTTGCGATCTATTGCATCTGTGATTGCTTCGGTTGCCTCAATTACTGCCATAGCTGTTGATCGGTTTGTTCTGAAACCATACTGATTTTCTGAAAGAATTTTGTATTTTTCTAGAAATGTGTCCAATCTGCTGTTGAAGAGTTTTTCCAGTATTTTAGAGAATTGTGGCAGTAGGGAGACAGGTCTATAGTTTGTGAAAAGATGTGTGTCTCCAGCCTTGTACAGAGGTATGACTTTAGCTATTTTCATTTTGTTAGGAAATGAACCGGTTTGAAATGATAAGTTACAAATGTATGTTAATGGTTTGGCTATGCCGTCAATAACTTTTTTTACCAGAGACATGTTGATTTCATTAAAGTCAGTAGACTGTTTATCTTTGCATTTTTTGACAATATTCAAAATTTCATTTTCCTCCACTGATTTTAGAAACAATGAGCAGGGATTTCTCTCTGATAAGTGTTCCCCACAAGTTCCTGGCTCAGGGATTTTCCTTGCAAGGTCAGGTCCAACATTAACAAAGAATTCATTAAAGCTATTGGCCACATCTTCCATGTTATAGTTTTCCACATCCTTATCAATGAAGTACTTAGGTAGACTATTGTGTCTAGATCCATTTCTTATAATATTGTTTAGTATATTCCATATCCTTTTAACATTATTTTTATTATTATCTAATATCCTCTTATAATAATCTTTCTTACTTGTCCTTATAATATTAGTTAACTTATTTTTATAGTTTTTGTATTTTTGTTCTGCATCTTTAGTCCTTTGTCTTATGAAATCTCTATAAAGTGTATTTTTCTTTTTACATGCATTACGGAGCCCATTCGTAATCCATGGACAACTAATAGTATATTTTAGTTTTCTGTTGTATTTCTTTATAGGACAATGTTTATCATATAATAAGGTAAATATTCTTAGGAACTCTTTTTTTTGGTATATTATATCCCAGTTATATTCCAATAGTTCATATTTTAGTGTGTTTATAGATTCCTCTGACCTTATTCGTTTATATTCGGTTTGTTTATATAACTTATTTCTACAATAAATATCGTAAACCGTAAACACTGGTAAATGGTCACTTATGTCATTAATTAATAATCCACTTATTGCATTACTATCAATGTCATTGGTGAAGATATTATCAATGAGGGTGGCACAATGAGATGTAATTCTGCTGGGTCTAGTGATTCTTGGGAATAGGCTTAAACTGTACATTGTGTTGAGAAATTCATCAGTAGTATTGAGTTTATTGGGATTTAATATGTCAATATTGTAATCCCCACATAAAAATATAGTTTTGTTGATTATTTTTGAAAATACACTTTCCATCCATTCACTGAATGCACCAATGCTTGCACCTGGTGCCCTATATATACAGCTAACAATAACATTTTTTCTTTTCTCCATGATGATTTCATCTGTTAAGCATTCAAGTAGATTGTCAACCACAATAGTCATTCCCTCCAACACTCTGAAGGCTAAAGATTTCTCAATAAAAACACTGGATCTGGCTAGCGGGTACTGGCAGGTTGCGGTGGACCCCCGAGACCAGGAGAAGACCGCCTTCACCACACCAGTGGGCCTCTTCCAGTTTGAGCGGATGCCGTTTGGTCTGTGCAATGCTCCAGCCACCTTCCAGCGGCTCATGCAACGCTGTTTGGGAGGGCAAGTAAATTACTTTCTATTGATATATCTGGATGATATCATTGTGTATTCTCCCTGCTTTGATAGTCATCTCAAGCACCTGGAACAAGTGTTTGGGAGACTGCACCAGCACGGCCTAAAACTCCAGCCCCATAAATGTCACCTGTTCCAGAAGGAAGTGAAGTACTTGGGACATGTGGTCAGCAAGACAGGGGTGGCCACGGACCCAGAGAAAACTGCAGCTGTGCAGGAATGGCCGGTCCCCAAGACAGTCACTCAAGTCCGTTCTTTCTTAGGCTTTGCAGGATACTACCGCCGATTCATCCCTGCCTTTTCCCGGCTGGCAGCTCCCCTGAATGTTCTGCTTAGGGGTACTGCAGGGGTTAAATCAGCAACAGTTAAGTGGTCTCAAGAGTGCCAGGGTGCGTTTGAGGAACTGAAGCGAGCTCTATTACAGGCGCCTGTGTTGGCGTATGCAGATTTCAAATTACCCTTCCTGTTGTATACAGATGCCAGTTTGGATGGGCTGGGTGCAGTACTATCACAGGTTCAGCAGGGGAGGGAACGAGTGATTGCATATGCCAGCCGTAGCCTGGGCCCTAGTGAAAAGAATGACCAGAACTATAGTTCTTTTAAGTTGGAGTTTCTGGCGCTATTTTGGGCAATCACAGAGAAGTTCAAACACTACTTGTGGGGCACAGAATTCACAGTGTTTAAGACAACAATCCCCTGGTACACCTGGGGACAGCCAAACTGGGGGCCGTGGAACAGAGGTGGGCAGCCCAGCTGGCCAACTTCACCTTTACAGTCAAGTATCGACCCGGTGTGGAAAACCGGAATGCAGATGCCTTGTCCCGGCTCCCAGGGGAAGTAGGTGTCAAAACAGTCTACAACGTGCCCAGAGCTCAGGGAGGTCTAAGAGTGAAGGATCCACTAGCTGGACAGGACGGTGATCCGGGGTCTTGGCTGGAACGCCAACAGGGAGACCCGGAGTTGGTGAGACAATTGATAAACCAAGGGTTAAATGTGTCTCAGGTGCGACGGTCTGAGTGCCCCCAAGTGCACGGGTGGTTGCAGACATGGGGTCGGCTGGAACTTCGTGACGGAATCTTGGGGCGCTGCATTCAGGAACCCGACACGGGCCAGCAGGCTTTCCAGTTGATTGTCCCAACCCAACATGCCCGGGAGCTGTGGGAGGATTACCACAAAGCGGCTGGACATGCCAACAGCGAAAAAGTCTTGAGTATCCTGCAGCGCAGATTCTACTGGCTGGGGATGGCTAAGGACAAAAAGTCCTGGACAGTAGTATGCCCACAATGTGTGACAGGGAAGGCTGGTCCCAAGGTGAGGGCCCCTCTTCAGCCCATCGTATCCAGTTACCCATGGGAGGTTGTAGCCCTGGACTATTTATCATTGGGACGGCCAACCGACACCCACCAGTATATCCTGGTTATGACAGATCTGTTTTCCAGGTATGCTGTGGCAGTGCCCACCAAGGACCAGACAGCCCAGACTACGGCGAGACATTTGTGGACCGCTCTCATCCAGCCTTTCGGGTGCCCAGAACGGTTCTTGACGGACCGAGGAGGTGCCTTTGAGTCTGAGGTAGTGCGGCAGCTTTGTGAACTGTATGGCTGTACATACCATCCCCAGGGAAATGGGGCCTGTGAGCGTTTCAACAGAACTTTGCTGTCCTTATTGGGCACACTAGGTGCAGAGGAGCAGGTACGGTGGAGGGAAAAGCTGCCAGCTTTAGTTCAAGCGTACAATAACACTGTACATTGTAGCACTAAATTGACTCCCTACTTTGTACTGTTTGGCCGTCACGCCAGACTGCCTGTTGATCTGTGTGTAGGTGTTGTCCCCCCACAGAAAAAGGGAACAATTAATGGCTGGGAGAACACACCATCAGACACTGCTTGAAGCGTATAGCCGGGTACGAGCTCATACCAAGCAAAGGCAGAACTGGGACCAGGCACGGTATGATAAGAAGGCCCATGCTATCCCCTTGTTGCCCGGAGGGAGGGTGCTGGTCAGGAACTTTAGACGGAGAGCCAGAGGCAAGTTGGAACCACATTGGGTGCCGTCTCCCTATGTTGTTGTCTCACAGGTACGGCCTGGCCATCCAGTGTATAGTATCCGGCCCGAGGGGAAGGAAGGACCGATACGGACGATGCACCGCAACAACCTGCGTCCCTGCCCAGCAGGGTTGTGGACTGAGTCTCAGGTGTGTCCTCAAGCAATTGATTCCCAGCCTAAACAGCCTGTATTCTTGTTGCCTTTTGCCCCTGTAGCTAGGTGGGACCCTCAGCCTCCTCCAGTCATACCAGGCCTAGTGGCTGAGCCAGAGCAGTTGGGGGAACTAGAGCAGGTCCCAGCCCAGTTGGACCCTGAGCCTCAATTGGAGGGTGGGTTTGTGCCAGGGGAGGGACAAGGCCCTGTGAGAAGGTCGCAGCGTCGAAATTTTGGGGTGCCTCCACAATGGTACCGGGTCTAAGGGGTAGTCGGGACGACCACCAATATCGGGGGGGGAAATGTCGCCAGTAGGGATGGGATTTGTGGATGTTAAATGAGGATGCATTATATATACTGTATGCATATGTAGTTTAAACGGAAGTGGGGACAAATGTGTGTTTCCATTCATATAAAGGGTTAGCCTGTCAGGTGGGAAGAGATTTGTGTTTTCCGCAGCTGGTGTGAATCAGCTGGATGAGGGCAGCGTGATTGGCTGCTGCCTGCCGAGCCTTCCAGGGAGCTACGTGGATTGGCCGGGGGTTGGTTAAAGCGAGGAGCCGGGACTGTTACCGGGAGGGCCGGGAGAACGGAAAAGGGGAAGCTACGAGGCGAGGAGAGGACCGGAAGCAAGGCTCTGGACGGATCTACGAGGAAGCGACTGTGGAAGTTCTGCTACGCTGCGGGGTGCTGTACGGCTGCCAGCCGCTGATCGACGGGTCGGTTGAAGGCAGAATTGCGACGCACTCAAATTCCTGGTTATTGCTACGTACCCAAGTTCCGGGGAATTGCAACGCCCTCAAGTACCGGTGAATTGCTACATACCCAAGTTCCTGATCATTGTAACGTCCTCAAATTCCTGTCTGTCGCACCGCGCGCTGGTTCCTATCAGGGACAGTGCGCTTAAGGAAGGGTGAGCGAGATAACTTTTAACTCCTCTCGGTCTGAGGTGTTCCTGACCGAGAGCGGACCCATAACTATTTTAACTCGGGCCATGTCTTGGCAGGCTGTCACTGGTTAAGTGAACAGGGAAAGTATGGCGTGCAAATAGTGCCACTCATTTGCCCACCAGTGCCAGTGACTGTTCCCTCTTTTCTCCTGAGCGGCCAGTGAGTGGGAGAGCATGTTCATGGTGTGATGTGTGCAGTGATTCCATCAATAGAAGTGCCCCGTGTTTGCAGTGATTCCATCAATAGAAGTGCCCCCTGTTTGCAGTGATTCCATCAATAGAAGTGCCATGTGTTTGCAGTGATTCCATCAATAGAAGTGCCCTGTGTTTGCGTTGGTTAGTTTACTGTTAATTGTACCATTGATAGTCCCTCCGGCCAGCAGGGGGGTGGGGTAGAGCAGTAACCGCCTGAATGACGGGGTGGTCGATAGGCACGACATTACTTGGCCCTGTGTAACATTTCCATGTGAGAAGCTTGACTGATATGGTCCCTTACTATTAACTTAATTTATAATAAAGATTATTTTGTTACCTGATATCTGCCTGCTCCTCGTGTGTGTGAGTTAATTGGGGGATTAAAAGAACTGGGTGCCAGCAAGTGGGCCATTACCTAGAGGGCTCACTCGCGACATGTGTTCTGATGACTCAAACTAAACAGACACTTACACTTCTTTAGAGCTGGTTTCAGCCTCCATCCTCCACCGTGCTCCACCCTGGGGGAAACAAAGAGAGAGCAGTTGAAACATTCACACTCATGATCTGCTGGATCATCACTTTGTACACAACATGAGTTACAGCTGCCTTGTGAGACCACTTCATATAGCGGCTGGTTGAATCCTTGTAGGAGACATGGTCCCTGAGAGGTGAGCTGTCCTCTCCGTACCTGAGAGTGTCCAGTCTCCAGCGTGGATCCTCCAGTCCATCAGAGAGCAGCTTAACTCCTGAGTCTCCTGGGTGATTGTAGCTCAGGTCCAGCTCTCTTTGACGGGAGGGGTTGGAGCTCAGAGCTGAGGCCAGAGAAGCACAGCCTTCCTGTGTGACCAGACAGCTAGACAACCTGCACACAAACACACACACACACACACACACACACACACACACACACACACACACAAACACACACACTGTTACGGTCTCTGTTGTGACCTGATGCATATTTGTGTTCATTTCTGTATTCATGTGTGCCGTGTGTTTTTGTCTCTGTTCCTGGACGAGTGCGTCACTCTCCTGGGGATTCCCTCCGGGTGCAACGCCCCTAGACCGCCCACCTAAGGACGTCACCCGGTGTTCCTCCAGGCCTGTGTTCTGCCCTGGAGCGGCTGAGGCTGGTCAGTCAATGACGGCCAGGCTCCAATGAGAGCGGTCCTCTCCTAACATAATGAGTGGCGAGCCGCTCCGCGGGAGGGACAGGGCTTTAACCTGAGCTGTGCCCCGTGCCGTGTCCCTCGCTTTGTTAAGACAACACGTCTGGGCTTTGTATGTCTAAGCTGGTTAGACTCGTTATATGTGCTACCGTAACGCGTGTTTGCTCATTGAGTCCCACTGACCTGAGAGTCTCCAGTGTACAGTGTGGACTCCCCAGTCTAGCAGAGAGCAGCTTCACTCCTGAATCCTGCAGGTGGTTGGTACTCAGGTCCAGCTCTCTCAGACTGGAGGAGTTGGAGCTGAGAACTGAGGAGCTTCACAGCATCTCTCTGACAGAAGACAGCCATTCAGCCTTCACACAACATCAACAGGAACATGTTAGGAACTGTGCTGAAAGAACACAAGTATTTTACTTGTTCAATAATGAACACAAGAGAAGTGTAGTCAATGTAAAGATCTTTAAATGATAACAGTTAGCTGTCAAAAATATGTAAAAATATTCAGAAAAGATAATCATTAAAGTGTCCTTAAAAAGGCCCATTTTAAGGAAAAGGCTGTTGATAAACAACTCTAAATACAACAAGAATGTAATATAACATACACCTTAAACCACCATTAAAAAACTAAGAATTTAACATGTCCTTAAACTATCAGGGCAACAACAAATTAAATATGTTACATTATTCCTCTGAAAATTAATTATTAAGGAGTCTGAATTGGTACTTTTATGGATGTAAATCAAAATTCAACAGATTCAAGAGATTTATTTGCCATTTCAAACAAGTACAATATAATGCTTACTCCCCAGTCCCTCCCACAGTATATATAACACTATACTATAAACATACTATACACTATAAAAATGACAATAAAAATAACAATAAAGTGACTGATGGATGATATGTACATGTTTTGAATTGTACACAAAGCATATTAAAAGCACATTAAAGTGCCAGTAGTGCAGAAGTAATGCGATAAGTAAGAAAAGTGTGGGCTGGCTTTACATTGAACTCACTGCAACCCTCCCACAGCACCTCTGGTCTGTGTTTACATTAGCAAGCATGGCTAACACTTAGAGCTATCGCTGTACTGGAGAGACTATGTGTAATATAAAAGGTCCTGTCCTTGTGGTAAACCCGTGAGAGAGAAACGTTTAAGCTCCATACTATTGTAGAAATAATGCTTGATGTGGTTTGTAACATAATATGGCGTTTAATCAGGGCAGCGTTTAGCGGGGTATTTATCTCCGGGTAGAAAACTCTTCAGAGGAGAGACCTGCAGACGGCAGACGCTGCAGGGGGCGTGGCCAGCTGCAGGGGGCGTGGCCAGCTGCAGGGGGCGTGGCCAGCTTCAGGTCCGCTCAGATTTAAAGCTACAGTCACAGAACCAGCACGTTGGTAACAGGCTAAAATAGAGGGGTCTGAGGCCTTCTACAATGGGTGATCTGTTTGGTATTTTGAACAAAACACTTCACAGACATGTTTTGTATAGATATGGCTCTACAATATATTGCTCAAATATAGCATGATAGGAGACCTTTAAGCAATATTACTTGTATTGTGTAAGTTTGTTTCCTACAGTTAGCATTACTTACCAAACACTCAAGAAGAAACTTGGTTGTGTCGTCCCGGAAACAAATGGGCAGGCCTCTCAGTGCTGCTGTCTTTCGGTGAGACACAATGTCCGATGTCTCACATGACACACACACATATCAATTAGTTTAGTGCTGTAGTGAATTTATACAAAATCCAACTTTCTATATACCGTATTTTCCCCCACCCCGTGTTGTGTGTATGTTATGTATAAAACGTACGAACACGGCTCACGGCGGAAATGTATGTGTGACACACATTGAAGCCATGAACAGGCTGTATTAAGGGGTCTACATGCACTTGTAGGTTAAGGTCGCCGCCATGTTTCAACGGGGAAACAGTAATCAACACAACACCGGACGAGACTGGACTGTAAAAATACAAGCCAAGGCTAAGTTCCAACACAGCGGCAACTTGTCATATCCCAATCAATGCTGTGTGTAGGTATATATATATATATATATATATATATATATACAGGTATGTATATAAGTATCAACAGGTAGTGTAGCAGGGGTATGCAGTTATATCAACAAGATACATATATATACATGTATATACAGCAGGTAGTGTAGCAGGGGTATGCAGTTATATCAACAAGATACATATATATACATGTATATACAGCAGGTAGTGTAGCAGGGGTATGCAGTTATATCAACAAGATACATATATATACATGTATATACAGCAGGTAGTGTAGCAGGGGTATGCAGTTATATCAACAAGATACATATATATACATGTATATACAGCAGGTAGTGTAGCAGGGGTATGCAGTTATATCAACAAGATACATATATATACATGTGTAGCGGGTAGGGTGGTTGAGACCGGAAGCACAGCATGAAGGCCGGCCCACTGGCACTGATTGTTTGATTCGCGCTTGCTTTTAAAAGGTGTCTGACGTACACAGGAGGACAATAGTGCGTTTTGTGTTTTGAAGAGTGAGCCGCTTGGAGTTAAGCTGTGCGATCAGGAGAACGTGAGTTTTTGGAAGGTTATGTCTATTGGGTTTTAACGCTAAACTCATTCATTTGAGTAGCGCTTAACACGGCTCATTGTTTGTTTGTAGCTCGGCCTGGCGTCTGTGTGCGTATGGTGACCAGTTAATGGTATGCGCAGTTACAAGTCTACAGTAACCAGTGGAGCGAGTAGTGATTCCTCACGGGTTTGCAGCAACGTAAGTTTACTGGCTCCCTTTCGCCCTCAGACGTAACGTAATGTTTATAGCTCTGATTGTTTCCTGTCTGATATTTCCTATGAATAGAAGCAGCGCTGACGCTGACAAGAGTGTGCTCAACTATTAGACATCTATACGGTGGAACTTCATTGGCTTTATAGCTTTGAATTCAGGCTGTCCTCAAAACCGTAAGTTCATTTAATCCCTTTTGTAATTAGTCTCTCAATCGTAGATCTAGCCTTGTAGCATAGAATACCAAACCATTTATGCTTTGTGATTACAGGAGGATTGTCTTCGTCTGTCCAACTAGCCACTGTTTTTCCTGGGTTTAATCATTCTGTTGTTTTTATCTATTTGTTCGAATATACTTATGTGTGTGTCTCGGAACCTTGCCACAACTGTGTTGCGACCTGGAGCTCGGTGGGCCTGGACTGACGGCCTGCTACGTTTAGCCTACTAGTTCACACGTTTGTTTTGTTTGTTTGTTTGTTTTGTCTGTCTTTCTTTGTTTGTTAGGCAATTAGTATAACTCTGGCCTTGGGCATTGTGCAATATTTCTCGTTGGGGCGGTGCTCCGTTTGCAGTGTTTACCAGTTTGTAGTGTGAAACGCCGTGTGCGTGTACGGCCTATTTTGGTGTGAAGTCTCATAGCGTTGAAGTGTGTGTGTGTGTGTGTGTGTGCGTGTGCACTCTAATTATTTATTCAACCTTATTCGCTATACTATTTATTAGACTTTTAACACTGTGACTTATTATGTGATTGTGGTGCCGTGACTTATTTATTGCAGCATTTTGCACACCTGTGGGAAATAATAGCTTGTGCTGATTGCCAACTGTGTATTTATTGTGCCTACTGTTTTAATAAAATTGTATTTTGATTACATCAGTCCCATCCTTGTTCCTTTATTGGACATAACCTGTTTAGATATCTTTAAGGGTAGCGCTGTTTGGAGCGCTGTTTGGGTTTCCTAGCTTAATTATACAAATTGTGAATTTGGGCGCCCCCTGGGGGTCACATTTGGCGTTGTCGGCTGGATCAATTGGGACTGGTGTAATTGTGATTTTTTTTGTTTCTGTGTGTAATTCGTTTTTGTATGTGTATTTTTGTTGTGGCAATAACCGAGGTGACATTGATTACAGGAAAAACAGTGGCTGAGGAAAGATCCAGGACGACGCTGTTAGCGATAAGTGGTTCATGTTTAACATTTAACCCAGTCTTTTCTGTCTTGTTTTTTTGTTCGGCTCAAATAGTACAGGCCATGGAAGACCAGGTCAGGCTTCTTACTGAACAGATCCAACAACTTCAAACAGATAATGAAAGGCTTCGGCAGGGAAATGTAGTGCCCCCAGTGGATCCAGTTCAGGGAGAGTCAAGTCGAGCAGTGCCAGGTTCATCTGGTATGAGGTATGTTTATGTGCCAAGAGAACGTAAATACACCAAGTTTTCTGGTAGTCCCGGTCCAGAATGTGCTTCTGTGGAGGAATGGGTTGAAGAGGTCCGCAAATGCTTACAGGCTAGACATATGTCCCCCAGTGAACAGGCTTATTTTGTATATTATCTTCTTGAGGGGGAGGCTAAATTGGAGATTAAACTTCGTCCAGCTACTGACAGGGCTGACCCTGAAAAGATTTTCACAGTATTATTGGAAACTTTTGGCTGTGCACACTCTTACATTGAGGCCCAACAGAAATTTTTCCAATGCCGTCAGCGTGAGGGAGAAACGTTGCGTGAATTTTCCCATTCGTTAATGGCCCTAATGGAAATTTGTCAACGGAAAAATTCAAATGCTATTTCTAATCCTGACTCTGTCCTCCGCGATCAGTTCGTGGAAAATGTTAAAGACAAAATGTTGCGCAGGGAATTAAAACAATATATTCGCCTTAATCCTGGCTCGCAGTTCTTAGATATACGTAGGGAAGCATTTCGTTGGGCTGACGATGGGGAGGGCACCCGACCAGTACGTGCTAGGGCTTTCTCCTGCGATGCCAGACCCGAGGTAGTAGGGGAATGGGGAGCTGAGACCCAGGCTGTAGCTGCAAAGCCAAACGACGAATTGGCCGAACTTAAAGATTGTTTGCGTAGACAACAAACCCAATTAGACACAATCCTAAAACATTTGTCTTCTGGCCCAGTGACTTCCAACCCTAACAGTAGGCCAAGTAATCCACCTCGGCGTTATCGATTTGACGCTGATGGTCGGCCTATTTGTTTGAGGTGCGACCAGGCTGGTCATATGGCAAGGGACTGTTCTATGGTCAATCGTCAGGGGCAGCGGGTACAGAGTGACTCCGGGCAGAGGGCAGCTAATGCAAGCAATGTTCAATCCCGTGGGTTTCAGGGAAACTAGCACCCTCTAGTGCATGGAGCCAAGCGCTAGATGGGGCCTCATTAGGCTCAGGTCCTTTTCCCCCTACACCAGCTTCTCATTCCGTTCTTATAGGGCAGTGCCCGGTGGTTGACATTAAAATGGGAGGAGTGCCCGTTACGTGCCTTGTTGACACCGGTTCTATGGTATCCACCATCACAGAATCTTTCTTTAACAAGCACTTCCAAGTTCAGGGCCAGGACCGGCTACGCTCTTGCGGATGGCTGCAGTTAAGGGCGGCCAATGGGCTGGATATCCCCTATCGAGGTTATTTAGAGCTAGACATAGAAGTCCTGGGTAAGGTCCTTCCCTCCATAGGTATTCTTGTTGTTCATGATCCACCAAACTCTAGATCAAAGGGGAAAACAAATACTGTCCCAGGGCTGATTGGAATGAATGTGCTTCGCTGCTGTCTGCAAGAAATGTTTTGTCAGGGGAGCGCTGGTTTGTTCACTTCTCCTTCCACTGATGTCCCTGCAGTCTGGAAACATGCTCTTTTGGCATGTCAAAACTTTGAAGATTTGTCAAACTCTGGGTTCTTGGGTAAGGTCTCAACCCCCCCCGGCTCGTCCATTCTTCTGCCTGCTGGATCTATGAAACTTGTTTCCGCTGTATGCAGACAGGGGCTTTACCCTTTAATTTCCTCAGCGTTTATAGAACCAGGAGAGGTAGGGTGGCAGTTGCCAACCGATTTGCTCATTCCCAGCGTTTTACTTCCCATTGGTGATGGCACCGTTCATGTGCCGGTAGTCAATGTGGGAAAGGAGGATCGGTGGATAAAACCACGCACCACTTTGGGTCAATTACATATGATCGAGGTATGTTCTGCTAGCAAGCCCATTTGTTTCCAGGAGCAAAATGATAACCAAGGCCCAATAGTTTTCATTCAGTCCATGGAGGCCACCACCTCTTGCCTTCCTGGCCTTACCGATACTACCTGGCCTAACTTGACAGACTCTGAGCAGCAAGAGGCTAAGTCCTTGCTTCAAAGGTATAGCGCAGCTTTTAGTCATGGGGAAGGAGAGTTGGGTTGTACAAACCTTATTGAACACGAAATCCCGTTGGTGGATGAGACACCGGTGCGACAACGCTACCGTAGACTGCCACCGTCACAATATGATGTGGTAAAGACACACATTCAAGAGTTGTTGGAACAGGGAGTGGTAAAACCTAGCTGTAGTCCCTACTCCTCTCCCATCGTCGTTGTCCAAAAGAAGGATGGATCGATCCGTTTATGCGTCGATTACAGACAATTAAATGCGAAAACTAGAAAAGATGCCTTTCCATTGCCTCGGATTGAGGAATCCTTGGATGGCCTTTCAGGTTCTTGCCTCTTCTCCACTCTCGACCTGGCCAGCGGCTATAATCAGGTGCCCATGGCAGAAAAGGACAGGGCAAAAACAGCCTTTTGCACACCATTTGGTCTCTTCGAATTTCAGAGGATGCCATTTGGATTGTGCAACGCCCCAGGAACGTTCCAGAGGTTAATGGAAAGGATCTTTGGAGATCAGCGTTTCCATTCCCTTCTTTTGTACTTAGACGATGTGGTCGTATTCTCATCCACGTTCCAACAACATCTGGAACGACTTGAACTTGTGTTGGATAGGCTGACCTCTCATGGCCTCAAACTTAAATTGGGGAAGTGCCATTTCTTTCAGCCAGAGGTGAAGTTCTTGGGGCACATTATTTCAGCTTCGGGAGTCTCAACTGACCCTGACAAAATCAGTGCAGTGAGGGACTGGAAAATACCAGCTACAGTCACCGAATTGCGCTCCTTCCTTGGGTTCGCATCCTACTATCGGCGTTTTGTAGAGGGGTTTGCGAGGTACGCAGCCCCTCTGCATAAATTGGTAGCAAAATTGCAGCCAGCCCCAAAGAAGAAACGGACAGGTTTCAATGCCTCTTTACGGGACCATTGGGACTGGGGCTGTGAAAAGGCTTTTGATACTCTTAAAGAAAAACTAATAAGTGCACCAGTTCTGGGATATGCAGATTTCAATAAGCCTTTTGTCCTCGAGGTTGATGCGAGTGGGCTTGGGCTAGGTGCTGTCTTGTCCCAGGAACAGGGGGAGGGACAGCGGCGGCCAGTTGCTTATGCAAGCAGAGGCTTGCGACCAACCGAACGAAATATGGACAACTACTCGGCCATGAAGCTTGAGCTGTTGGCCCTCAAATGGGCCGTAACCGATAAATTTCGCGACTATCTTTTAGGCGTGAGGTTCACTGTACTGACGGATAATAACCCCCTCTGTTACCTACAGACGGCCAAATTGGGTGCTGTAGAGCAACGCTGGGCGGCACAGCTCGCTCTTTTCAATTTCAAAATTGAGTACCGCCCAGGTGCGTCTAATAGAAATGCCGACGCGTTGTCTCGCTTGCCTGCATTCCCAGCACCAGACTCCATAGAAGCTGTGGCACCAGGATTCTCTGTCCCTACTGAGATCAAAAGTACTGTGGCAACTCACATTCCTGAGTCAGTTAACATCCAGGCCATAGATGCTTCCCCAGTAAGGACTAGGGCTGATCTCCAACTTCTCCAGTCAGAGGATCCGGTGCTAAGGGCTTTTCTAGTATATTGGAGGAGAGGTAGAACCCCCACAGCATTGGAAAGAGCCAGAGAGTCCCCTGCTGTGGTGGAACTTGTGCGTCAGTGGACCAACATACAGGAACAGGGTGGTGTTCTTTACCGGCAAAGTCATGTCCCTGGTGGTAGTGTGAAAGTGATGCAGCTGCTGCTGCCTCAGCTGCTACGGGAGGAAGTCTTGACCGCTTTACACAATAATCATGGGCACCAGGGGGTGGAAAGGACCACCATACTCATTCGTCAACGTTGTTATTGGCCCTTCATGCGCAAAGACATCGAGCGCTGGTGCCGTGAATGTCAACGATGTTTAGTGGCAAAAGCTGTACAGCCGAAGTTAAGAACATTCATGGGTAGTCTTCTTGCATTCAGGCCTTTAGAAATCCTAGCCCTTGATTTTACTACATTGGAAAAGTCTAGTGATGGAAAAGAAAATCTTTTGGTTGTAACGGATGTGTTTTCCAAATTCTCGCAAGCCTATCCCACTGTAGACCAAAAGGCCACGACTGTAGCACGGGTTATTACTGAGCAGTGGTTTTATACCTATGGAGTCCCACAGCGCATTCATACCGACCAGGGTCGCCAATTCGAAGGGGAGTTGTTTCAGCGACTGTGTCAATTATATGGCATCCACAAGTCACGTACCAGTCCTTACCACCCTCAGGGCAACGGACAATGTGAGCGATTTAATCGCACACTTCACGACTTGCTCCGTACGTTGCCCTCAATGAAGAAGAAGAGGTGGCCACACCACTTGCCTCAGGTGCTATTTGCATATAATACTACGGTCCATCAGTCAACAGGGTTTTCACCCTATGAACTAATGTTTGGGCGGAAGCCCATCCTCCCCCTTGACTCGCTCTTGTGTACAGTTGACTCTCCATCTGAAATGACCACAGAGGATTGGGTTCGAGAACACCAGGAGCACCTTTCGGCTGTGTATCTGCAGGCCCGAACCAATCTTGAGGCAGCAGCCAAACAGCGAGCAAAACATCAAGCTGTTCCTCTGCCCATTTTGCCTCCAGGTACATTAGTGTACCGCCGGAGTCATCCGCCTGGTCGCCACAAAATTCAGGACCATTGGGATCATGTAGTGTATGAAGTGGTGAGCTGTTTGGATGAAGTTGGCACCCTTTATAAAATCAGACCAAGGGACCAGCAGGGTACAGAAAAGAACATCAATAGGCAAGAGTTGCGTCCTATTCTTGTCGACCCCTGTCCACCTTTGCCTGCATCCGCAAACACAGAGCCCAATTTAGACCAGCCCGATCTTGTGCCGGAAGATGCAAACGGTAGTGTGCATGAAAATGATGATATTGCAGTATTGGTAGCCCTAGACACTCCTTGCCTGGATGGGCACAGCAGTTACGCTCCCACTGCAGAGGGCCATCAGCCGCCCCCAATCCCTGTGCAACAGGAGCAATCCTTGCAGGATTCGTCTGTAGAACATACCCCGGTAGCTGACTTATCAACACCAGCACCAGAGCGAGATTTAGTGCCAAGGCGGACTAATAGAACAACAGCAGGCCACCATTCAAACCCTCACAACCTCCCATGCACATCAACCGGACGACTGTCTGAAGACGAACCTAGAGGTGCTCATTTTATTATTAGCTCCCACAGTGTTGTTTTTAGACCCTGGTTGTAACATGTTTTTTTTTTTGTTTTGTTCTCTTCTTCCTTGCTACCTGTCACCGGGACGGTGACATTCAAGGGGTGGTGAATGTAGCGGGTAGGGTGGTTGAGACCGGAAGCACAGCATGAAGGCCGGCCCACTGGCACTGATTGTTTGATTCGCGCTTGCTTTTAAAAGGTGTCTGACGTACACAGGAGGACAATAGTGCGTTTTGTGTTTTGAAGAGTGAGCCGCTTGGAGTTAAGCGGTGCGATCAGGAGAACGTGAGTTTTTGGAAGGTTATGTCTATTGGGTTTTAACGCTAAACTCATTCATTTGAGTAGCGCTTAACACGGCTCATTGTTTGTTTGTAGCTCGGCCTGGCGTCTGTGTGCGTATGGTGACCAGTAAATGGTATGCGCAGTTACAAGGCTACAGTAACCATTGGAGCGAGTAGTGATTCCTCACGGGTTTGCAGCAACGTAAGTTTACTGGCTCCCTTTCGCCCTCAGACGTAACGTAATGTTTATAGCTCTGATTGTTTCCTGTCTGATATTTCCTATGAATAGAAGCAGCGCTGACGCTGACAAGAGTGTGCTCAACTATTAGACATCTATACGGTGGAACTTCATTGGCTTTATAGCTTTGAATTCAGGCTGTCCTCAAAACCGTAAGTTCATTTAATCCCTTTTGTAATTAGTCTCTCAATCGTAGATCTAGCCTTGTAGCATAGAATACCAAACCATTTATGCTTTGTGATTACAGGAGGATTGTCTTCGTCTGTCCAACTAGCCACTGTTTTTCCTGGGTTTAATCATTCTGTTGTTTTTATCTATTTGTTCGAATATACTTATGTGTGTGTCTCGGAACCTTGCCACAACTGTGTTGCGACCTGGAGCTCGGTGGGCCTGGACTGACGGCCTGCTACGTTTAGCCTACTAGTTCACACGTTTGTTTTGTTTGTTTGTTTGTTTTGTCTGTCTTTCTTTGTTTGTTAGGCAATTAGTATAACTCTGGCCTTGGGCATTGTGCAATATTTCTCGTTGGGGCGGTGCTCCGTTTGCAGTGTTTACCAGTTTGTAGTGTGAAACGCTGTGTGCGTGTACGGCCTATTTTGGTGTGAAGTCTCATAGCGTTGAAGTGTGTGTGTGTGTGTGCGTGTGCACTCTAATTATTTATTCAACCTTATTCGCTATACTATTTATTAGACTTTTAACACTGTGACTTATTATGTGATTGTGGTGCCGTGACTTATTTATTGCAGCATTTTGCACACCTGTGGGAAATAATTGCTTGTGCTGATTGCCAACTGTGTATTTATTGTGCCTACTGTTTTAATAAAATTGTATTTTGATTACATCAGTCCCATCCTTGTTCCTTTATTGGACATAACCTGTTTAGATATCTTTAAGGGTAGCGCTGTTTGGAGCGCTGTTTGGGTTTCCTAGCTTAATTATACAAATTGTGAATTTGGGCGCCCCCTGGGGGTCACACATGTATATACAGCAGGTAGTGTAGCAGGGGTATATAGTTATATCAACAGTTGAAGAATAATAGCGAGGGGGGGGGGCTGTTATCGTGGTACAGAGTTCATAGAGATGACAGCTGAGGGGAAGAAGCTGTTTCTCATTCATGTTCTGGGGCTTCCTCAGACACCGTTTGTGGTGGTAGTCTTTATTGCATGGAGTGATAATCCAAAGATGTGTTGGGCTGTGTTCACCACCCTCTGCAGCGCTTTCCGCTCTGAGACAGTGCAGTTGCACACACTGTGATGCACTGTAGGCTGCCTCATCGTTCAAGTCAAGTCAAGTCAAGTTTATTGTCACTTCACAGTTTACAGTTTAGTATAAAGCAGTGATGTGAAATTCTTGTGTGCAATACCCGACGACAGACAGCAGTTATAAAATAAGATAAAATAAAAATAGATAAAAATAGAATAAAAAATAGAATAAAGAATATAAAATAAAAATAAAAAATGCAATTTATAAAATGCAAAAATCAGCACAAAAAAGAGCAATATATATATATAAATCAATGTAATAAAATATACATTGTTATATGTTATACGCCCTTGTTCAGCAGCCTGATGGCCTGACTGTGGAAGCTATCTCTAAGCCTATTTGTACGACACTTGATACTGCGGTATCGCCTGCCTGACGGTAATAGTGAGTAAAGTTCGTGGCTGGGGTGGGCAATGTCTTTGATAATTATTTTGGCCTTGGCCACGCACCGCTGGTTGTAAATGTCCAGACAGGGTTGTCATGTTTATAATGGGATATAGTTCTATAATAGACAGGGTTATCATGTTTATAATGGGTTATAGTTATATAATAGACAGGGTTATCATGTTTATAATGGGTTATAGTTATATAATAGACAGGGTTATCATGTTTATAATGGGTTATAGTTCTATAATAGACAGGGTTATCATGTTTAGAATGGGTTATAGTTATATAATAGACAGGGTTATCATGTTTATAATGGGATATAGTTCTATAATAGACAGGGTTGTCATGTTTAGAATGGGTTATAGTTATATAATATCAAATGTATTGTCATTGCACAGTACAACAAAAATAGTTTGGCATCTAACCAGAGTACAAATGTTGCAGTAAAGTGCATGGTAATATATAATCTACAGTGGTTAAATAAGATGTAAAAACGGTCTACTATGTATAAAAACAGGTATAAAATAACTGAACGAGCTGGTATGGGATATTAGCAGAATTATAGGTATATAAATATACAGGTAAGTATATAAGTATCAACAGGTAGTGCAGCAGGGGTATGCAGTTATATCAACAAGATACATATATATACATGTATATACAGCAGGTAGTGTAGCAGGGGTATATAGTTATATCAACAGTTGAAGAATAATAGCGAGGGGGGGGCTGTTATCGTGGTACAGAGTTCATAGAGATGACAGCTGAGGGGAAGAAGCTGTTAGTCATTCATGTTCTGGGGCTTCCTCAGAAACCGTTTGTGGTGGTCTTTATTGCATAGAGTGATAATCCAAAGATGTGTTGGGCTGTGTTCACCTCCCTCTGCAGCGCTTTCCGCTCTGAGACAGTGCAGTTGCACACACTCTGATGCACTGTAGGCTGCCTCATCGTTCTCATAGTTCATAGACAGGGTTATCATGTTTAGAATGGGTTATAGTTATATAATAGACAGGGCTATCATGTTTATAATGGGTTATAGTTATATAATAGACAGGGTTATCGTGTTTATAATGGGTTATAGTTATATAATAGACAGGGCTATCATGTTTATAATGGGTTATAGTTATATAATAGACAGGGTTATCATGTTTATAATGGGTTATAGTTATATAACAGACAGGGTTATCATTCATTTCTCTGAAATGGTTCACAGTCTTGTTGGGTTGGATTCTTCTTGTGTTGTTTCCTGGTTTGTTTCAGGTTACACCCTTTACAGGCACACACACACACACACACACACACACACACACACACACACACACACACACACACACACACACACACACACACACACACACACACACACACACACACACATTAGATTACATTCACATGTATTGTCAGTGTACAGCACAGTACAGTACAGCGAAAGGAATTTGGCATCCAACCAGAGTGCAAATGTTGCAGTAAAGTGCATGGAAATATATGATTTACAGTTGTTGAATAATGTGTAAATACTAAAAAAACGAAAACTAAAAACAGTTATACAATTTCTTGCGTGGCTGTGGTCCAATGTTTACCAGATATTTTCCCGAAGTCTTCCACCATGAATCCAGTAGACCTAATACAAACACACAACTGACTGAATATGAATATAATAAAAGTTAATAAAATATAATAAAATATGAATACATGAACAAGATTGTTTCCACACTTTGTTGAATGCCAACACTGCTGTATTGTGCAGTCATGTCCGTTTCATGAACCTCTAGTTAGTTATGTTAAAAGTTTAGTTTTCAAGCCAACGGGGAACATTGAAACGTCTTGTAAAGCAACTCTTTAGATATGAGAACGTCTGTTTTAAAACACTTAATATAAAGATGCACCAAAGCGCCATCCGCTGGTTAGATGACCAGTCGACTGAAACACGTGAATCCTACTTAGGTCTTGTAATGGAAAAAGCAAATGTTGTCCCTCTATCACCCTCTGTTCATTGACCTGAGGATTCTGATAGAGAATGTCAATGTAGTTCTCCCTATCACCCTTTGTTCTAGTGTCCTGAGGGGTGGTCGGGGCTTCCGACAAAGCGTTGTCTAATCGTTTGTCAGTCTGTCCACTTGTCTGTTCGGCCAATGATCTCCTTGTCGACTTGTCGACTTAAGTATTTCTTCATTGTCTTTTATGATTTACTTAAATCGTCTACTTCTCCAGCCTTCCAACGGCAGTCCGATACAAGTCTGGTCAGGACAATCTGGAAGACTATATGTCACGCCACCCGGGGAAAGTACTCTAATAATAATAATTATTATTATTATGATTATGATAATCATTTTATTTATATTGCACTTTTAATTAAAAAGTGCTTCAAAGTTAAAAACAAAGAAAACAAACACAATACAATTACTGAAATTAGTGAGCACTAATATTAACATAAAAAGGCCTTCTTAAATAAAAAGGTTTTTAGGCCTGAAGGTTTTTAGGTATTAAATGTTTCTCAGGACGTTTCAAATTACGAAAGACAAGCAGAAGAATATGTGCACTTTGTGCAGCCAATGCTGTTGCAGAAGCAATGTCATTGGCTACAATAGACCACTACTGATGACACTGTGCTACAAGGCACAAGGATTGTTGTCCCCCGTTCTTTGCAAGTCAGGGCAATATCACTTGCACATGACGGCCACCAGGGGGTTGTCAAGACCAAAAAGTTGATGAGAGAGAAAGTTTGGTTCCCTGGCATTGACAGACAAGTCTAAACCATGATAGCTGGCTGCATCCTATGTCAGGCTGTGGTGCCCAACAACACACAAGAATCTACCGATGGTTGAGAATCCCCACTCTGTCATGTGGGTCAAAAGCCATGGATGCCAGACAAGATGTCATGAATTGGACTGGAATCCATCCTCAACAAATCCCAGAGCCTCTACCCCCTGAGCCCTCTGGGTCACAATCACCTGTTCATAGATATCCAGTCAGGATAAACCGAGGACCCCCATCATACCTTACCAACTTCACTAATGTGAATATACTGAAGGTAAATTATTACTAATGTGAATATATATTGCTAAATTATTATTTGAGTTGAATGTTATTGTTATGTTTGGTGGTGTTTCTGTTCTGTCCAGAAGGGGGTGCTCTTGGTTGTTCTTTTGTTGATGTTGCTAAAGAAATAAAGTTAGAAAAAAATGAAAGGAAGTGGCAGTTAAGAGAGCTGTGATACTGTGACATGTATTTTGATATTTAAATCCTAATAAATCCTCTAAGGAATTTAAAGAATACTTTGTGTCTGACTGATTACAATGCTCTTTGGAAAAATTGAGTTTTAAAGCTGCTCTATTGTGTCAGAGACTTCCCAGAGGGTCGGTGAAGCCCTCAGAACTAACTAATGATGGGTGTGCTGCTTGTAGGCTAGTAAACCTTTTACTAGTGGACTAGTTCAGATGACTTACTTTAGTCTACTAGCCGTGGTGCAGCATCACTAGTGTGAAAAGACAGTCGTGAACACCTCATGTAAAGTGTGTGTCTACAGTGGGACCAGTAGACACGGGGCGGCACGGGGCGGCAGTATAGCTCAGGAGGTAGAGCAGTCGCCTTACAACCAGAAGGTTGCTGGTTCGATTCCTAGCGAAAAACTGTCGAGGTGTCCTTGAGGAAGACCCTAACCCAAACTGCTCCCCGGGCTCTGTATGAATAGCTGCCCACTGCTCCTAATACTAGGATGGGTTAAATGCAGAGAACACGTTTCACTGTATGTTTACATGTATGTGACCAATAAAGAGGATTCAATCCTCACGATTTGTTGTTTGTTGTTGTTGTTGTTAGGACACCGCTTGTGATTGGTCAGCCTTACCATGAGAGCCATTGGTCAATGAGGTGTGAGGTCAGTGTAATTGATCTGCCTTAATAACGTCCACGTATGGATGTTGTTGTACATACACAGGTAAGTATATAAGTATC
The DNA here is from genome assembly GCA_027704905.1 of Muraenolepis orangiensis. Lineage (NCBI taxonomy): Eukaryota > Metazoa > Chordata > Actinopteri > Gadiformes > Muraenolepididae > Muraenolepis > Muraenolepis orangiensis. Next base: position 1,392,191 of record JANIIK010000121.1, read on the forward strand.
AACAGGTAGTGTAGCTGGTAGTTTATAGTACTACTACTACTACCACTACACTTCTACTTCTAATACTACTAATAATACTATAGTGCTACTACAATAGCAGAGGAGGACCATCCTCCCGTATATTTCAGAGAAACATAAACTTGCCCAATGATGATGATTTAAATATTTTTTATATCATTGTCATGGTGCCTTAAATAACTTTGCAATTAGGGTTGATTAACCAGCAGCCCCATCACATAACTGGTGTAGTTCACAATTCTCTCTGATTGGCTGACAATTTCAATAAAAGCGCACCAACAAGAAATGAACATTAGATATGTAACATTAGATATGTCAGGCAGTGGTGTTGCGCAATATTTCGGGGCTCCCCCGCAGGTCATGAAGTCCAACGGGGGGGGGGGGGGGTCGCGATCGTGAAGTCCAACGGGGGGGGGGGGGGGGGGTCGAGATCGTGAAGTCCAACGGGGGGGGGTTGACGCGATCGTGAAGTCCGATGGTAGGGTGGTGGTCCGGGCCGGCAGGTATGCCAGATGGCCAGTCAAACCGTGGTGCCTAGCAACTTAACAGGTAGGGGGGGGGGCCTGGGGGTGGGGGCCTCCTAAACTCCGGGGCTCCCCCGCACCGCGGGGTCTGCGGGGGCCTCCGCTACGCCACTGATGTCAGGGCAAAAACATCGCAAAAAGCGGTCCGCCAGCGTCACCAATGTGGACATGGAGGTCATGCTGGATGAGGTGGCGCTGAATCGTGAAGCACTGTTTTCGAGTTTTAGGAGTTTAAGAGGCGATTTCATGTTCAATAAAGTGCTAAATGTATCCACCGTAATGTACAATTTCGGCATGAAAACATTCCCATTAATGTGGTATTTTTGTTGTATATTATTACCGTTATGAACTACATATTGATTCACAGATTGAAATTAAACTAGGCCAACAGCTGATTTCATAGGCTTGCGGGTCGGAACAGTGGTGGCCACTAGCGGAGTGAGCTGACAACATCGCTAAGGTAGAGTTAAGAGAGGTCCAGACCTGCCCTACGAAAGTGTCACTTACGGAAGGTATACTTAGCTAAGAACGTTTCGGGAAACACGGCGAGACGTTAAGGTACAGCTTAAGGTGGAACTTACGAACGACGTAGCGTTAAGAAGGCTTCGGGAAACCCACCCCATGTCATTACTGACTCTGCCCCTATCAGTCATCGACAGGTCTTTAATCTGGGTGTTTCTGACCACAATGTGGTCTCAATGGCCTTGACATTTCTGCTGCCCCCTTCTAGAACCAAGCATCAAATGTTTTTCTGGAACTGGAAAAGCATTGACCCAGCCACCATGGCCCCGTACGTCCAGTGAATCACCTGCCCAGCCTCTGCATCAATGGATGAATTTGTGGAGCTCTACATTATATCTCTGAGCAGTGTTTTTGATCTCCATGCCCCTGTCAGGCCACGTGAGGTCAACTTTTAACACTCTTCCCCCTGGTTCACACATGAACTGAGGAAAATAAAATCTGTTGGGCGTGTCCTTGAAAAACACTTTAGACACCCCGGGCCCACTGTCCATGAACTGGCTTTTCTGTGAACATCAAAGGGCCTACTCCAAGTCACTTAAAGATGCTCGGTCAAAATTCTACTCCAACTTAATCAATAAAAAAATCGGCAACTCAAAGCAGTTTTTTTCCACCATAAACCATATTCTGAAGCCACAATCATCCTCCTCAACTGAGGTTTCAGATGAGCTATGTAACAGCTTTATTGACTGCTTTAGATCTAAAGTCAACAACATTCGCTCTCTTATCAACTCCTCCCACCCACACCTGATGTTTAATGACTATATAAAACATCTGTGTAAAACCTCATTCTATCATCTCAAAAACATTTCCAAACTTTTACTCTAACCCTTTCAGGCTTGTTCATGCCTTTATCTCTTCTAGGCTACTGCGATGCACCTTTTATTGGGATCCCTGGAAAGAGCATTCAGAATATGCAGTACATTCTAAATAGTGCTGCCAGGATCCTGATAAGAAATTCGTAAATATGACAATATAACACAGACTCTGTTTTCATAGCACTGGCTTCTGGTGTCATTCAGGATCGGCTACATAATCCTGTTTCTTACACACAAATGCGCAAATGGTTATGCACCTCCACTCGCACCCTCAGATCTGCCAACAGCTTGCTCCTCAGGGCCCCCAGTACTAAGCTCCGCCCCCTGGGGGACCAGGCTTTTTGCTCAGCTGCGCCACGCCTGTGGAATGGCCATTAAGTGGCACCCCAGACCCTGGACTATTTTAAGACAGGACTAAAAACCTTTATATTGAGGAAGGCCTTTTTATGTTAATATTAGTGATCACAACTTTTAGTAATTGTATTGTGTTTGTTTGCTTTGTTTTTAAATATAAATATAATGCATTATTACCACACTTCTACTACTACTGCTACTTATATAGTAGTTATTCTACTACTACCATAGTACAACAACAACTACTACTACTACTTCTACTACTACTACTACTACTACTACTACAGTACTACTACTACTAATACTATAGTACTACTAATACTACTATATAATTACTACTGCTACTAATACTAATACTACTATTATTACTACTACTACTACTACTACTACTACTACTACTACTACTACTACTACTATAGTACTACTACTACTATAGCATTACTACTGCTACTACTACTGATACTATAAAATACTACTACTTCTACAACTAGTACTAGTACTACTACTACTATTACTACTACTTATGTTGTAATGGTAAATTATATATCCTTTTACTGTAGTTGTTTCTGTCCTGTTGATAAAGGGCCTATCAGCAGGTCCCAATGCTCTGTTGGCCCCACGATTACCCAAGGACACAAGGCCCTAACAACATGTCTTTGAGGCCCTAACAACATGTCTTTGAGGCCCTAACAACATGTCTTTGAGGCCCTAACAACATGTCTTTGAGGCCTTGTCAATCCGCTGTCGTGACGGGAAGCAGAAGCACCTGCAGATGTTTCAAGTCAACCGGCTGACAGGACGGTATGAATAATCCACAACAGTACTTTGAGCATAAGCCAATCACTTTATCACCGGTTGAAAGGTGACTATAGGACCAGTTTAATAACCAGGTAACATGTGACGACAAGGTGCCAGTAAGGACTTGGTGAATAAGGAGACACCGATGTCTAACTGTTAGAATATCCACCCAAGCTCTTCTTACAAGAACCAATGATGTGTGGAATAACCGTCATGAGGGGAACACATCTTGCAGAGGAGGATGACCTGAATCTACGGCATTAAGAGTAGAGGCATGTCTCCAGATAACATCAGCCTCAATCATCCACTTCCTGCTGAACTTTGGAACCTTAGCTTTGGTGAACCCTGATTGGTGCTGACTTAACACATTATCTTTTGAGAGGAATGATTTGAGCTGATTATTAACTAAGGACTCCAGGATTTTAGCAAGAAGGGACAATGTGGAAACATTACAACTGACAGAACTATATTATAAATTACATATTTCCAGACAAGAGGGACAGTCGAGATAGCTTGAAGTCCTTCCTGAACAAGAGAGGGAAAGAAGGCCTGTAGAGTGAACTGAGAGGTCCAGTTTAAGGAGGGAACATGAGCCAATGATTCACCACTCAGAGCCCATCCTGAGTACCTCATAGCAAACACATTTCTGGCAGTAGCAAAGTGT
>JANIIK010000121.1:1400885-1427395 GCA_027704905.1 Muraenolepis orangiensis
CTCGGCAAAACGGCATCAGAGCCCACCTGGCCGACGGGTTCCAGTTCAATGCAGCGCTGCTCCGCACCCCCACTGCACTATCCAGCAACCCAACACAACGGGCAGTACCCCAGCACTCCTCATGATGGGGCCTGACATCCAGCTGCCTTTGGATCGACCGCGAGCTCCGGCAGAACCAGCACCACCGGCACGAGGGCGGGACAGAGTCATCAACCGCCAACGTGAGATGAAGATCCGTTATGACAGGATACGACGGGCAAAGACACCACTCATCAAGGCCTTAGACTGGGTCAGAGACCGTCGGGCTCACAGGGACCACAAGCTGCTGTCGTACACCTATGCAGGTTACCGAGCAACTGGGGCCAGCAACATTCCGCCTGTCTGACGGATCGCGGTGGCATGCAAGCCACCTTCGGAAAGTGACACCGCCCAGCATCACAGCAGGCCTGAGGGCTGGCACTTATCCAGGCTATGGGGATGACGATCTGGACTTCCCAGCTGAGCAGCCCCCAGCTCAGCTAACCCGCCTACATAACTGACTTTTAGTATTGAGTTTTCATAATAGTACATAGCAGATGAGGAGGAGGAGGAGAATGAGGAGGTGGAAGAGAAGGAGGAGGAGGAGGAGGAGGACAGGGTTTCATCTTCTCTCTCTGCTCCGGTGGATATTTTTAGCCCTTATAGATTTCTCCTGGTCACTAGGGAGAGGAGCAGCAGAGGAACCCAGGAGAACACACAGCTTTTAAATTAATTGACCTCCTCTCTCCTTTCCTATTCTCTCCTGCTGTCCTCCTTCCTCTCCCCTCCCTCCTCTCCTCCCTCCTCTCTCCTCCTCTCTGCTCCCCTCCTCTCCGCCTCTCTCCTCCCTCCTCTCCTCCCTCTCTCCTCCTCTCCACTCTCCTCCTCTCTTCTCCCTCCTTTTTCCTCCCCTCCTCTCCTCCTCTCCCCTTCTTTCCTCCTCTCTCCTCCCCCTCCTCCTCCTCTCCTCCTCCCCTCCTCCTCTCTCCTCCCCTCCCCTCCTCCTCTCGCCTCTCCTCCTTGAAGTTTGCGTTTTACGTAGAGTGTGTGAGTGTGTGTCCATATGTGTGTGTTTGTAGCGTGTCCATGTCAAAGTTGATTGTTCCCAAGGCTGTGAGAGATGTGTGTGTTGTGTGTGGATATGAATGTGTGTGTGTGTGTGTGTGTGTGTGAGCTGTGTGTGTGTGTGCGTGCATGTGTATGTGTTCCTAGACACACTAGACTGTGGTGTACGTGTGTGCATGTGTGTGTGTGACCGTGTGAGTGTGTGAGTGTGTGCGTGTGTGTGCATGCGTGCGTGCGTGTGTGCGTGTGTGCATGTGTGTGTGTGTGTGCATGTGTGTAAGTGTGTGCGTGTGTGTGCGTGCGTGCGTGCGTTTGTGTGCGTGCGTGAGTGTGCGTGTGTGTTTGTGTGTGTGCACGTGTGTGTATGCATGTGTGTGTGTTAAAGTAAAGTGTCTACACGGTGAGCGAGGCTGAACAAAGACACACTAACGACTTTCAGGTGAGTTTTTCAAAAGAGAAATCAGAGAAAGCAGCAAAACACACACAGACACACAAAGACCGTGATTCCACCAAGGCATTTTGAGGGCTGGTTCGGAGCTGGTGCCTAATCTCGAACCAGTTCTTTGCGTTTCCACCGCGAAAGAACCGGTTGTTGGACCGGAAACTGGTTCCAGAGCGGCCCCAAATCGAAGATGGGCTAGCCCAGCAAGAACCACTACGTCAGGGGCTAGGGGGCGGTGCTTATCGTGACCAACAGACCAACTAAAAATGAGTAACCACCATTTTTTTAATCACTAAAAATCGCTATGGAAGTGAAGGCGAAGCAGCAGTGATCCGTGGAGGAAATAAACGGCCTCCTTGCATGGTGGTCCTCCACAGAAGGTCACAATAAACTCGAGGAGCTTCTAGAACAAACCGCTATTAGAAAAACTACAGCGCGAGATGTCTTCAGCGGGGGACAGAACCGAGGAGCTAATCAATAACAAACTGGATGATCCGCTGCTGTCACTCTGGTCCTGGTAAGTTTTACTTTATAAATCTTTCACGTGTTGCCAACCAGCTTTGCATTTCTAAGCTGTTTAGCGACCTACTCATTTCTCACATCAATGTTATGTTCGTATCATCAGAAATTAGTAGCTATGATTGCTAGGCTTGTTAGCTGATAGAATAGCCTTGGTAACAATAGCTAACGTCAGGATGCTACTTTCTAAAAACAGTGAAGTGTAGTGGAGACATGTTTTAATGCACTTTTATTTTGATTTAGTTTATGGAGTCGTCTGCCCTCGACGATGTCGATGCGGAGCTACCGCCACCACTGGGCTAAATATAGATATGTGTGCTTCATTAAGCTTTATCAACCGAGAAACATAATACAAGATGACAGTTTTGAATAAGAAGGCAATGCCTTCTGTGAAGTACTCCATTAATGCAGCTCTAACGTCAACTCAAGTCAATTTTATTTGTATAGCTCTTAATCACAGTTACAGTCTCAAAGGGCTTCAACGTAATCGCGTCCATAGCACTTAAGACGAGCAGCTCAACGCGTTGTACCAGCCGTGTCTGTATTCCAATGGAGCCTCAAAGCCAGGAGAAATACTTTTACATACATCATGTAGTCCGCCACTGTTACTGTGGTTGTGGAAGTTGGTGCTAGCGTTGCTGGGAAAGCAGAGACGTATCCAGACATTAAGAGTGACGTAATTACGTGGCTCTCATGGTGAAAAAGTCTGTGGAAACGCAAACCAGGTCGCCAGTTAAACCAACTGTGAAACGGCTCTAGCACCAGCCCAGAGCTAGAACTAGGTTTGCGTTGGTGGAAACGGGGAAACAGCAAAGAACACTAACACACACGGCAGAATTCACTCACGATCATTCACCTGAAGAAAATAAGAATCATCATTGTAGGTGAGTTCCACAGGTGTGTGTGTTGTACAGGTGAGTTCCACAAGTGTGTGTGTGTTGTACAGACAAGTTCCACAAGTGTTTGTGTGTGTGTGTTGTACAGGTGAGTTGCACAGGTGAGTGTTGAAATAGTGAGACACACACATAAAGAGCTGCCACTGATGATACAATCTTCACTCACAGGTGGAGACACTTGAGCGCTTTCCCGTTGATACGCCGTCAGCGCTAGCGAAGTCCATTAAACACTCGCTGATGTTCAGAAAACCAGCGTAAAATATGTTTTATTAAAGATTATTTTACATTTGGTTTCTACCGTCGGTTTCTGCAGTGTGGATGTTTAGCGTCCGAGCTGTCTGGATTGTTTTGGTGGCAGCATGTCAACGCTAACCCATGACACATTTGGGAGAATATGGGCCGTTGATGGTCGCTCCGTGTTTATCTATCAACTGACATTTATTTAGTAGAATCCCAGCTTGTTACCACAAGGTGGCTAACGTCCTGCCCTGTAGGTCCACTGCGGCGGTGGCGGGAGGAGCTAATGTGCAGCAGAAGGGGCTAACGCTGGGAGAATGAGGTCTACCCAGGTTGCCAGGCATGCATCTGGTCTTACAGTGAGTTTTCGGAAGTGTGTGTACCTTTAGCCAGTTAGCTTAATCAGAAGTTAAGCTAGTAAGCTAAATCAGAAGTTAAGCTAGTTAGCTAAATCAGAAGTTTAGCTAGTTAGCTAAATCAAAAGTTAGCTAGTTCTTCGTTGCCTCGACGCAATCTAGAGGTTTAACATTCCTAGCAATATGCCAATGATTTATGCCCCCGACAGGTTTGTTGATTTGGCAAAATTCAGAAATACTCTGATCAGAATATATCCTATAAGGAAGTGTGGCACTCTCTAATTCAGTTGAAGGGCTGATGTTTCACCAATTTAACAGTTTTCATTTGAGCAGAATAATTTTGATTCATAGTTTGCTCTGTGCCCATACATCACACCTACTCTTGACAGCTCGTCCAGGGATGAGAACTCAGGGAGAACCAACCGGGGAACAGAATGGACTTTCTGTCTGGAGGTTCCCCCATGTTTGCCTTTTCTAGCGTAATTCTATTCTCGTGGATATCCGTTTCGATGCACTATACCGCGTATACCATAAAAACTGAACTGAAGTGAATGTATTGGGTCACTCTCTGTTTATTGACCTCAGGGTTCTAGTAGAGAAAGAAAATGTAGTTCTCCGTATCACCCTTTTGTCTTATTGTCCTGAGGGGTCTTGTCTTGTCCTTATCCTGCTTGACCAACTGTAATGTTTATCTCACAGCGGGGGACAGTGGCTATTGCAGCCTACAGCTGTTGAAGGGGGGTTGGCATACAACTATTGAGCTGGATCAAAGGCTTGGCGGCTCCTGGTTCAACACCTCTGGCTTCCTCTGCCTGCACGAGAATTCCTCTGTTCCCGTGCTGGAGATAGGGGTGGTGGAGCCAGGTGGTCAAGACTTGCATCATTGAAGTGAAAGACAGTGTCTTAGGGGCAGTCCTAAGAAGGAATAAATACTGAGTGTTGCCAGCATTGCGGTGGACTTCCCTATCCTCACCTCGTAGGATTCGGGGCTCCCGACAAAGCTTTGTCTGTCTGTTTGTCTGTCTGTTGTCTGACTGTCTGTGAATTTGTCTGTTTGGCCACTTGTCTACTATTTGTTCATTGTGTTCTGCTTGCTTGATAAATAAAAAATAAGATTCTGGCAGCCTTCAAGACTGCCAGAATCAAGCCGCTCCTCAAGAAACCATCCCTGGACACCACTGATGTCCAAAACTACAGACCGGTATCTCTCCTATCATTCCTGTCCAAAACCCTTGAACGTGCTGTCTCCTCACAACTTTCATCCTATCTCTCCCAGAACAACCTCCTCGACCCTCACCAGTCAGGCTTCAAGGCTGCACAATCCACGGAGACGGCACTGCTCGCAGTGACAGAGTCTCTTCGTGATGCCAGATGCTCATCAGTACTGATCCTTCTCGACCTGTCTGCGGCGTTCGACACAGTGAACAACCAGATCCTCCTCTCCACTCTCGCCGAGCTTGGAATCGCTGGAACTGTGTTATCCTGGTTCACCTCCTACCTTGCAGATCGCACTTATCAGGTCACATGGAACGGTTCCCTGTCCAGACCCTGCACCCTGGACACCGGAGTCCCCCAAGGCTCAGTATTGGGACCTGTGGTGGAAATTTACGTGAATAAGAAGGCAATTTATCAATCAATAAGAACTGTCACGCATGAACTCAATTAAGTTTGAAGATTTATCAAGCAAGCAGAAACACAATGAACATATCCAAATAGACAAGTAGACAAGTAGTCAAGTGGTCAAGTAGTCAAGTAGTCAAGTAGCAAAACAGACATATAGACAGACAGTCAGACAAACAGACAGACAAACAGACAGACAAAGCTTTGTCGGGAGCCCCGAATCCTATGAGGTGAGGATAGGGAAGTCCGCCGCAATGCTGGCAACACTCAGTATTTATCCCTCCTTAGGACTGCCCCTAAGATACTGTCTTTCACCCCAATGATGCAAGTCTTGACCACCTGGCTCCACCAGCCCCATCCCCAGCACGGGAACGGAGGAACTCTCGTGCAGGCAGAGGAAGCCAGAGGTGTTGGACCAGGAGCGGCCAAGCCTTTGATCCAGCTCAATAGTTGTATGCCAACCCCCCTTCAACAGCTGTAGACTGTAATAGCCACTGTCCCCCGCTGTGAGATAAACATTACAGTTGGTCAAGCAGGATGAGGATAAGGATAAGGATAAGAACCCCTCAGGACAATAGGACAAAAGGGTGATAGGGAGAAATACATAGGGGGGTCACAAGGTCAAAGAAACAGAGAGTGATAGAAGGGACAACATATGATTTTTCCATTACATTTCCTCCCTTTTGATTATTATCATCATAATTATCACAACAATCTTAAATGGAAAAACCTTCATTTGATGATTTGAATGATTCATAACAATTTAATACATTTGCATAGCCAGGCATCAACTGTGCATCACAGTAAAATATCACCGTCGTTGGTCAGGTTACTTCCATTGTATTAAGCCTTGTTAGGTCTACTAATACATTTTCATGAGCACCAAGAAACATGATATTTTACAGCTGTTTCATAATTAGTTACAAATAAAGTTCATCCCATCCATTTAGGGGAAGGAAAAAAACAGAACACATATTCAATCCATTAAACACATTTCATATGCGGTAGGGGATTCAGTTAGTTTGGCACACACCAGTGAGGTCCCCATCTTAATGAATAGCAATGCCTCCTCTTACCCCACCTTCATGATCACGGTTCTGCGACTTGGGACCTTAGGGGGAACTTCCCCCCACCGTCCCTCCTCAATGATCATAGATTAGGGGAAAGGTTCAGGATCCCTATTCATTCAGATGTGCCAAGTTAACGTCCACGAATGGTGGAGTCCAATCGTCGCTATCAGCATTCCACTTCATGAGGACGTGTGCCTCCCTTTTGTTTATGGCCTTATCCACCAGATTCCGCATGCAGGGAATCCCACACATTGAACATATGCAAAGTAACACCAAGAGTCCCCCTACCCAAATACCTATCATTACTAGCCAGTGTTTCCAAGAAGAAAGTATGCCCCGTAGCCAGTCATCGTCTGCAGCGATATTGTCCTCGCTCATGGCGTCGCGAAGGGCTGTCAGGTTCTGCATCGCTTGGTCTATCTCCTTGCCATCCGCATCATTGTCTGGAATATATGTGCAACATGATGAACCCACAACAACACAAACCCCTCCGGAAGACGCTGTCAGCTGGTCCAAGACCATTCTATTTTGCATTACCACCAACCGTAAGCTAGTTAGTTCCTCCTTGATCGCCCCAACGGAGGCTAGTGTGCTGCAAACGATTGAAGTCGATAGTCAGTTGTCTCTGCCATAAGAAGAAGCTTACCCACGCCTAGTTGTGGAAATAGTGCAAGACCGAATTTCTGTGCGGTCGTCCATATTTTGAAATCGTTGGGGACGTCGGTTCCCCACATTCCATCATGCTTTTTAAAATATACCGCTCGCTTTTCTCGCCAAACTTTTAATACCGGGGTTGCCGTAATGATGCCGTATGTCTGGGGTGTAATTGATATTGGTGCGCAAAGACCAGACCAGTCGTTTGGGAGACTGTGATAGACCCTAGATCCACACAGCCACCTCAAACCCTCTACGACTCTGGTTCCTTATGGGCCTGCTACCATTAACGCACACTGAGAATTGCTGGTGCCTGAGGGTATCGTTATTGCCATGCACGTATCGTACTCGCTTGACGCCATCTGTGTTGTTTTAGTCGTGCCTTTAAACGTGCAAAAGGAAAATATCTTCATACATTTATCCACGTGTATATCTCCAAGCGGTTGGAACCCAACTGCTACTACACACATGTCAAAGGTCATCTCTGGATCTATTATTACCGTCACGAGGGAACTAGGATGCGCCTCCTGTGGGGCCACATGTACGGTTAAATTTGTGCAGTCGGAGTCTCTGTTATTTAGCGATATCGTCGGGTCAAACTTTGCAAAATCATTACTCGGTAATGCTGTCCCCATCATCATTAGACACCCGGCCACACTGTGAGTCATCTTCCTAGACATGATTGGGGGTGCATGAGATGACGTTGGCATTGTGGAACAGACATTACAATTCGATTTACCAGTTGATCTCGTATTTTTAGCATTTCTCCACCACATATTGGCGGCGTACGTGTGGATCAGGATAATATATGTTATGTGTGTTAGGGCGACGTGCTCTCGTAAGTCAGGTCGTCTGTTCTAGGGAGGTTTTTGTCTCCCACCCTAGGATAGGACCTACAATAAGAATGGTTAGCACAGTTCCAATATGTATGTGTACCGTGTATAAAGTTAGAGCCACATTCATCATCGAGTGTATTGAGCTACTTCTCTTCCTGGCTTAGAGGCATGTGGTCTCCTGCTGGTGATGGTGAACATTCGCTGTGGTACTCGTGAACCCACGTGGCCTCCACCTTCACCGCCGCATGAGTAATGAGGATTTGGAATGGTCCAAACCACACCCCCTCCCTTTCGGTAGAACCACCCTTTGTTCAGTGGTTCTTCTCATTAGCATCCGCCTATTGTTGGACCTCCTGTAGGGAGAGAGGAGGTACTTCCAGTGGAGTGTGCACGTTAGTACTATGCATTTCCTGTCTTAATGTCTACTCTATCATTTCCTTTAGACACATCATCTTGATTCCTCACATGAAATTCACTTTTTACAGCTGCCAGTGGCCTAGGAAATAGCAAAGCGTCCAAGAAAACCACAATCAGTTTGTGATGAAAAAAGTTGTTCCTTACACAGTATTCATTGCACTTTGACCTTCTTTATGGTAATCATTATTACTCCAAAAATGTGTGTGAGAAAAATTTGTGAGTAATTTGAGACGTCCTTTGAATATATTGGTGTAGGGCAGTCTTCCTCCCTCCTCTTGACACATGGCCCCTCCCATGTGTCAACTTATCATAATACGGAAACTACCATGCTGGGAGGCAAAGCCTCCTGTCTAGGGCCATTCACACCCCCTCCTTTTCCTCACACCCGTATAAACCATGAATGGGACATCATTACAACATGTGTGAGTCGATATACCTTCAAGTTTGAGATGATAGAATTGTCTATGTAACTGACACAACGGCTACCGCTTGACCGTCTGAACTCAGTTTTTCTGCTGAGATGTCGAATCTAGGAATGACAAAAACAAAAACAAACCAAAAATAATACAAAACAAACAAAACATGTGCTCATATTTTGTGAGTTATCCCTTGAAGAAAACACAAGAGGAGCTTTAACTTGTGCATAAAGAAACCAGTCAGCCTGCCTCTCGCCAGACACCAAGGAGAAGCTAGAGATCACTACAAGGGGAGGAAAGGACGGGGGAAGGGAATCTTCACTTGACAACTGATAAGCAGGGACCGCTTGGTTCCCTGTCCCAGTTAGACGAGCACCTTAAGTGATTTCCTCCTAAATGTCTGCTAGCACGCACTGACCAAGTATTAAGAAATGAAATTATAAAAAAAACTTTTCCTAATTGTGCGAAAATTGTAATCTTAAAATAGCAAACCTTAAAGTTTTACCATAACATTATTAAAACAGTTCTTATAGAACCTGATAACATGAATCCAGACTAGTTAAAGGGTGTTCTCAGTGAAATAATTGTATTGGTCTATCCTGGCCTCCACTTTTCTTTTCTTTTTTCTAAGTAAAATGTCACACCTTTGTTTACATATTTTAGAAATAACAGTCTTCCTTAACATTCTGATTGGCGCTGTCCTATTCAAAGCAATCATATAGGGTTAGTAGGTTTTTAATTTAAGTTTCATAAAAGGTTCCGGTCAATTTGAACTATTTAAGGTTTAATCACTTTGTCAACAGCAACACAGCATTGCCTCCAATGCAAGTAACATTATCATTTTATATAGCTGTTATTTTATTATACTCTTTAGTTGTATATCAGCTCATGTGCAATACAAACGTATTCTACTTGTATTCATGTACAAAATGAGCAATCCCCTCAGTATCATACGGATCCTTCAACATCAACATATTAACCTCATTAACATGATTGATATCAACATTGCTCTTTTTTAGGGTTAGTGGTTGGAGTCAGGGTTAGGGTCAGGTTATTGACAAGTTGTATTTTCCCAAATTAAATACCATTGCAAATTGTAATATTAATCAATTATAGAAAAGGCAACATCCTTTGGATCAATATGTTCTAGATATACAGTACGTATGTGCCTGTTTGTGGTGTGTGTCGTGCTTCTAATGCCCATGGCTCCCCTCATGTGTGTGTGTTGCTGCATGTCTACGTGTGTCACTTCCCTGTTTGTTGACCTCAGCTCTGGTGGACCCGTCGCCCTCCTGCTCCTCCCCGCCAGTCAGCTGGACCCTCTGCGCTGGTTGCGTTTGGAATCATGATCATCACTGTGGCCACGCCTCTGGTTGAATCGGCTTTCCTCCGGGCAATCTTTTGCAAAGTGTCCTTCTTTATTGCGGTTATACACTCGAAGCTGCCGTTTGTGCCGGAGCCAGTGTAACCGCTTTTCAAAGTAAAGTTCTTGCCTCCGTGTTGGTTCGGTTGCTGGCCAACTCTCTGTGCGCCTTGCTTATGGTCATGTCTCTCGTCATGACATCGGTCAGCTCCACTCGTGGCTTGCTGCAGTGGTAGTAGCAGGTTGGCTGGGCCGCTGGTAGGGTCGCTGGGGGAGGGCAATCAAGGTCCAGGTCCACCTTAGCCTGGGTAGTTGACTCAAGAGAACAGTCATTATGGCCCTGCCTATTCGTCCCTTACATTCTGACAATTAAATGAGCTAACTGAGTTACACCCAGACACCCTATGGGCCCCCCCGGGGCCCTCTATCCTAGTACAGAGTGTAAAACCTTCCCCCCAAAATGCCTTCTCATGTAAATGCATTTTAACACTTGATGCAACCTCTGCCTTGCCATCCTCCCTCGCTCCCTGCGAATCCATATGTTATTATTTAATTATTCTTATTCTCATTATTTTATATAATAGGTTTATGAACTTCAGTTCTATGTTATAATCAACAAAATAAAATGCTTTAATTCAATGTTGTATTCCCTAAACAGAATAAAGATGGGGAGAGAGAGAGAGAGAGAGAGAGAGAGAGAGAGAGAGAGAGAGAGAGAGAGAGAGAGAGAGAGAGAGAGAGATCACTGTGTTGCGCTCTGCAAAATTACTTTTGATCATTTTAACAAATAATAATTTTTCCAATATCTTTCAGACCTCTAATTTTATTTAAATCGCGTTCATTTACCTCAGTGACAGCTCTTAGAAGTTATACTATTTTTTTTCACCGCCAGGTGTACCTTGCACACATCAAGGGCTTATCCCGCGTATATACGACTTCCTCCAACGTACTCCCGGGCGTACGGAGCCTTTCGTGCCCCTTTTAAACATCAACATACTCCCTGGAATACGGATAAATGCGTCATCTATTACGTCAACGTACTCCCTGGAATACGGATAAATGCGTCATCTATTACGTCAACGTATTCCCTGGAATACAGATGCCAGTCACTCTCTTTCAGTCTGTACCCTCTTTCAGTCAGTGTCCTGGACACTACATTCATCCAGTGTCCCTGGACACTCGGCCTGTGACCTTCACTCACACACTCACCAGGTACCTCTAACACTCACACGCATTCACTGAGTGTCCCGGGCACCCGCGGATGTCCCTGACAAACGGCACTTTTAAAATATTAAACACACGTCTGTGCTAATCCAGGTTTCTACTAAACCTTGGTTAAAAAAAGCTCCAAATGATGTATGCAATTTACCCCTAACGGCCCGCCAATACGTTTTCACGCGGATTTCTCACCGTAACCAAAAGATCGTCGACCTCAACCGGCGTCTCCACGGACCAAACAGTCGACTCCTCCCTGTGAAGCCCGAAGGGGTGATTAACCAGCCGCGGTCTGCGTCCGGGTATCCTACCGCGATGAGAGTGACGATCCCACTTCTGACACCAAATTGTGGTGGAAATTTACGTGAATAAGAAGGCAATTTATCAATCAATAAGAACTGTCACGCATGAACTCAATTAAGTTTGAAGATTTATCAAGCAAGCAGAAACACAATGAACATATCCAAATAGACAAGTAGACAAGTAGTCAAGTGGTCAAGTAGTCAAGTAGTCAAGTAGCAAAACAGACATATAGACAGACAGTCAGACAAACAGACAGACAAACAGACAGACAAAGCTTTGTCGGGAGCCCCGAATCCTATGAGGTGAGGATAGGGAAGTCCGCCGCAATGCTGGCAACACTCAGTATTTATCCCTCCTTAGGACTGCCCCTAAGATACTGTCTTTCACCCCAATGATGCAAGTCTTGACCACCTGGCTCCACCAGCCCCATCCCCAGCACGGGAACGGAGGAACTCTCGTGCAGGCAGAGGAAGCCAGAGGTGTTGGACCAGGAGCGGCCAAGCCTTTGATCCAGCTCAATAGTTGTATGCCAACCCCCCTCAACAGCTGTAGACTGTAATAGCCACTGTCCCCCGCTGTGAGATAAACATTACAGTTGGTCAAGCAGGATGAGGATAAGGATAAGGATAAGAACCCCTCAGGACAATAGGACAAAAGGGTGATAGGGAGAATTACATAGGGGGGTCACAAGGTCAAAGAAACAGAGAGTGATAGAAGGGACAACATATGATTTTTCCATTACAGACCCCTTCTGTTTTCTCTTTACACTAAATCGCTAGGCTCTGTAATCACATCTCATGGCTTCTCCTATCACTGCTATGCAGATGACACTCAACTGTTTCTCTCCTTTCCCCCCTCAGAAACCCAAATCGCAACACGCATCTCTAAATGCCTGGCCGACATCAGCAGATGGACAGCCGCCAACCAGCTGAAGCTCAACCTTGACAAGACTGAGCTCCTCTTCATACCGGGGAAAGACTGCCCTCAGATGGACCTACTGGTCACCATCGAGAACACCCAAGTCTCCCCCTCAACCACAACAAGAGACCTTGGTGTGGTGGTAGATGACCAGCTGTCCTGCAATGCCAACGTCACCGCGGTCGCCCGATCTTGCTTGGAGGTTGACCCACAGACATGTGCTGAGTGAACTCCTGCTCTCTGCCTGTCCTATCCTCTGTAACCAGGGGGTGGTGTAACCAATGCCCCTTTCCCCACCTCTCCCCCACCTGCATCTACCCCTCTCTCCTTCCTTCTCCTCCTCCCTCCCACCTCTCTCCCTCCTCCTTCTCCCTCCCCACCTCTCTCTCCCTCCTCTTCCTCTCTCCCTCCCTCCCCACCTCTCTCTCCCTCCTCCTCCCTCCCCACCTCTCCCCCTCTATCCTCCTCCCTCCCCCACATCTCTCCCTCCTTCTCCTCCTCCCTCTCACCTCTCTCCCTCCTCCTTCTCCCTCCCCACCTTTTTCTCCCTCCTCTTCCTCTCTCCCTCCCTCACCACCTCTCTCCCTCCTTCTCTTCTCCCCCTCTATCCTCCTCCCTACTTCCCCTCCCCACTTCTCTCTGCCTCCAACTCCTCCTCTCTCCCTCCTTCTACTCCCTCTTCCTCTCCCCCTCTATCCTCCTCCGTCCTTCTCCTCCCTCACCCACATTCCTCCCTCTCCCACCTCTTTCTACCTCCTTCTCCTCTTCCCTCCCCACCTATCTCCCTCCTCCTCCCTCCCTCCCTCACCATCTCTCTTCCTCCTCCTCCTCCCTTTTCCTCCCTTCCTCTATCCTCCTCCCTCCCTCACCACCTCTCTTCCTCCTCCTCCCTCTTCCTCGCTTCCACAATCGTCCTCCCTCCTTCTCCTCATCCATCCCTCCCTCCCTCATCACCTCTCTTCCTCCTCCTCCCTCCCTCTATCCTCCTCCCTCCCTCACCACCTCTCTTCCTCCTCCTCCCTCTTCCTCCCTTCCTCTATCCTCCTCCTCCCTCCCTCCCTCCCTCCCTCACAACCTCTCTTCCTCCTCCTCCTTCCCTTTTCCTCCCTTCCTCTATCCTCCTCCCTCCCTCACCACCTCTCTTCCTCCTCCTCCTCCTCCCTCTTCCTCCCCCCTCTATCCTCCTACCTCCTTCTCCTCCCTCCCTCCCTCATCACCTCTCTTCCTCCTCCTCCCTCCCTCACCACCTCTCTTCCTCCTCCCTCTTCCTCCCTTCCTCGATCCTCCTTCCTCCTTCTCCTCCTCCCTCCCTCCCTCCCTAATCACCTCTTTTCCTCCTCCTCCCTCCCTCTATCCTCCTCCCTCCCTCACCACCTCTCTTCCTCCTCCTCCTCCTCCTCCCTCTTCCTCCCTTCCTCTATCCTCCTCCCTCCTTCTCCTACTCCCTCCCTCCCTCCATCCCTCCCTCCCTCACCACCTCTCTTCCTCCTCCTTCCTCCCTCTATCTTCCTCCCTCCCCCACATCTCTCTGCCTCACCCAAAGACAAACTCCAGTCATTCAGTCACCGTGGTGACAGGATGAATACGCTTCATCAAACCTTGGATCAACCCTTCATTAAGTCTTGGGTTGGCTCTCTTCTTCTGGTCACTTCAAGATTCAACATGTTTTATTAGCCATTTTAAACAAGTTCAATGAAATGCTTACTGCCCATTCCCTCCTGCAGTATGGATTTATAAACACAATACTATAACAATACTGAACAAATGAACATAAAAAGAACAATAAAGTGACTGATGGTGGATATATTATTATTATTATTATTATTATTATATTCATGGGTTGAATTGCGTAAACATATTACTTGCTTACTGTGGTTTGTGTGTGTGTGTGTGTGTGTGTGTGTGTGTGTGTGTGTGTGTTGAGCACCAGTCCAAACACCTACACCACACACACACCTGTGTCTCCTTTACCCTAATCGCCAGAAGGTGGTGGATTCAGCGCCCCCTAGTGGTGCAATAACAGATATTAATAAAACATGACTTTGATAAGAAGCCTCATATCTTAAGATGTATTAAGCATTTATCAGACAGCTTCATACAAAGATACTGACAGTTAATACATGTGATTAAAGGGCAGGTAGGGGTCAGAGGTCATTAAGGAACAGGTAGTGGTTAGAGGTCATTGGGGCAGGTAGGGGTTGGAGGTCATTAAGGAGCAGTTAGGGGTTACAGGTCCTTAAGGAGCAGGTAGGTGTTAGAGGTCGTTAAGGAGCAGGTAGAGGTTAGAGGTCATGAAGGAACAGGTATGGGTTAGAGGTCATTAGGGGCAGGTAGGGGTTGGAGGTCATTAAGGGGCAGGTAGGAGTCAGAGGTCAATAAGGAGCAGGTAGGGGTCAGGGGTCATGAAGAAGCAGGTAGGAGTTAGAGGTCATTAAGGAGCAGGTAGGGGTTAGAGATCATTAAGGAGCAGGTAAGGGTAAGAGGTCATTAAGGAGAAGGAAGGGGTCAAGGGTCATTGAGAAGCAGCTAGGGGTTAAAGGTCATTAAGGAGCAGGTAGGTGATAGAGGTCATTAAGGAGCAAGTAGGGGTGAAGGGTCATTGAGGAGCAGGTAGAGGTTAGAGGTCATGAAGCAGCAGGTATGGGTTGAAGCTCATGAGGAGCATGTAGGCGTCAGAGGTCATTACGGCATACGTAGGATTCAGAGGTCATTAAGGCGCAGGTAGGGTTCAGAGGTCATTAAGGAGCAGGTAGGGGTCAGAGGTCATTAAGGAGCAGGTAGGAGTCAGATGTCATTAAGGAGCAGGTAGGGGTTAGAGGTCATCAAGGAGAAAGTAGGGGTTAGAGGTCATTAAGGAAAAGGTAGGGGTCAGAGGTCATTACGGCATACGTAGGGTTAAGAGGTCATTAAGGCACAGGTAGGGTTCAGAGGTCATTAAGGAGCAGGTAGGGGTCAGAGGTCATTAAGGAGCAGGTAGGGGTCAGAGGTCATTAAGGCATAGGTAGGGTTCAGAGGTCTAATGTTGGAGGATTTCAACTGAAGAAAGGATGAAGAATGTATTTCTATGTATGTGTATTTCTGTGTGTGTGTGTGTGTATATATTACTATAAGTGTAAAGTTATGTGTGTGGATTTTTGTCACGTGGGTAGAACTTCAAACCCTGGTCTACCAGGCGGCCAACCTGACAAATCAACGCCCTATTGACGCTAGAGCCCAAGGCCAAGAGGATGTAGTCGATTATTTAACGCCTAACTCCCTCGTCCTTGGCCGTGCCTCTGTTGTAGGTGATACAAGTGGACTCGACCTGTGCACCCATCCCTGGCGCCGACTGAGATTTATTTTATATTTGTGTGTGTGTTTGTGTGTGTCTACTTCTATATATTTGTGTGTGTGTGTGTGTATACGATATATGTGTGTGTGTGTTTGTTTCTATGTGTGTGTGTGTTTTATTTATGCGTGTGTGTATGTATGTGTGTATGTGTGTATATGTTTGTATCTTTGTGTATTTCAATATGCACATTTATAAATGTGTGTGTGTATTTCTGTGTGTGTGTGTATGTGTGTGAATATACCAGTGGCGAACCGTGTCTATCACAACTGAACCTTCTGTAGACCGCCCACCCCCCCCCCCCCCCCCCCCCCCCGATTCAAACATTCGGTTGTTCTAGTCAGACGGACGTCACGGAGGCAGTCACTCAAGATTGTCGCAGCCAATTGACAAGTTGACCATAGTTGGCAAAGGTATGACATGTAGTGAAGTATCAGCCCAACACAGACCACCACACACAGGCTATCGATGAAAGGGACAGTCAAAAACTATACGGGAAAAGGCTTAACGTAACTTAAAGTTCCAAAACAGCAAAACACCAAATATCTCTGGCATATGTCTTGTTATTAGCACTTTCATCTGTCAAATTTTCAAAACCTAAATCCTACTATTACGGAAGTTATGTTATATTAAGTGTTTTCCTCTCATAAAGCTACGTTAAGACTTTTCCTTACTGGCTCAATAGAGAGGAAAACACTTAATGTCACATAACGTCCATAATGGTAGGATTTAAGTTGAGATCGTTTGACAGGTGAAAGTGCTAATGACGAGACATATGCCAGATCAATTTAGTGAATATTTATCGCGGTTTTGTAACTCTTAGTTGCGTTAAGTCTTTTCATGTTAAGCGATGCAAAGAAAGATCAAGTCAAAACTCTCAATTTAAATGCACAACAATGCTTAACAAACTCAAGACAGACATTAACTAATCAGTCAACAAGTGTGTGGAAACAAAATGCAAGCAGCAAAAAACAAAAAACAACCAGCTCAACGAGATGCAACACTGAGCCAAAACCAGCAAAGACAAATGAGTCTCACTCACCAATGATGTTCACTTAAAGACCAAATCCATTCTCCTGTCCTTCTGGATGGATCGATAACCTCATAAAGCTCATAAAGCTGATCATTGCTTTTCAGATCCAAAACAAGTTGCCTTTCAATAGCTATGGAAGCTAATGCAGTGAGTCGGGATTGTCCTGTTCTGTTCCTCCATATGTTTTTATAATATTAAAATGTCCTTTTGGCAGATGCAGTGGTGACGGGGATCGTTAAAACTTTTTTATTATGTCCATCTTTACACTGAATGGTCGTCTTGAAAAGGGTTCTAACAACAATCCCGCAACAACATCATCTAAACCTGTTGCCATTTCGACGTAAAAAACATACGTAGAAAAAAAACAATGTAGCCCTACGCTAGATCCGAGCCAGTATACCTTCTAGCGCACTTTGGACCTGTGGGGAAATCTGAAAGAATACGCCCATTGGTTACAAATCACTATATGATTGGTTGATCAAATTGTCAATCCAAAGGTACGCTCTCATTCAGTCTAAGGGCCAAAGCATGCAGCAGTACTTTGGTTGAAGTACTTTGGTTCTTCCCAGCAACCTAGAAAAATATCTGATTGGTTGCATTGTTTTTCCAACACAAAAACACTCAAATGCGTAGTGCATGGACCGAGAAATACAAACAAATCTACGTAACACTGTAATATAACAAATCAACAACACAGATACGATTCTCATTTATTAATTTTATTTCAATTTTATAAAATAGTATTAAATTGTATTACATTAACATTACATTAATACAATTAATTAGATTTTTTTTTTTCATCTGAGAGTTCCAGGGTCTTCTCTGAATACCTTGAAGGCCCTGAGACTTCACCACTGGTATATACATATGTGGGTGTGGGTGCGTGTTTGTATTTGTGTTTGTATCTTTGTGTGTACATTTATAAATGTGTGTGTGTATTTCAAGTGTGTCGGTATTTATATATGCTTGTGTGTGTACTTCTATATATATATCTGTGTGTGTGTGTGTGTGTGTGTGTGTGTGTGTGTGTGTGTGTGTGTGTGTGTGTGTGTGTGTGTGTGTGTGTGTGTGTGTGTGTGTGTGTGTTGCTACAACCGACACAGAGACACTGAGGAAGTATTAGTTCGTAAACACAAACCCAGGGAGGAGGTCCTCCTGGGTGAATGTGGACTGGAAGGTGTGGATGTGTGTCAGTGTGTCTGAGGACCCTCCTCCATCTGGGGACACTCTGTAGAAGGACAGAGTCCCAGCAGGCCGGTCCACATACACTCCTACTCTGTTAGAGCCAGAGGGGCGGGGAGACGTATGACTGTTCACTACCGTTGTACCGGACAGAGTAACCATCATCAGAACAATAAAGAGTCCAGGACTTGTTGTTTCCTCCAAGCCTGCTGTCATACCCCGTCCTTTCCTTGTGATTCCTCTGTATGTCACTCCTATATAAACACTCTCCTTCCATCTCCACCTCCCAGTAACAGCGGTCAGTCAGACTCTCTCTACACAACACCTGGACCCAGGAGTCAAATCTCTCTGGGTGATCAGGATGACTTCTTCTCTCACTCCTCGTCACCTTCCTGTTGTCCTCAGACAGAGAGAGTCGTCTGTAGGCTGTGTTTGGGTCCAGTGTGAGTTCACACGCATCTGATGGAGAACAAGACATGATTAGTCTGCTGAACTGTTGTTGTTGTTCCTAGAAACTGAGGCCAGACTGTAGTTTGTGTTCTCCTGATGTTCTCAGTCCCTCAGCGTCACCACATGGGCTCTGTGTGTGTGATCAATATATTAGTAGTATCAGGATTATTATGTTCTAATGTCTTACATAACAATCATAATAATATTATTAACATTAATAATATGTAATGATATTAATAATAATAATAATTGGATATTATTATAATATTAATAATAACAACACTTCTAATAATAATAATAATAATAATATAAAGGTAGTATAAATAATTATATTACAATTAATATTTGTATTTATAATGATAAAATAATAATATTCATAATTATAATACATTATAGTAATCATTATTCAAAACATTAGTCACAACAATAAATATGTTTTATTATTCTTCAATGGTCCTTATTTTAACAATAAGGATGATGATAATCATAAGAATAACAGTCGTTGTTAGTAGCTGAAAAATGTCAGCAATGTTCCAATCCACGTGGGCCCCGCCCACATTCCCCACAGCACCGTGCATATAAGGCCACGCCCAGCGGCACTCAGCCTCCCATTTCTTTCAGCAATGCAGGAGATCAGCAGTCCTCAAGAAAAAGGTAAGAAAGGATGAATGACGTAAACCGTTCACTACAACCTTTCTTTTACAGGACCTGGCGGCACCAGGGCCAAGGGCACCTGCCCGAAGTGCCCGGCAAGGCTCCCCTTGGACGACGAACACACCTTGTGTTTTCGTTGCCAGGGCGCAGACCACGGCAAAGCCGCCGTAAGGGACGCCAGGAGTCGTCTGCTGTTCCATGACCGAAGATGAAGTCTTCGAGAGCTTCTTCCCACCGGTCGATCGACTCTGTTGATATCTTCGCTGGTGAAACATCTCGTGCCGGTGAAGACGACGTTGAGGGAGACGAGAGCGACGACGCAGACACTGTCACCGTCGTGGAGGAACCACACGTCGATCACGACTCTCCGGATGGAGAGTCGTCTCGCTCCGATTAGTTTAGACCATCCATGCGGATGTTGTGTCTCGCAAGGCTATCTCTGGTCCTACGGCTATCTCAGTCCTATGGCTGTAAAGCGACGACTCGTCGGCGTAGCAAAGCTGGGGTTTCGCTCGCCGCCAGGTGCCGTCAGGCGTGCTCTATGAGCGACAAGCCACAAGCGGCGCCCTGATAAAATGGCTGTAGAATCCACAGCTGATGCTGTGGTTTCTCTTCTGGCGGACGGCTCCCCCTCCCCTCCCTTTTGAGGGGGGGCCCCCCTTGGATCACACATGCTGGTTCCCAGGAAGTCGGAGAGATGAGACCCATATTCGATCTCCGCACTCTCAACAAGTTTGTGGCAGCGTGGAAAATCGGAATGGTCACGATCAGAGCTCTGCTCCTATGCATGAGGTTCACAATTGGTTCACGTCCTTAGACCTCGAGGACGTTTATTTCCATGTCCCTATTCTCGAGGCTCGCAGGAAATTTCTTGGCTTTGCCTTCATGGGCGTGGCCTACGAATACCATTGCCTGTGATTTGGGTAATCGCTGACCCCGCACACCTTCTCAAAGTGCCTGGAGGCTGTGCTGGGGCCGCTCAGGCGTCAAGATGAAAATAATTATGATTGTATAATCATAATTATAATAATAATTAATAATTATTATGATTACTGATGGGGGCTGCCCCCCCGGTGGTTCCTCTGAGTCTGCTCTTCTTGCGCTCTCACTGGGTTGGAATCAGGGGCCATGCGCCCTGCTCCTCGCGAGGGACAGGAATAAGGTTTTTTGCTGAGAGCTGTTACCATGCGTAACGTTGCCCTCGCGTAAACCTATTGTCACTCTGCAGTGTCTCAACGGCTCGTCGGGTTAAGAGTGACAAGGTATTCGTACTGTTGGAACATCCTGCCATCTCTTTATTGATGATATGCATGTGTCTTTCATACGCGTTGCGTTGATAGACATGTTGCGTGCAATATAATATGCTTGGGAGGGCTTAAAGTCTTCTTGCACCTATGTTGCCGGCCGGCTTGTCACACTAGTTGAGTAATTTGTGTGCGCCGGCAAGCTTTTGATTTGTCGCTTTCTGGCAGAAAACTGATGTATTTTGCATATTTGTAGCGCTGGCAATGCTGCTGTTTTTCTTCCTCCGCCTCACTTGTTGAGTGCATATGTAGGAGGAGCCTTGTTGCTCGCCGCTGGTTGGCTGCTTATTATTAGTTTTCCCACCCTATTGGGACGGATGTAGGAGGAATATTGCTACTTACCGCCCTTTTTCTATTATGAAATTCAGGCGTGAGTCGAATAGTTCCGGACTCGCCCTATTCTCTGTTCTCTATATTCAAAGGTTTGTTTCATGGCAGAGTTTGTGTTTATATTGGAGATGTGGTGTAAACACTTTAAGTCTTCTTGAGTCCGGTGTGCCCCTGGACTTGGGTCCAGCAGGGGTACATTTATCGGGCTACGCTCGCAGCTTCGCCTTAGCCCATAAGGCGAAGCCTAGACAGCATAGCCTATAAGAAATAGAACCATAGTTATGTTATCATAACTCTAGCTCTATGATTATAGGCATTGCCGTCTGGTTTTCCACCTGCTGCACCCCCATTGCTGAAAGAAATAGCGTGGAGGGTGAGTGTTGCTCGACGTTGGCTTTTATATACACGGTGCCGTGGGGAATGTGGGCGGGGCCACGTGGATTGGAACATTACTGAAAACGCTCACTGCACGCGGTGTGTGCACAGGAGAAGCCTGTAAGGCGAAGCCTAGACAGCTACGCCTATAATCATAGATCTAGAGTTAGCATAACATAACTATCGTTTTATATTTGCTCTGCCCCCTGGCTTCAGTGAGGGGGGGTTTGGACAGCATTTGAACCTCAAACCTGCTCCGTTGTAAACCAAACTGTACATTTTTTCATTCTTTACAAAAAATGTAACAGACACTTACAGCTCTTTAGAGGTGGTTTCAGCCTCCATCCTCCACCGTGCTCCACCCTGGGGGGAAACAAAGAGAGAGCAGTTGAAACATTCACACTCACTTTGTACACAACATGAGTTACAGCTGCTTTGTGAAACCACTTCATGTAGCAGCTGGTTTCTTATTGGAGACATGGTCACTGAAAGGTGAGCTGTCCACTCCATACCCAAGAGTGTCCAGTATCCAGCGTGGATCCTCCAGTCCAGCAGAGAGCAGCGTAACTCCTGAGTCTCCTGGGTGATTGTAGCTCAGGTCCAGCTCTCTCAGATGGGAGGGGTTGGAGCTCAGAGCTGAGGTCAGAGAAGCACAGCCTTCCTGTGTGACCAGACAGCCAGACAACCTGCACACACACACACACACACACACACACACACACACACACACACACACACACAAGATATTTTTATTGGCCAATTGCAACAGGTAC
The DNA here is from genome assembly GCA_027704905.1 of Muraenolepis orangiensis. NCBI lineage: Eukaryota > Metazoa > Chordata > Actinopteri > Gadiformes > Muraenolepididae > Muraenolepis > Muraenolepis orangiensis. The sequence goes on from JANIIK010000121.1 coordinate 1,422,660, forward strand.
ATTGAAATGCTTACTCCCCATTCCCTCCTGCAGTATACATCTCCAAAACAATACCATAAAAATAATATATAGAATAAAAATAAACCAAAAAATAACAGAAAAATGACTGATAAATGATATTTACATGTGTTGAATGTACACGTTTTAATTTGTTTTTACAAAAATCTTTAAAAGCATTTAAAGTGCCAGTAGTGCAGCAGCATCATGAATACAGTGCAGTAACTATAATGAGTCCAGAAAGTCCAGCAAAGTATGTAAGTGTAATGTTAATAACATGTTATGAAAGCAATGAAGTGTTATGAAGTGGCAGTATTCCTAGCAGTTCAGTAGGCTTACTGCCTGTGGTTCCTCGACTAAGATGTCGGCGCGTAAACATCGCGACGCCCAGTTTTTGCAAGTTAGCGGTAATATATCTAACAATTATTTGTCTGTTCACACAGAACAGTCTTCCTTTTATTACGTACACCCGACACTGGAAATTGGATTACAACATTCTGGCATCTTAATCGGCAATCTTCAACTCCACGCTGAAACTCACCCGCAGAGAAAACGTAAACACAGGAGAGGAAGCCACGGAGGGCTACATGCTAAGCTAAGAGCTAAACCACATCGCCCGTCACAACCCAGTTTTTTACTCGCCAACGTACGGTCTCTGGCGAACCAAATTGATGAACTGCGGCTGCGGATTATCAACCATAAACAAATTAAGGATTGCAACGTGATGATTTTAAGAGAATCATGGCTGTACAGCGGAATCGCCGACAGTGCAATTGAGCTAACGGGGGCTCACTCTACATAGAGCAGTCAGATCAGCTGATAATAATAAGGCAGGCTTTTATATAGCGCTTTTATCCAAAGCGCTTTACAAGTCATGTCTCACATCACCCATTCATACACCGACGGCGGAGTCAGCCATGCAAGGAGATAGCCAGCACGTCAGGAGTTAGGGTTAGGGTGTCTTGCTCAAGGACACCTCAACAGTTTTTTCTAGGAGGAGCAGGGGGATCGAACCAGCGACCTTTCGGTTGTGAGGAGACCGCTCTACCTCCTGAGCTATACTGCCGCCCATGTATGGATGCTGTGCAACCGGCGACCAGACGGTAGGGGGAGAAGAGATGGTGCCCAGGGTGGTTGCAGTCCTTTATGATGGACATGGCCTTCTTCCGACATCTGGTCCTACAGATCTCCTCAATGCATGTAAGTGCATACCGGAAGATATTCTCTGCCGTCCTCACGACCCTCTGGATGGCTTTCTTGTCCCGTGAAGTGGTGTTGCCATCCCACACAGTAAAGCCACTGTCAGGACGCTCTCTACGGTGCCACGGTAGAAGTTCACTAGCCACCTCTGGCCTATTAAGCTTTTTCTGAGGCACCGCAGAGCATAGAGGCGCTGGTGTGCCTTCTTCAGCATGACCTCCGTCTTGTGGGTCCACGCCAAGTCATCGGAATTGTAATTGTAATTCCAATTTGTTTTGTAATCCAATTTACCCTTCTTGATGGCTTTTCTGAGTTCATACTTGGCCTTCTTGTAGTGATCGGAGTCGCATGTTGTGAAAGCGGTACTCCGTTCCTTAAGTTTGTTCCATATGTCAGCATTCATCCATGGTTTGTGGTTTGGGAATGAGCGAACAGATGCATTCCGCCAAAAGCCTGTTAATGTATGCTGTGACATGATCTGCATATGCATCAAGGTTAGTGGTCTTGAATACATAAGCGATAAGCGTGCTTGATGGTGGTATAGCAGTGATCAAGTGTCTTCTTCTGTCTTGTCGGACATAAGATGTGTTGATAATATTTTGGTAATAACTTTTTTAAATTGCAGTGGTTAAAGTCCCCCGCTATGAAGTTTGCTCACTTCGATGTAAAGTTTGTCCAATGCGATGTTTGAATCATCAATAGTGGAGATTTCCCTCGGCAAGTAAAAAGGGCAACACTTGATTGCCATAATTCCAGATTAGATGAGCAGTGTTGAGAAAGCACCTGAACGTCCGTACATCTGCTGTCACAATGGCTATTCACCATGCCTCCACTTGAGGGCAGCATCAACCCTCATTCCCGTCTTCCCCACACCTGCAGCGCATTGTAATCAACCTGCCTATTTAAGCCTATACCCACTCATACTTTGCCAGATTGTTCCTGATGACAGGTAGGGACAGGCTTCTGCCTGTCCCTACCTGGTTCCCGATCTACCGCCTGTCCCTGACTACGCCTCTGCCTGTCCCTTCCTGGTTCGTCTACCCAGCCCCGGTTCCGATCACCTGCCTGTCCCCGACTACGTCTCTGCCTGTCCCTGTCTGTGTGATATTTATTAAAAAGTACAACTAAGTAAACTAAATAAACTGCGGGATCTCGTAGAGACGCGTCTGCTCTCCTCCAGTACCGTGCTCCAAGTCACACACACACACACACACACCAGAATGAGTTATTCTTATGAATATGCTCTATTCAGATGTGTGAATTGGTACTTTTATGGCTATAAATCAGTTGAGTGTCTTCTGATATCAAACCCTGTGCTGTAAGTGTTTGCTGATTGAGTACAACTGACCTGAGAGTCTCCAGTGTACAGTGTGGACTCCCCAGTCCAGCAGAGAGCAGCTTCACTCCTGAATCCTGCAGGTGGTTGGTACTCAGGTCCAGCTCTCTCAGACTGGAGGAGTTGGAGCTGAGAACTGAGGCCAGAGCTTCACAGCATCTCTCTGACAGATGACAGCCATTCAGCCTTCACACAACATCAACAGGAACATGTTAGGAACTGGGTTGAAAGAACACAAGTATTTGACTTGTTCAATAATGAACACAAGAGAAGTGTAGTCAATGAAAGAAAAAAGATATTTAAACGATAACATTTTGCTGTCTAATATGTACAAATATTCAGCAAACATAATAATTTAAGTTCCCTTAAAAAGGCACATTTTAAGGAAAAGGCTGTTCATGAACCTACATATATATATAAATGTAAATGTATATACAAGTGAGCATATATAAATGTATGGCATATATAAATGTATAAACAGGAGCAGGGATATGCAGTTATATCAACAGTTGAGATTATAGGTACAGTAAACAGGTATCTTATTAATAAATATATAAAGTATAGAGATAGTTGTGATACAGTTTTTTTTTTACAGTTTGTTATTAGTTTTTTCTTTTTTTTACAGTGAGTCAAAGACATTGGTGGTGATTATTATAGGTGTTGAGCAGAGGTGTGGGGCAGGGGGGGAGGGGTTGGGCAGCAGGGGGGGGGAGGGGTTGGGCAGCAGGGGGGGGGGGAGGGGTTGGGCAGCAGGGGGGGGAGGGGTTGGGCAGCAGGGGGTGGGGGCTGTCTTCGTGGTACAGAGTTCAGGGAGATGACAGCTGAGGGGAAGAAGCTGTTCCTAAGCCTGCTTGACTTGGAACAGAGGTTTCTATAGCGCCTCCCGGAGGGGAGGAGGGCCAACGGTCCATGGTTGGGGTGAGAGGAGTCATCTACTATTTTTTGTGCCTTCCTCCGCCACCGTTTGTGGTGGGTAGTGTTTATTGCAGGGAGGGGTAATCCAACGATATATAGAATAAGTTATTCCTAAATTTGTACTTTTATCGCGAGAATCCAAAAAAGGTGGTGGATTGGCTTTAAGCTAGGCAGCAGGGGGGGGAGGGGTTGGGGGGCAGCAGGGGGTAGGGGAGGAAGGGGTTGGGCAGCCAGGGGGGGGGGGGGAGGGTTGGGCAGCAGGGTGGGGGCCTGTCCTTCGTGGTACATGAGTTCAGAGGAGTGACATCTGGGTAAGGAAGGAGCTGTTCCTAAGCCTGCTTTGACTTGGAACAGAGGTTTCTATAAGCGCCTTCCCGCCTACCCCGAGGGGGGGAGGGCAACCGGTCCATGGTTGGGGTTGAAGATGAGTCCATCGAATCTACTAACTATTTTTTTGGTTTGTCCTACTTCCACTTCCTTTCCTCCGGGCCAATTCCTCCTCGCCACCATTTGTTTTTGTTGGGTAGTGTGTTTATTGCGGGAGGGGTAATCCAAGCGATAGATAGAAATAATTAGTCCTAATGTGTACTTTATCCGCGAGAACCAAAAATGTGTGGATTGGCTTTAAGCTCAAAATTGAAACTCTCCATGAAGCAGAAAAAAAGAACGGAAAAATAACAATACTTTTTCATCCTTGAAGTACTGCTTACTGTCCTCAGTGCCTACTAAAGAAGAAGGGAGCCGTAGATTATTTTTCTTAGCTATGACTTCATACCGTGCCCACCAGGTGCTACCATACACACGTTTTTGAGTTGTCGCGAGCTGACCTTTTTTTGTAATATCATTCTGACATTCGCGTTTGCTTGTTGGTTCTTATGATTTGACGACCAGTTCACTAAGTGATACGAAATAACGCTCGTACTGATGCTCTCGTGAGGCTTATCTTCTGCTCCTATTATAGTTATTTTCATATTCTAGCTGTTTTTCTTTCTAACGAATTGGACAGCCTGGTTCCAGCTCCCTGGTACCCTACAACGGTGGAAACACGCCTGCGATCTCGTCTTGGGCCCGTGATGTTGATATCCTCCGACCTGGCCGTCTCCACGTACCCCGTCAGACTTTATCCGAGCACACTTCGTGCTGTACTTATCGCTGGTGGTGGTATCATTGACCAACCGCCTGCTGTCTTGCGACACGTGCCAGGATCCTATATCTGGCCGTCACATCACCCCTGCAACTACTGCATCCAGTCAAGGCAGTGACTGCAAGTTACCTTTCTCACTCCTCT
>JANIIK010000121.1:1428395-1470754 GCA_027704905.1 Muraenolepis orangiensis
CCAGATCAACCTGATATTGTGTTTTCATGTTTTCATTTTCTGACTGACATTTGAGTTAAGTTTCTCAGTTAGAGAGATACAATTTTCTATGTTTTACTGCATTTTACTGCAGCAACCCTGCACACTTACTCCTCAGAATGGACTGTTTAACAAGTCACTCAATTACAGTTTTATCTATGGGACCGTGTCATTTCAGTTTTTGAGCAGCCCCGAGCAAAAGCAATGGTGTGTTGGAGGGTGTTGTTTTTACATGTCCCAAGGAAGGTCTTAACATGTTGACATCCATTGACACACTTATTTGAATTTAAAAACCAACACTGAACAGTTAATGAATGTGTGGGTTGGAGTTGGAATACAGTTCTTGATATTGTAATAAAAGTCCTGATTGAAATGTCTTTTCAGCTATTTTTTACATGTGTTAATATTTAGGTTAAGCTAATTCTCATTTAGATGTATAGTATAGCTTTGGTTTGCTTGGTATTGGTTTGCTTGTCCTGGTAAGCTAACTTGGTAATAGAAGTTGAACAAACAAAGTTTTACATGTTGAGCCAACAACTTTTTAAGTTATCTTAACTAATATTTTCTAGTCCAAATAACTTGACACATGAAGTTGTGTCAACAGACTACAAGTTGTATCAACTAATTTATTGAAGTGTAATCAACTTGACACTATATGTTTAATCAACTTGACTAAACTTAACTCAGTCAAAGCAATAAGATGACTTGACTTAGTCAAGTTGAGTCAACAAATCATTTTTAACAGTGTAGCTGTTCAACTTGATGAAGGCTACAGGATAGGGATCTGTCAACACAATGAGGAGGTGGACAAAAACACATCCTGTCTAAAAGAATAGACTGTGTGAAGTTCTGTGGTGCCTTTGAGCTGGCCTTGCGTGGCCATGATGAAAGTGATGGACAGAAGGGCGACATTTCAATACAAAAAGTAATTGTATATAATGTAATTAACAATATGTAATTGTAAATAAAAAAATGGTATAGCCCCCCCTGGTGAAAAATGCACCAGCCGCCACTGCTGTTTGAAACTCCTACCTCTCCTCTCTGGAGGGGCGTCCATCTTTAAAGGTATACGGTGGATCCATAGAATGGTCACTCTTCATGGAGACACAGCTGGGTCCAGGGGAGTCTGCTCTCTCCTTCTGCTCTTGGCTTCAACACAACACACACACAGCTTGTACTGACACTAACAAAGGAAGCAGAAGAAGAACAATGTTTTTAGTTTGGTTTGAACAGTCTGTTTGAAACTCCTACCTCTCCTCTCTGGAGGGGCGTCCATCTTTAAAGGTATATGGTGGATCCATAGACTGGTCACTCTTCATGGAGACACAGCTGGGTCCAGGGGAGTCTGCTCTCTCCGGTATCCTTCTAGATCAACAAGAACCAGGATTTGTGGATGTTCAATATATGCTGAATTGTTATAATCTGATAAACCCTCACCTCTTCTCAAAAGACTGGTCAGGCTGATCCATTGACCAGTCACTCTGAGAGTCTGCTCTCTCCTTCTGCTCTGGTCTTCAACACAACACACACACAGCTTTTACTGACACTAACGATGGTGTCCTGATACATCACTGCTGAGCTCTGATATGGACCACAGTCACATACACTTAGAGATCCTCTTCTCACCTATTATCTCTGCTCTGGGGGCCATGTTCCCCAGACAGAGTGCTTTTAGAGGTAGGATCCCCCTCCTCTCTCTCCTCATTCATAGTAGACCGGAGACCCCAGCCGATTTCAAGAATCTGGAATTTGCAGGTTAACCGGAGATGATTAGACATAATTCAGGGAATAGCAGTATCTTCAGTTTCAGATACCAAGCATAGACTGATCTCAGTTCAGTTATCACGGTGACTCCTGCTGTGAGCCTCAAATGCTGCTTCCCTGAGGACTATACTACCAAGCAGGATGTGGGGTTAGTGAGTCAGTTCAGGTTAACCCTGAGGACTATACTACCAAGCAGGATGTGGGGTTAGTGAGTCAGTTCAGGTTAACCTGAGGACTATACTACCAAGCAGGATGTGGGGTTAGTGAGTCACTTCAGGTTAACCCTGAGGACTATACTACCAAGCAGGATGTGGGGTTAGTGAGTCACTTCAGGTTAACCCTGAGGACTATACTACCAAGCAGGATGTGGGGTTAGTGAGTCACTTCAGGTTAACCCTGAGGACTATACTACCAAGCAGGATGTGGGGTTAGTGAGTCACTTCAGGTTAACCCTGAGGACTAAACTACCAAGCAGGATGTGGGGTTAGTGAGTCACTTCAGGTTAACGTTAAGGACAATAAGCAGGATGTGGGGTTAGTGAGGTAAAGGTCCTTAATGACCTCTTACCCCTACCTGCTCCTTCATGACCTCTGAATCCTACCTGCTCCTTAATGACTTCTAACCACTACCTGCTCCTTAATGACCTCTGGCCTCTCCTTGCTACTTATTGACCTCTGACCCCTACCTGCTCCTGCTAAGTATTAAATAGTAAAATATCATTTGAATTAGCACTGTGTGACTGATTAACTTCATATAACAGTGAGAGGTTTCTACATAACATTTAAATAACATATTTAATCATGTTTTAGAAGTTTAATCAACCTATTTATACTATACATAAGTGATACATATTTATATATATATATATATATAGATATTTATTTATTTATAATACATCAGGGATCAGAGTTGACTTCAGTACCTTAGTCTTCTTCCTGCTGTAATAAAGTGATATATAATGATATATTAGTGATATATATGTATGCTATATCAAAGATCAGAGTTGACTACCGTACCTTAGTCTTCTTCCTGCTGTAATAAAGTGATATATAATGATATATTAGTGATATATATGTATGCTATATCAAAGATCAGAGTTGACTACCGTACCTTAGTCTTCTTCCTGCTGTAATAAAGTGATATATAATGATATATTAGTGATATATATGTATGCTATATCAAAGATCAGAGTTGACTACCGTACCTTAGTCTTCTTCCTGCTGTAATAAAGTGATATATAATGATATATTAGTGATATATATGTATGCTATATCAAAGATCAGAGTTGACTACCGTACCTTAGTCTTCTTCCTGCTGTAATAAAGTGAACACCAAAGCGTCTGACTCTGTACTAAGGAAGTAACACATTGTGAACCAACCGGTTGGTCCAGTTCAACCTCTTCCAGGTCCATGTTCCATGACACCCCCCCCCCACACACACACACACACACACACACACACACACACACACACACACACACACACACACACACACACACACACACACACACGTGGTATAAAAACAAAGGAAGCCGAATGGGTTAAAGTTATATATTAGACAAGGTTATCATATGTATAATGGGTAAAGGTTTATTCTGTTTTCTTTTGTATTTTGCACATTTTCTGTATGGATTTTCTATGTTTATTTCCCTTCATAACCAGACAGGGACGTTATGAACGCAAGGTGTACTTTATGGACACATGGAGGGGAGAAAATCTAATGAAATGCGATAAACGAAACGAATAGAGCCACATAATGTCGGGTATGTGTGTGATTTAAAGCACTGGTCCTGACCCCCACACACACTCCATCTCTCATCCGAATAGAGCCACATATTGTCGGGTATGTGTGTGATTTAAAGCACTGGTCCCCAGTAGCGTGGCGTGGGGCAAATTTTAGGGGAAGCCAGTTTTTTTGGGTCAATAACGTAACCAGATGAGTGATTACAGCGCCCGGTATCATTTTACACAGTTGTATCATACAGATGCAGGACTTGCACACGCCTGTTATCTAACCGACAGGTCCGCACGCACTCTCCAGCCAAAACTCTCTCGTCTTATTAATTTAATGCATAACCAGCCGCTCAATGCGCAGTGCAGATTCGGTAATGAATAAAAAAGCTTCAATTTCACAGCACAATCTATGTGATTTTTTGATTTACCGTGCCTCTCAATTGCCCGTGACAGGTTGGCAAGGTCGATGAATCCTGAAGTTGCCCAAGGATTGTTCAGGGAGCACGAATCCTTGTCAAAAAGAAGACATGGCCAGCAAAATAGACGCTGAAGTTCAGCGCTTCCAGTTAGCCACTCCGTGCGGACATAATTGTCCTCATTGAACGTCCGATTCGCTCCCTTTTTCCTCTGTGCACACAGCTCGAGTGTGGGCATGGGCCTGTCATCTGATTTAATTTTTAGTTGCTGCTGTAGCGGAAGTTTAGTAAAGTTGTATTTTATTAAGTACGCCAAATCTCCACCCTCCATAATGCTTAATACTATCAAACGGCGAGGATGACAGTTACAGTACTACGTACTGATGTTGATGTGATTTGATTGGATTTGTGAGTCAAGGGATTCCCTTCAAATCGATCAAATGGGATCAAGGGATCCCATTCCCTTGAGGGGGGATGCCAGCCGTCTCTGGCCTCCCTTGGCATGGCCCTGACCAATCACAGGTTGGCAGGGGGACATGACGTGGGCCTCATCTGATTGGTCAATCCGGGACAATCCCTCCATTTTTTTTTCACCAAGGGAAGCTCATTCGGCTGGCCTCCTCAATTTCACCATAATATCTAGGGGGCGCTGTTGTTTCACTCTTTGTAAAATACTCAATGAGAATGGGGGAGAGACGGTCCGGCAGCAACACACAGGCTGTGTGTTGCTGCCGGACCGTCTCTCTCTACAATTATAATTGTAGTTTTTTATTTTAATTTAAAAAATGTATTAAAATTATAACTACAATCCGAAAAAACAGGGGAAGCCTGGCTTCCCTTGGCCTCCGGGAGAAAACGCCACTGCTGGTCCCAAGTACGGCTGGGCGATACGGACCAAAACTCTGTGCCACAAGTATGTCACAAGCACTTTTATTTTAAGACAACTCATATTCACAAGAATAACAGGCATTCCCTTTTAGAAAATATACAGCTGCACACTACATATTAACACGTAAATGAAAAGGTACATTGAAATAATCAAAATCCATCAAATAAATCGCCTATATTATATACATAGGCATACCTCTGCTTCTACACAAAATCACCTTTGTTATTCAAGATTCAAGATGACTTTATTTATCCGGAGGGAAATTAAGGTGCAACAGTTGAGACAGGGGGAATAAATGCACACAAAGTATACTAATACCTAAAAACTAAATAACAACAAAATAAACTAAACTAGTATAAACAAAATATAACTAAATTAAATCTAAATGTATGTGTTATATGGCGATATATCCAGATAGAGCCACAAGACACAATGTCGGGGAATTGTATGTGTAGCGTTAGACATTTCTGCAGCACGTTATATCAGTCACCAATGTGGTTAGCTACCTCTTACTTAGCTAGGCTATATTCACGGAGAGAAATCACACACAACCATCATCTCTTTGGTCTGAGTTCACAAGACCGTTTATTGTGCGCATGCTCGCAACAGCATCCCAGTGTGCACGCAGGCAACACATGTTCCAAATGTAACTAATGTGATTGGCTTAGCATGGCTTTGTCATATAACTAAATATGCTCAACAGTATGATTCGGATTTAGACTTCTTCACTGTAGTGTTCATTCACTAGTTGAACCACATCGCCTGGACCGACTTTTGGAAGGTTATGCAGCGATGTTGTCCAGCGATAACTGTCCTCCATGGTGAATGCCAAGCTGAATGCATTAACCGGAACTTGGGATACACTGCTTCAGCGATTTTTAACGGGTACTTCGGGCGTGTAACGTGATATAGGCCTAACAGGCCACACAAGATCTTGCATATTCCAGGTTGTGGTTGAAGGTGTCGTAGGTTGGCTCCTAAGGACAGCACTGCAGGGTCAGGAAGGGGTCCTACAAACACAACAGGAACCATTCATCAGTCAATTAAATCAGTAAAGCACCATCTGCAGGTTTTAATATTATGCCCATGTTCTAAAAAAAACAACTACACAATAAGTGATGAAATTAATAAAAATGATAAACATACCTGCATAGGCTCGATACAGCGTAGATTTGACACTGCTGCGTCCAGGAGCCTTAGGCTTCCGGACGTATCCCCTGGAATGACACAAAAAGAAAATAGATGCTGTTGCAAGTGTCAGAGAATATCGGGATAATTCAACACGCAAGTCATATTGTACATCCTCTTCAGGGAACTGCTGCTTTGAGAAATAGAGGGAAATGTATACACTTTAAGTGATGTGTTGGTCTTGCGAGTCTTAAATGCTAGAATCTTAAACATCTTTGAGTAGTCTATACAGTATGTATAGCTATATCTGAGGGATCCAGACTGAATCTCACTGGTGCAGGCCAGTGGTGTTTGCACACTTTTCACCCCCATGGTGCTGTAGTGAGCCGTCTGGAATAGGAGTGGGACCACGTGATTACACAACACCTTTCCAGCAGCACACGAACAGGAGCATCCATTTAACTGCACGGGTGTAACTGCACGCAGCACAATCTAGAAATGGAGAACATGTACAAAAAATGAGAACAAAAAATGAGAGAATCTGCAACAGCAGACATGGAACAAAAAACAGAAACTGCAACAGCAGTTATGGAGCAGGAAAGAGCATTTGCAACAGCAACAAGAAACAAAATACTGAACATGCACCTGAACATGTGCAGGTCTGAAACCATGCTCTCCACTACACACGTTTGAGGTATTGTCTGGGTCCTAAATGTAAATCTGATGTGTAAATCCAAAAGTGACCAGAGAGATTGATGTATACATGATGTCCTATTGATACACAAAAGACTGCGGAAAGCCAGTTAAGCATGTTGATGTGTAGGGGCTAGAGCAGACCTGGGCATTATACGGCCCGCGGGCCACATCCGGTCCTTTGGCCGAATGTGGCCGGCCCGCGTGAGGTCAATTGTAAATTGCTTTTTTTAAACAGCACCCTTTTCAAAATAAATGCAACACAGTTGTATTGCGTGCATGGCGTAAATACTTTTCTAACAGTGTTGCTTTTATTTTGAAAAGGGTGCCGGTTTTTTTAAATTGACATTATACTGCGTTGAACACAGGCGCTTCAAGTGATGCTGCTGGCTAGCCCTCAACATGTCAGCTCATGCCAAAAAAGAAAGATTGATACTGAATGCCGTGTTTTCAAGAAGACATGGACTGCTCAGTATTTATTTACAGAAGTCAAAGGTAAAGCCGTGTGCTTAGTTTGTGGTACGCAGGTCGCTGTGTTCAAGGATTACAATTTGAGTCGTCACTATGTGACTAAACACGCAGAGAAATACAAGAACTTGTCTGATGAAGAGCGGGCAAAGGAGTCGGATGCTTTGCTTGCTATGCTGCAAAACCAACAAGGACTTTTTACAAAACATTGTACATCCAGAAATGACAAGTTATGTCTTATCCCACAAAATCGCTAGAAAAAGTAATGGAGAGTTGAGATGGAGAGTTTATTAAGGAGTGTTTGTTGCACTCTGCAGCAAAAATATGCCCGGAGAAAAAGGAGGCATTTGACAATGTGGCCCTCTCCCGACGCACTGTAACCAGGAGGACTGAGGACATCGCGGGGAATCTTGAGCTTCAGCTGCAGAACAGAGCGGTCAATTTAGGATTTTTTTCCTTGGCTTTGGATGAGAGCTGCGATGTACGTGACACTGCCCAGCTACTCATCTTCTTACGTGGGATAACTACGGATTTCAAAATCACGGAGGAGCTGGCAGCCATGCATTCAATGAAAGGGAGAACAACAGGGAGGGATTTGTTCACGGAGGTAAATGCATGTTTGGATAAGCTGGGACTGAAATGGGACAAGCTAGCAGGTGTGACAACGGATGGTTGTCCGAATCTGACAGGGAAAAATGTTGGACTTTTGAAGAGAATGCAGGATAAAGTGACAGAAATGAACCCTGAACAGAAATTAGTATTTTTGCATTGTATTATACATCAACAAGTGTTGTGTAAGTCAGTGTTAAAAATTGACCATGTTGTTGATGTTGTAACTAAAATTGTTAACTTCATCAGGGCAAGAGCCCTGAATCACAGACAGTTTATTGCACTTTTGGAGGAAAATGAGACTGAACATCGTGACATATGCTACCATGCAGCTGTCAGGTGGCTCAGCCTGGGTAAAGTCCTTAAAAGAGTATGGGACCTGAGAGAAGAGATTCAAGACTTCTGTGTGAAGAAAGGTAATGTCATCCCACAGCTTTCAGATGCAGACTGGATGGCAGACCTTGGTTTTGCTGTAGATGTGACTGCACTAATGAATGAACTAAAAGTCAAGCTGCAATGCAAGGGCCTTTTTGTGCATGAAATGTACAGCGCAGTGAAGGCTTTCATGAGAAAGTTGCAGCTTATCTCAAGCCAAATGAAGGACAACATTCTCACCCACTTTCAAACACTGAAGGAAGCCCCACCATCAGCTCATCACCTCCACAGGTACTCATCCATGTTAGAAGCACTGCATAGTGAGTTTTCAAGGCGATTTCAAGACTTTAAAACAGCTGAGAATGAAATGCACATGATTTCTTCCCCATGTACATGCAATGTGGATGATGCGCCCAGTGATGTTCAGCTTGAACTAATTGACCTACAGTCTGACACACTTCTGTCACTTTAGGTCAGTCTCACTGCCTGAGTTTTACTCTTCCCTGAAAGAGGAGAACTTTCCACACATGAGGAGACATGCTCAGAAGATTCTGGTCCTCTTTACCTACATTTGTGAACAGACATTCTCAGTGATGAAGTTCAACACATCCAGATACAGGTCCTCTATCACTGATGATCACCTCTCAGCTGTCCTTCCAATAGCTACCTCAGACATTCAACCAGATCTCAGTGCACTTGTTCAATCCCAAGACAGACTGGATTATTCTCACTGAACAAGTCAAATGCACTGAAAAACATCAAAAGCACGTATTGCTTTTTGTATAAAGTTCTTTAATTGCTTATCTTTAACATAGTGTAAAACACCTTGTATGTAATGATATGTAATGATTGATGTTTTTACTGTTTATTACTTCTTTAGGAGTATTTTCTTATTCGACCCACTCCACAATTTCATGTATTTATTGTAAGAGAATAACCAGTAGCAGCTAATCAAAAAATACAATGTACTGCGTTTTACAATGGGAGAAAATTAATATTGAGCAGAATCAAGTTAACTTAATGTTGATTTGGCCCTCCAACACAGCTCGGGGTTCTCATGTGGCCCCTTGGGAAAATGAATTGCCCACCCCTGGGCTAGAGCATGATTTCGGACTCATTCTTAACATTGTAACCTGTAGGGTGTGAGGCTCGTCATTTTTCCGCATAGAACGGTAGCAGCTCGCCTGCACTACCACTTCCTCACTCACTAAATCTGACACTGCAGTAAGGGGGGGTAAAGATGATCACATCATACAGCATTATGTCTGAGACTTTTTGGTTTAACCACATATAACTTAACCTTATCATGTGGTTCTTAAATTGCCGCAACGGCATTTCAGAACACTAGCTAGTTAGTAAAGTCATTATATATTTAACTTAATCTACAGTTATAAAGATCCTTATATATTAAACTTAATCTACAGTTATAAAGATCCTTATATATTTAGCTTCCTCTACAGTTATAAAGATCATTATATATTTAGCTTCCTCTACAGTTATAAAGATCTTTATATATTTAACTTAATCTACAGTTATAAATATTGTTATATATTTAACTTAATCAACAGTTATAAAGATCCTTATATATTTAACTTAATCTACAAGTATAAAGATCCTTATATATTAAACTTAATCTACACTTATAAAGATCTTTATATATTTAACTTAATCTAGTTATAAAGATCATTATATATTTAACTTAAACTACAGTTATAAAGATCCTTATATATTTAACTTAATCTACAGTTATAAAGATCATTATATATTTAACTTAATCTACAGTTATAAAGATCATTATTTATTTAACTTAATCTAGTTCTAAAGATCATTATTTATTTTACTTAATCTATAATTATAAAGATTGTATGTTTCGCTGAATCTACAGTTATAAAGATCTAATGTTTTGCTTAATCTACAGTTATAAAGATCCTTATATATTAAACTTAATCTACACTTATAAAGATCTTTATATATTTAACTTAATCTAGTTATAAAGATCATTATATATTTAACTTAAACTACAGTTATAAAGATCCTTATATATTTAACTTAATCTACAGTTATAAAGATCATTATATATTTAACTTAATCTACAGTTATAAAGATCATTATATATTTAATGTCACGGTTACGGTGGTTGTCAGGGGGCGTGGCCAAGCCACGGGCGCACACACGCTCCTGTCAACAAACAATCAAGTTGGTTGGCAGGGGGCGTGGCGCTGTCGGCGCACACACACACACACCTGGACACTATCACCCTGTGTAATTGTTTATCACCTCACCTGGGGTATACGTTGTCTTTCCTTTACCCCAGCGTGAGGTCGTTACCATATACTGCACGTAGTTCTCCCATCTGTTCTGATACCCATCGCCTGCCTACTACCCGGCCGGTACCTTTGCACCCGCCGCCGCCTGCGGACTATCAGAGTCGATACTTTGCACCCGTCGCCTGCCTACTACCCTGCCGGTACTTCGCACCCGACACCCCGGTACGCAGACTCCTCCCCCCCGTCCCGGACTACTCGTCGGTCTACTACCTGCCGGTACTCCGCGGATCGTCCTCCCCGTGCACCATTGTGTTTTTGTGTGTGTTCCCGTGAATAAAGCCGTTCGTATTGCTCCACTGTGTCCGTGTCTGCGTTCGGGGTCCAACCCACTCCCATCTCATGACATTTAACTTAATGTAGTTATACAGATCGTTATATATTTAACTTAATCTACAGTTATACAGATCGTTATATATTTAACTTAATCTACAGTTATAAAGATCATTATATATTTAACTTAATCATAAAGATCATTATTTATTTAACTTAATCTAGTTCTAAAGATCATTATTTATTTAACTTAATCTATAATTATAAAGATTGTATGTTTCGCTGAATCTACAGTTATAAAGATCTAATGTTTTGCTTAATCTACAGTTATAAAGATCCTTATATATTAAACGTAATCTACTGTTAAACAAGATCCTTATATATTTAACTTAATCTACAGTTATAAAGATCCTTATATATTAAACGTAATCTACAGTTAAACAAGATCCTTATATATTTAACTTAATCTACAGTTATACAGATCCTTATATATTTAACTTAATCTACAGTTATAAAGATCCTTATATATTTAACTTAATCTACAAGTATAAAGATCCTTATATATTAAACTTAATCTACACTTATAAAGATCTTTATATATTTAACTTAATCTAGTTATAAAGATCATTATCTATTTAACTTAATCTACAGTTATAAAGATCCTTATATATTTAACTTAATCTACAGTTATAAAGATCATTATATATTTAACTTAATCTACACTTATAAAGATCATTATATATTTAATGTCACGGTTACGGTGGTTGGCAGGGGGCGTGGCCAAGCCACGGGGCACACACGCTCCTGTCAACAAACAATCACGTTGGTTGGCAGGGGGCGTGGCGCTGTCGGCGCACACACACACACACACCTGGACACTATCACCCTGTGTAATTGTTTATCACCTCACCTGGGGTATACGTTGTCTTTCCTTTACCCCAGCGTGAGGTCGTTACCATATACTGCACGTAGTTCTCCCATCTGTTCTGATACCCATCGCCTGCCTACTACCCGGCCGGTACCTTTGCACCCGTCGCCTGCGGACTATCAGAGTCGATACTTTGCACCCGTCGCCTGCCTACTACCCTGCCGGTACTTCGCACCCGACATCCCGGTACGCAGACTCCTCCCCCCGTCCCGGACTACTCGTCGGTCTACTACCTGCCGGTACTCCGCGGATCGTCCTCCCCGTGCACCATTGTGTTTTTGTGTGTGTTCCCGTGAATAAAGCCGTTCGTATTGCTCCACTGTGTCCGTGTCTGCGTTCGGGGTCCAACCCACTCCCATCTCATGACATTTAACTTAATGTAGTTATACAGATCGTTATATATTTAACTTAATCTACAGTTATAAAGATCATTATATATTTAACTTAATCTACAGTTATAAAGATCATTATTTATTTAACTTAATCTAGTTCTAAAGATCATTATTTATTTAACTTAATCTATAATTATAAAGATTGTATGTTTCGCTGAATCTACAGTTATAAAGATCTAATGTTTTGCTTAATCTACAGTTATAAAGATCCTTATATATTAAACGTAATCTACTGTTAAACAAGATCCTTATATATTTAACTTAATCTACAGTTATACCGATCCTTATATATTTAACTTAATCTACAGTTATAAAGATCATTCTACATTTAACTTAATCTACAGTTATAAAGATCATTCTAAATTTAACTTAATGTACAGTTTTAAAGATCATTATATATTAAACTTAATCTACAGTTTTAAAGATCATTACATGTTTAACTTAATCTACAGTTTTAACGATCATTACATGTAACTTAATCTACAGTAAATGTATTTCTCTGGGGTTCCTTAATGTTTCTGTATCAAACACATGAACACGCTCATTGTATGTTTTGGATCAAAAATAAATACTGATTATGTGCTATGACCACGTAAGACCACTAGAGGGCAGTGAGTGACCATCTTTGACCATTTCGAAAGGGTGGAAACCTGACACGGACGTTGTGAACGCAAGGTGTACTTTATGGACACAAGAAGGGGAGAAAATACAATGAAATGGAATCAATTTTCTTTCATATATAATAATAAATATTACATAAATATATCTCAAATGATCTCTTGGCCTTCTGCTGGAGATAAATACACTACTCTCTCGAACACACACACACGCACACACACACACACACGCACACACACACACATACACACACGTGTGCGTGTGCATGTGACCTGGTGCAGCTGTCATTTCAAAGCTGGGATAGTGCGTGTGTGCGTGTGTGTGTGTGTGTGTGTGGCATTCTATCACTTTGGTAGTGGGTGAGAGAGAGAGAGAGAGAGAGAGAGAGAGAGAGACTACAGCACTGTGAAACACGAGGCCTGGCGGCTTTGACATTGGAGCAGTGGCGTTTTCTCCCGGAGGCCAAGGGAAGCCAGGCTTCCCCTGTTTTTTCGGATTGTAGTTATAATTTTAATACATTTTTTAAATTAAAATTAAAAAAATTCGGTAATTAAGTAGGAGAGACGGTCCGGCAGCAACACACAGCCTGTGTGTTGCTGCCGGACCGTCTCTCCCCCATTCTCATTGAGTATTTTACAAAGAGTGAAACAACAGCGCCCCCTAGATATTATGGTGAAATTGAGGAGGCCAGCCGAATGAGCTTCCCTTGGTGAAAAAAAAAATGGAGGGATTGTCCCGGATTGACCAATCAGATGAGGCCCACGTCATGTCCCCCTGCCAACCTGTGATTGGTCAGGGCCATGCCAAGGGAGGCCAGAGACGGCTGGCATCCCCCCTCAAGGGAATGGGATCCCTTGATCCCATTGGATCGATTTGAAGGGAATCCCTTGACTCACAAATCCAATCAAATCACATCAACATCAGTACGTAGTACTGTAACTATCATCCTCGCCGTTTGATAGTATTAAGCATTATGGAGGGTGGAGATTTGGCGTACTTAATAAAAAACAACTTTACTAAACTTCCGCTACAGCAGCAACTAAAAATTAAATCAGATGACAGGCCCATGCCCACACTCGAGCTGTGTGCACAGAGGAAAAAGGGAGCGAATCGGACGTTCAATGAGGACAATTATGTCCGCACGGAGTGGCTAACTGGAAGCGCTGAACTTCAGCGTCTATTTTGCTGGCCATGTCTTCTTTTTGACAAGGATTCGTGCTCCCTGAACAATCCTTGGGCAACTTCAGGATTCATCGACCTTGCCAACCTGTCACGGGTAATTGAGAGGCACGGTAAATCAAAAAATCACATAGATTGTGCTGTGAAATTGAAGCTTTTTTATTCATTATAAATGTGTAACTTTTTTACACATTTGGGGGGGGGGGGGGAATGCTTAAATTAATAAGACGAGAGTTTTGGCTGGAGAGCGCGTGCGGACCTGTCGGTTAGATAACAGGCGTGTGCAAGTCCTGCATCTGTATGATACAACTGTGTAAAATGATACCGGGCGCTGTAATCACTCATCTGGTTACGTTATTGACCCAAAAATACTGGCTTCCCCTAAAATTTTCCCCACGCCACGCTACTGCATTGGAGTGTCTTTACCTCTCTCTCTCTCTCTCTCTCTCTCTCTCTCTCTCTCTCTCTCTCTCTCTCTCTCTCTCTCTCTCTCTCTCTCTCCTCTCTCTCTCTCTCTCTCTCTCTCTCTCTCTCTCTCTCTCTCTCTCTGTGTCTCTCTCCCTGGGCTTAAAGTCCACCCCCTGAACTTTGCGAAGCGGACTTCCATGCGTCTCTGAACCAGGAGGGACTTAGCGCCCCGCAGGCTGAGCCACACGCCGCTGGTGGGGATGCAGAAAGAGGGATTACTTCAAGCTCTTTAGGGCCACAGTAAGTACCCTTACATGTCCTACGGTTGGCACGCACGCACACGCACGCACGTACAAACACGCACGCACATACAAACACCTACGCACGCAGCACATACAAACACACACGCAAACACAAACACGTGCGCACGCACATACACACACGCACAAACGCACAAACACACACGCACATACAAACACGCACGCACGTTTGCACGCACAAACACGCACACACACGCCTTGTCCTTTCAGATGGTGCACGACATTACGACACATGTATTATTATGTAATTAATTAATATGTTTTACGAATGTCAAATAAAACCCAAACCATCCACTTTCGGTGCAATTAGTGCGGTCGGCTGGTGGGCTGGTTGTGGAAAGTGAGACATCGTGTCATTCGTGTTCGTGAGAACCGCAAAAGCCGGTGACCTGGAGGTTCTGCCCGTTGTGTTGTGGTTCTCACCGCTCGGCCATAACTGAGCATTAGAGTGAACCTGCTGGTAAACCTTAAACCAGGTACCAGGTGATCAGGGGGGTTTCATCACCCTCACGGAGAGCCAGGGTTAGGGGGGGGGGCACTGGGGAAATGAGGCCTGCAATTGCAGTCGCATGCATGACATCGCAATACGGCGTCGCTCTCCCTCTCTCTCTCTCTCTCTCTCTCTCTCTCTCTCTCTCTCTCTCTCTCTCTCTCTCTCTCTCTCTCCTCTCTCTCTCTCTCTCTCTCTCTCTCTCTCTCCCCCTTTAACTCTCTCTCTCTCTCTCTCTCTCTCTCTCTCTCTCTCTCTCTCTCTCTCTCTCTCTCTCTCTCTCTCTCTCTCTCTCTCTCTCTCTCTCTCTCTCTCTCTCTCCCTCCCCTGTAGTGATGATGGATGTTCTCATTAGCATCTGGAGTCTTCGCCCGGCGCCAGGGGGAAAAAACGAGATGAAAACCACGTGAAAACTTCCTTCCTTCTGTCTCAACCATCCCCCGGCCGCATCCCCAACCCCGGCCTCCAACCCCCCCCCCCCCCCCAACCCCACTTAAGCCCCGCCCCGACCTTGACCCGGCACGACCCCCCCCCCCCCAAAATGAGCCGAGCGTCGGGCCCCGCCGACCTCCAGCCCGCGCCGCCGCGCTTCACCCGCAAGCTACGGCAGGCGGCGTTGGGCACGGGCTGCGACGTCCGCCTGCGCGTGGCCGTCTCGGGGAACCCGGAACCCACGCTGCTCTGGTACCGCGACGGGGAGCCGCTGCCGCCCCCCGGCGAGGCTCGGGACCGGGACCCGGGCGGTCTGTGGATACGGGACTGCCGGACGTCCCACGCCGGGCTGTACACCTGCGTGGAGACCAACGACCACGGGGAGGCTTCCAGCAGCGCCGTGCTGGCCGTGGTGGACCTCGGCGAAGGTACAACACGCGCACACACATGCACACACGCACATAGACACACACGCACATGCACACACACACATGCACGCACACACGCATGCACACACGCAAGCATACACACGCACTCTCTCTCTCTCTCTCTCTCTCTCTCTCTCTCTCTCTCTCTCTCTCTCTCTCTCTCTCTCTCTCTCTCTCTCTCTCTCTCTCTCTCTCTCTCTCTCTCTCTCTCTCTGTCCCTCCCCTTATCTCTCTCTCTCTCTCTCTCTCTCTCTCTCTCTCTCTCTCTCTCTCTCTCTCTCTCTCTCTCTCTCTCTCTCTCGCCCCCAGAACCCTAAGCTGCCAGAGGATCACGCTGCATAAGAACCTGTTCTTTTCCTTTGTGTTGAACTCTGGCATCACCATCATCTGGTTCACCACCACGTTCAACCACGACCACAAGCAGGGCAACCCGGTGAGTCCTCAGATTAGATTACATTACATGATTAGATTACATTATTACACTACTTTAGATTACATTATTACACTACTTTAGATTACATTACATGATTAGATTACATTATTACACTACTTTAGATTACATGATTAGATTACATTATTACACTACTTTAGATTACATTATTACACTACTTTAGATTACATTACATGATTAGATTACATTATTACACTACTTTAGATTACATGATTAGATTACATTATTACACTACTTTAGATTACATGATTACACTACTTTACATTACATTATTACACTACTTTAGATTACATTATTACACTACTTTAGATTCCATTACATGATTAGATGACATTATTACACTTCTTTAGATAACATTATTACACTACTTTAGATTACATTATTACACTACTTTAGATTACATTATTACACTTCTGTAGATTACATTACATGATTAGATTACATTATTACACTACTTTAGATTACATGATTAGATTACATTATTACACTACTTTAGATTACATTACATGATTAGATTACATTATTACACCACTTTAGATTACATTATTACACTACTTTAGATTACATTATTACACTACTTTAGATTACATTATTACACTACTTTAGATTACATTACATGATTAGATTACATTATTACACTACTTTAGATTACATTACATGATTAGATTACATTATTACACTACTTTAGATTACATTACATGATTAGATTACATTATTACACTACTTTAGATTACATTATTACACTACTTTAGATTACATTATTACACTACTGTAGATTACATTACATGATTAGATTACATGATTACACTACTTTAGATTACATGATTAGATTACATTATTACACTACTTTAGATTACATTATTAGATGACATTATTACACTACTTTAGATGACATTAATACACTACTTTAGATGACATTATTACACCACTTTAGATTACATTTTTAGATTATATTATTACACTACTTTAGATTACATTACTAGATTACATTACTAGATTACATCATTACAGTACTTTAGATTACATTACAAGATTACATTACTATATTACATTACTAGATTACATGATTACACTACTTTAGATTACATTACAAGATTACATTATTAGATTACATTATTACACTACTTTTGATTAAATTCCTAGATAACATTATTAAACTACTTTAGATTGCGTTATTAGATTACATAATAAGATTACATTATTACACTACTTTAGATAACATTACTATTTTACATTATTATACTACTTTAGATTACATTATTCGATTACATTATTATACTACTTTAGATAACATTACTATATTACATTATTATACTACTTTAGATTACGTTACTAGATTACATTATTAGATTACATTATTATACTACTTCAGATTAAGTTATTGCACGATTTTAGATTACATTATTAAATAACATTATTATACTACTTTATATTATGTTTTTAGATTACATTATAACACTATTTTAGATAATGTTAATAGAATACATTGCATAATTATATTACATTATTAGATTACATTATATTATTTTAGATCACATTAATAGATCACATTATTTTAGATTATTGCATTACATTATTTTAGATCACATTAATAGATCACATTATTTTAGATTATTGCATTACATTATTATATTTCAATATTTTACATTTGATTATTAGATTACATTAAATTATTTAATTTAATTATGAGATTACATTATTTTAGATGGCATTATTAGATACAATTACATTATTAGAATCCATTTTTAGATTACATTTTTAGATTACATGAGATTATTCGATTACATTATGAGATAACATTATTTTAGATAACATTAGAAGATAAAATGACATTAGCAGAATCGATTTTTACATTACATTTTTAGATTACATTCAATTATATTTTTAGATTAGATTACATTTTTTGATTATGTTTATATATATATATATACTGTATGAGAAAGCACCTAAATGCTCTCCAGCAGAAACGGCACAAGGAAGTGATTTTGCCAAGTGGTGGTACGAGATGTTTAAGAGACGCTACGACGGTTTGTTCACCAGATCAGACCAGTCTCCTTAAAGTCTTAGTGAGATATGAAAGGCAAAGTGTATTCAAATTTCCCTGGTTATGAATGACTCAGGTGAGCAGGGTTGTGATTGGTTGTGTCCTCTGTCCAGGTGAGCTATAAGGGTTGTGATTGGTTGTGTCCTCTGTCCAGGTGAGCTATAAGGGTAGTGATTGGTTGTGTCCTCTGTCCAGGTGAGCTATAAGGGTAGTGATTGGTTGTGTCCTCTACTCAGGTGAGCTATAAGGGTAGTGATTGGTTGTGTCCTCTACTCAGGTGAGCTATAAGGGTAGTGATTGGTTGTGTCCTCTACTCAGGTGAGCTATAAGGGTAGTGATTGGTTGTGTCCTCTACTCAGGTGAGCTTTAAGGGTAGTGATTGTTTGTAGCCTTTATTTAACCAGGTGAAAAGCCCCTTGAGATCAAAAGATCTCTTTTTCAAGGGTGACCTGCAGCACATTGGTTACACATGTAACATAAAAACAACAGAACAACAATAAGGACGACATACAACATAAATTACAGGGTACAGTTTACAAACTCTATTTACAGTGACAGGTACCATGAGTATCAAACAGCATGTCACCCAGCCGAGTTTTAAAATGATGCAGGGGAACCAAAGTGCTCAGTTTTAAACATTTTTGCAGACTGTTCCAAGTTAGTGGAGCTGCACAACTAAAAGCTTTCTTCCCTAAGACAGTCCTAGCACTTGGCACATTTAATAAAACCACATCATGAGATCTCAGGCAATAAGTACTTTCAATTCGTCGAGAGATCAGAGAGCAGATATAAGAAGGTAGTTTACCCAGCATGGCTTTGTAGATGAACATGTACCAATGACTGAGCCTCCGTACAGTGAGTGAAGGAAGACCTGCCCTGGCATACAGGGTACAGTGATGAGTAAGTGCTTTACAGTTAGTAACAAATCTCAGAGCACTGTGATAGGCAGCATCTAACTTTTCCAGGTAATGGGCAGGTGCATTCATATAAATCAAATCACCATAGTCCAGCACAGGTAAAAAGGTCACAGTGACTAGCCTTTTCCTGGCTTCAAATGAGAAACAGGACTTGTTTCTAAAAAAGAAACCTAGCCTAACCCTCAGCTTTTTAAGCAGATGAATGACCTGAAGTTTAAAAGAGAGACAATCATCAAGCCAGATACCAAGGTATTTATAACAGGTAACCACGTCAAGTACTTGTCCTTGCATAGTAACAATATCCAAAGCAGTCTCTGGAGTCTTTTTAGCTTTTGAAAAGAGCATTACCTTGGTTTTCTCAACATTTAAAAGAAGCTTAAGCTCAGCGAGCTGCATCTGAATAATGTTAAAAGCAGCCTGTAATTTAACAACAGCCTCCTTAATGGAGGGACCTGCACAATACATCACGGTATCATCCGCATAAAAATGTAAAGTAGCTTCATCCACATTTTCACCTAAACTGTTGATATAGATGGAAAATAAAAGTGGACCTAAAACAGAACCTTGGGGAACACCATTAGCAATGTTCAACCACTCAGAAGTAAGCCCATCAAAGTGAACACATTGGGACCTTTCAGAGAGGTAGTTCACAAACCACCCCACTGCATGGCTGGATATGCCAATACTGAGTAGCCTCTGCTTTAAGATGCGATGATCGACGGTATCAAACGCTTTGGAAAGGTCAATAAATAGGGCTGCACAACTCTGCTTATTATCTAAAATACTCGCCATATCATTCACCACTTTCATTGTCGCAGTGATGGTGCTATGTTTCTTTCTGAAACCTGACTGATATTTAGACAGGATATCATTTTTACATAAAAACTCCTTTACTTGTTCACTCACTAGGCGTTCGAGCACCTTCGCCAGAACTGACAATTTAGAGATTGGCCTGTAGTTATTTAAAATAGTTGCCTCCCCTCCTTTTAGTAATGGCAAGACATAAGCTGCCTTCCATACTTTTGGAATTGCATTTGTGCTGAGGGAGAGGTTAAAAAGAGTAGTGAGAGGTGGAGCAATAAAATCTGCAGCTATCTTTAAAAAGAAAGGTTCTACATTGTCCGGGCCAGCCGGTTTCTTAGGATCTAACTTAGATAATGCTTCATGAACAACATTTACAGTAAAAGGAGTAAAACTGAAAGGGTTTCCCAAACCAAATTGTTCAGAGTCACGGATTGAGGTGTTCACAGAAGCAGAGTTAGTCACAGAATCAAACATAGACCCGCAGGACACAAAATGCTTATTAAAGCAATTTAGCATAGTGGCCCTGTCCGATATAGTGCCAGATGCTGTGGTAAGGCACGGAGGTAGCTCATTACGGATTTCACCGGTGGATATCGATTTTATGGCTTTCCAAAACTTCCTAGGATTATTTAGGTTTTCTGTGGTAACTGACAGATAGTACTTAGACTTTGCACTTTTGACATGTGAAGTGAAGCTATTCCTAAGCTGCCTAAAACGCAGCCATTCTACCTCTGAGCCTGATTTCCTAGCCTTTGCCCAGGCCTTGTTTCTCTCATACAGGAGACTAGACAGTTCAGCAGAAAACCAAGGATTGTCTCGTCCCTTTACTCTAAATGTACGCAGGGGTGCGTGTCTATCAATGATCGCCATAAAACCAAGATAAAAATAAGACCATGCAGTTTCTACATCAGGACACAGATCGATTCTTCCCCAATCAAACCCAAACAGATCATGAACAAAACCGAGCTCCACAAAATGTTTTGTGTCTCTCTTAATAATAATACGAGGTTTAACCTTTTGGACCTTTGTGTCCCTAATTGTGGCTACAACACAGTGGTCACTCACATCATTCGCAAATACTCCCACAGATGAGTATTTATGGGGAACATTAGTTAGAATGAGATCAATTAGGGAGGATTTATTTGGGGACTTAATGTTAGGGCGAGTAGGACTGTCAACAATCTGAGTAATATTCAATGAGATACAAAGGTTTTTAAAATCCTCTGATACTGCAGTTAACCAGTCCCAGTTAAAATCTCCAAGTAGCACTATTTCCTTGTAGTCTAGTTGAGCTAAAAGATTAGCCAACGAAGACAAGGAGTCCTTGACAGCTGAGGGGGGTCTGTAACAGCCCACCACCATGACCTGTTGACCCTTTGCTACTTCGATATTTAAGGCTAAAAATTCTAGCTGTTTACTGATCGATTTGGAAACCATCTTGGTTACACAAAACTTATTTTTCACATAAATGGCAACGCCACCACCTTTATTAGGTCTGTCGGTACGATATACACTGTAACCATTTAAGGATATGTCAGAGGCCAATATGGATTTATTTAGCCACGTTTCTGACAAGACAATGACATCAGCGTCAGTCGAGCTCGCCCAAATGCGGACAAAATCTAGTTTACCTAACAGACTGCGCACATTTAAGTGGATGAAACCCAGCCCAGACCTAGAATTAAAGTCAGCAGGAGTAGCGATCTGACTACTACTACTGGGCGGTCCAGGGTTAGGTTGTACATTTCCTGATAGCAATAATAACAGGAAAACCAGGCATCTTTTCCTCTTAATCGACACACATACATTATCATCTTCTTTAAAATCACCAGCAAAGTCTGTGAAAGTGTGATTAGAGCTCAAGAAGCAGTCCTGAAGAACCATCATAGCAGGCAAGTGAAAAAGACAAACATATTTTGTCGAGCAGATTGTCTGTGACAAGGCAACCGGTAATTGTTTGTGTAACACATCCGAACCTTTGCAGGGGATGCCCACTGCGGGTGGGAGAACAGACCTGAATCCAGTAGACTTCTCAGAATAACTAGACATCTTCTCATAGTCCGAAACAGTTAACAGGCACAGCAGAATCACGATATGGGCCATTTTCCCAGACCAGCACACAGTATCCGCGATGTTCCTGTTCAGCGCGCGGGTGGGAAAGACAACGAGACGGCAGCGCGAGACGACGCCGCGTTCAAGGACCATCCGAACTTTTTGGATTGGTTGTGTCCTCTGTCCAGGTGAGCTATAAGGGTAGTGATTGGTTGTGTCCTCTACTCAGGTGAGCTATAAGGGTTGTGATTGGTTGTGTCCTCTACTCAGATGAGCTATTAGGGTTGTGATTGGTTGTGTCCTCTGTCCAGGTGAGCTACAAGGGTTGTGATTGGTTTTGTCTTGTATCAAATGAGCTGTAATGGTTGTGATTGGTTGTGTCCTGTGCCCAGGTGAGCTATAAGGGTTGTGATTGGTTGTGTCCTCTACTCAGGTGAGCTATAAGGGTTGTGATTGGTTGTGTCCTCTGTGAGCTACAAGGGTTGTGATTGGTTGTGTCCTCTGTACAGGTGAGCTACAAGGGTTGTGATTGGTTTTGTCCTGTATTAAATGAGCTGTAATGGTTGTGATTGGTTGTGTCCTGTGCCCAGGTGAGCTGTAAGGTGATCATGTTCATCCACCTCTACCTGCTGACCTGTAACTACTTCTGGATGCTGTGTGAGGGCATCTACCTGCACACCCTCATCGTGGTGGCTGTGTTTGCAGAGAAACAACACCTCATGTGGTACTACCTGCTGGGATGGGGTAAGATCCCATGATGTTATGGGGTACTACCTGCTTGGATGGGGCAAGAACCCAGGTTCATACTATTCGGATCGGTTTAGAACCCTGATTTTATGTGGAATTATCTACTGGAATAGGGTAAGAACCTATTGTATACAGTCTATGGTAAGAACCCATGCCTTTATTTGGGATAATCTACTGGAATGGTGTTAGAACCCATGACCTAATGTGAGAATCTGGCATGTGTTTAGAATCTATGATTTTATGCAGTATCATCTACTGGAATGGGGTAGGAACCTATGATCAGACCTGACGCTCATGTGGGACTGACTAGTGGAATGGGGTCAGGGGCATGATAGGATAAAAGGTTCTGGGTTCAAGTCCCCAAAGTCTGCAGTCTACCTGTAGGCATCCTTAAGAGGCCCTACATGCTACCTTCTCATTAATGACAATTATATAAAAGACAAAAATGGGTTAGAACCCATTCTAACACCATATTATATGCTTTACATGTGAGTAGTATTACACAATAGTCGTAACTGGTTGGATTTCCCAGGTTTCCCGCTGGTTCCAGCACTGATCCACGCTGTGGCCCGGTACTGCTACTACAATGACACGTGAGTCTCTTACACACACACACACACACACACACACACACACACACACACACACACACACACACACACACACACACACACACACAATAACAAAATGCCTGTACAACCGATTCTAGTTGTGATTCTATTTGTTGTGATTCTATTTGTTGTGATTCTATTTGTTGTGATTCTATTTGTTCTGATTCTATGTGTACTGGCCCACAGCTGTTGGATTCGATCAGACACGTCGCTGCTCTACATCATCCACAGTCCCATCTGCGCTGCGTTAGTGGTAGGTTCTGAAGTACTGGTAGGTTCTGGTAGATTCCAATATTGGACACCTAGCCTAGCGCCTACAACACCTAGCGTAGCGCCTACAACACCTAGCGTAGCGCCTACAACACCTAGCCTAACATATACAACACCTAGCCTAGCGCTTACAACACCTTGCCTAGCATCTACAACACCTTGACTAGCATCTACAACACCTAGCCAAGCTTTCAACACCCAGCATAGCGTCGACACCACCCAGCCTAGCATCTACAACAGCTGCCGTCTACGGATAACCGTAGTTTGTGACCGGGACACTGAACTCCCCTTCCAGGTGAACTTCTTCTTCCTGCTCAACATTGTGCGGGTGCTCATCACCAAGCTGAAGGTGACCCACCAGGCGGAGTCCAGTCTCTACATGAAGGCGGTGAGGGCCACCCTGATCCTCATCCCCCTCCTGGGCATCCAGTTCGTCCTGCTGCCCTACAAGCCCCAGGGCCACTGCGAGGTGTACCAGTACATCATGAACATCTTCATGCACTTCCAGGTATGCTACACTAAATAACCAAGATGAACAAATTATCTGAACGAAAATGTGCTTAGCTAATACAAGATGAGCTAATATAGCGTCAAATAAGATAAGGTAAACTAACCAAAGACACAGTAATAAGTGTTAAGCTAACAAGGTAATGCAAATAACCAAAGCTAAGCTAAAATAAGCTAATACAAGACAGTCTGATATAAGCTAAGCTAATACTAATAAAACATACGTTAATATACGATAAGCTAATACACTGTAAGCTTATATACGATAAGCGAATACACCATAAGCTTATATACAATAAGCTAATACACCATAAGCTTATATACAATAAGCTCATACACCCTTAGCTTATATATGATGGTGCCAAACGCAGGGCGGTCGTTTACATTTGAAATTTGATGATGACAGTCCTGTTTTCTGTCTGCAGGGTCTACTGGTGGCCACCATATTTTGCTTCTTCAATGGGGAGGT
Source organism: Muraenolepis orangiensis (assembly GCA_027704905.1). Classification (NCBI taxonomy): domain Eukaryota; kingdom Metazoa; phylum Chordata; class Actinopteri; order Gadiformes; family Muraenolepididae; genus Muraenolepis; species Muraenolepis orangiensis. Next base: position 1,453,154 of record JANIIK010000121.1, read on the forward strand.
AGGTGGCCGCTGTGTTCATCTGTTGTGCTCTGAATAAGACATTATTGTTTTTGATTACTATTGATTATTATTATTATCATCATTATTTTAGACATTATCGCTTGATTCAAGGTAAGGTGTCTGTGTTTCGCTCCCCAATGTCCAGAGGATTGCAGATAGAACCGTGGCGGAGGGATAGCATGTATGATCAACCAAACACACCCTAAGTAGTGAGCTGTCGGGCCTTACCCAAAGCCCTTTGTTTGAACTTTTACTGAGTCTCCGTGGTTCACCAGGTGTGGCTCCTAACACTAGTTATAGGTCTGCTACTTGTACGCACCGTGGCACGTGGTCTGTGTGTCTTATCCTCACTAGTTCAGTCTGCAAGGGTAATGGGTATTATAAAGACCCTTTTTGGAAACAATGGTCCTCCTTTCCCACGATTAGCAAGAACTAGATCCCGCCTGGTTCGTCCCGTTGAGTCTGCCTTTCACGGGACCTCCTGTCTCCCGGTCTCCAGGTCCAGACGGTCCTGCGGAGACACTGGAACCAGCAGCGCATGCAGCTGGGCGGCTCCTTCTCCAATGCCGAGGTCTTCCGCTCCGCCTCCTATGTGGCCTCCTCCCTAACGGAGGTCCACCGGTGCTACAGCATCGAGAGCCACACCGAGTACCTGAACGGCAAGAACTACCGGGACGTCCAGACGCCCGCTCACTCCATCCACCGGTCGGAAACGCCCTTCGCCTGAACGAAGGGCGCCTGAACGACCCACCGGATCACCGCCTACCATCCCTCCCCGACCCCGTCCGATCAGAACTCGCTACAGGATGTCTGAACTAACCCATCACAGATGGGACCGGAGACTGGGCTAGGAGTCATGATGGCCAGCTTAACCATGCGTGTGAAAAGGTCTCTGGGAAAAACAACAGGACACTTCGGTAAGCATCGACATCAGCCGTTTCCACTTGGAGTCGGTGCTGATCGCCGTCGATTATTTAGCATATTCCTTTCTATTTTCAAACCCAAGGCTTGTCTAATGCCTCAGAGTGTGGGAGGGGTTTATCGAGGGAGATATTCGAGACCATTCGAGGCCAATGTCTCTGTTTCTATAGTCTCTGTTTCTATAGTCACTGTCAACGTCTGTGGACATTCGTTGCACGAAACCTCCTGGCTTCTTGCACCCCCATCTTGAAACCCCCGACAGAAAGCCTCCGCTGAACGACCAGACCAACGTCCACCCCTCGGCTGGACTCTCCTGGGTACGGAGGGGCTCACCTGTAAACCCACAAGGAAAGGAGCATATGTGTCCGGATAAAGGCTTCAATTCAACATGATTATTTTGAAAGATGACATGGATGAGGCATTCTGGCAGGTCCCAGATCAGTATACCGAGGGATGATAAATAGTAAATATGACATTTGAAAAACACACACATAAACATGTTTTTGTGTCTTTCTTTTATTTATTTATACGCAACGTTTCAAATACTCCAGTCGTTCAGGAAGAGAAACAAGATCCTTTATATTCCTTTATATCGTAACAGGAACTTTTAGCAGATTTTAGCACGGGTGGCTATCGACTCCCTGTTGTCCATAAAACGCCCGTTTTGCTTCTGATGGAACCATGACAAATGTAGTGAAATTGGACGGCTAACCACCGCTCGCTAAAAAATATTATCTCGTACTTGGCATACATATGGTTCATGCCAGCGAAAGCAATGAGTACAACCATGACTGTATTAAATTCTAAACAAACGTAACACAAACGTATCAGGTTTTGTTTTTTTTGGAGACGTTTATATTTGAGGTTTATTCAAATGTGTTTCCCTGGTTCCTTTACTGTAGCAGTTACACACAGCAGTTACACACAGCAGTTACACACATCAGTTACACACAGCAGTTACACACATCAGTTACACACATCAGTTACACACAGCAGTTACACACATCAGTTACACACAGCAGTTACACACATCAGTTACACACAGCAGTTACACACAGCAGTTACACACATCAGTTACACACAGCAGTTACACACATCAGTTACACACAGCAGTTACACACAGCAGTTACACACAGCAGTTACACACAGCAGTTACACACAGCAGTTACACACAGCAGTTACACACATCAGTTACACACACAGCATCATGTTCTAGTCACCTCCAAATTCCAAAAGGGTGGCCCGGGGCCAGTGAAAACAACAGGATGTAAGGCAGATGCCATTAGACACAATACTGCGCATACTGGTAAGTTACAAAATAAAAGCCCTCATGAAGAGATACCACATGCTCGAAACTAACAAAACAAGAGTGCTAATGAGGACATAATGGAATATACATAATGGAAAATAACTAAGTAAGAGTCCTAATAAAGATCTATCATATACTGGGAACTAACTAAATAAGAGTCCTAATGAAGTGATAGCATGTATTGGGAAATATCAAAATAAGAGTCCCTAATAAATTAAATATCCCATACTGGGAAGTATCAAAGTAAACGTAATAATAACTGTAACTATCCTTTCCTGATAATGTGATAGTCCATGCTTGGAACTATCAAAATAAAAGTTCTCATGAGATAGAACTACTGGAACTACTAACACCAAACCCTTGGGTTGCCTGAGCTGTGGGTGGACTATATGTTATAGGTTCATACATACTCACACCCATGTCTCACCTTAATATGAATATTAGGGGGGGGGGGTGATACATCTAGGTGCCTCTTCACCATCACAACAATAACAACAACAACAACAACTGGTTGCTTGGTTACATAAACTCCAGCTCTGCCCGTGAAGCCCTCAGTTGAAGCCACCCTGTCCCACCTGATGTCTTCCTCCCACCACAATGGAGCGGTGGAGAATGGAGAATTAGGAGTTTCACTTCCCTGCGGTCCCAGCTGGGGACACACACGCCGACCAACCCTCTTCCTGTTCCTAAGAATACATCGCCATTGACCAACGCCCCCCCCCCCCCCCCCCCCCCACGCACTGCCCGCACACGCCCCGGTGCACTCTGGGTAAAAACTGCCATACTCTACCTATCTGCCTACTCTCTAGCTTATGTTTGCTTGAATAGGATGTTGTCACTGTGGTGTGTGTGTGTGTGTGTGTGTGTGTGTGTGTGTGTGTGTGTGTGGGGTGTTTGGATGAAGCCGCCGGGGGGAGGGGATTCCCTTGGCTGTATTGGGTGTGTAGTTCTGGTGCCATTTATTAAGTGTCAACCTTTTGAGACACGGACAGCGATTTACCAGACCTCTTCAGAGAGAGACGCTGGGACATGACTCCTCCGGGGAAACTAACAACACAGGAAACCACCGCACCGTCCTGGACACTCCAGGATTGGCCGAGGGCGGACACGTCGGGGCAGGTCAAGTTAAGTTAGTGAGTCTGAGTGGATCAGCAGGAAATCAGGAAGAGGGGGAAGTGTGTGTGTGTGTGTGTGTGTGCGTGTGTGTGTGTGTGTGTGTGAGACACCAGGAAAGGAGCTCTCTTTGAGGTGTAAAGACACTTTCTAGAAAGGTCTGTTTCATGACTTCTACGGTGTAGGAAGCTCATATGTTTTATGTGGTGTGGAGTTCCTATTTTCAACGACATACAGATGGACCTTCAGCTGGGTTCAAATATAAGGTTTGAATGATTGATGACATCTTAAGCTCGTCCCCCCCCCCCCCCCCCCACACACACACACACACACACACACACACACACACACACACACACACACACACATCTGGCCAGTCAAGCAAGTGTGGAATCTTCTTTCTCTCCAAGGACCAATCAGACGGAGACAGAGATGGATGTGATGGTGGGGATGGAGGAGGTGGTGATGGTGATGGTGGAGGATGAGGAGGTAGGGGTGGTGGTGGAGGAGAAGGTGGTGGTGGAGGAGGCAATGATGGTGATGGTGGCGGAAGAGGAGGAGATGGTGGAGGAAGAGGAGCCGGTGGTGGGGGAAGAGGAGGTGGTGTTGGAGGAGGAAGCGGTAGTGGTGAAGGAGGTGGAGGAAGAGGAGGTGGTGGTGGAGGCGGAAGAGGTAGTGGTGAAGGAGGTGATGGAGGAGGTAGTGATGGGCGAAGAGGAGGTGGTGTTGGAGGAGGAGGAGGTGGTGGTGAAGGAGGTGGTGGAGGAGGTAGTGGTGAAAACGGAGGCGGTGATTGAGGAAGAGGAGGTGATGGTGTTACAGAAGGAGAAAGAGGTAGAGGTGGTGGTGGAGGAAGAGGAGGTGGTGGTGGAGGAATATGAGGTGGTGTTGGAGGAGGTGGTGGAGGAGGTATTGTTGAAGATGGAGGAGGGGATGGAGGAGAAGGAGGTGGTGGTGGTGTGGAAGGAGAAAGAGGTAGTGGTGGTGGTGGAGGAGGTGGAGGAGGTGGTGGTGGAGGAGGTGGAGGAGGAGGTGGTGGTGGTGTGGAAGGAGAAAGAGGTAGTGGTGGTGGTGGAGGAGGAGGAGGAGGTGGTGGTGGTGGAGGAGGTGGAGGAGGAGGTGGTGGTGGAGGAGGTGGAGGAGGTGGTGGTGGTGGTGTGGAAGGAGAAAGAGGTAGTGGTGGTGGTGGAGGAAGAGGAGTTGGTGGTGGTGGAATAGGAGGTGGTGTTGGAGGAGGTAGTGGTGAAGATGGAGGAGGTGATGGAGGAGGAGGAGGTGGTGGTTGTAGCGTGGAAGGAGAAAGAGGTAGTGGTGGTGGTGGAGGAGGTGGAGGAGGAGGTGGTGGTGGTGTGGAAGGAGAAAGAGGTAGTGGTGGTGGTGGAGGAAGAGGAGTTGGTGGTGGTGGAATAGGAGGTGGTGTTGGAGGAGGTAGTGGTGAAGATGGAGGAGGTGATGGAGGAGGAGGAGGTGGTGGTTGTGGCGTGGAAGGAGAAAGAGGTAGTGGTGGTGGTGGAGGAGGTGGAGGAGGAGGAGGTGGTGGAAGTGGAAGTGGTGGTTGAGGGTGGAGGGTGTGGTGTTCTAAGCCGTGTGACCTCTGACCTGGGCGCAGCCCAAGGAAGCGTGGAGGGGGCAGTGCCAAAGCAGGGTCACAGTAGCATATGTGTGAACCTATACACACACACACACACACACACACACACACACACACACACACACACACACACACACACACACACACACACACACACACACACACACATTATACTAGTTACACTACTCGTTCTACAATTACTAGTTATTACTTATCGTAATTATATACTAATTATAGTTGTATTATACTAGCTCAAGTTGTATTATACTAGTTATAGTTTAACTACTTATATTATACTAGTTATAGTTATACTAGTTATAGTTATACTATAATACTAGTTATATTATACTAGTTTTACTATCATACTAGTTATATTAAACAAGTTAGTTATTTTATACTAGTTATAGTTTTATTATTCGAGTTATAGTTCTCCTATCATACTAGTTATATTATACTAGTTATAGTTGTAGTATACAACCCCCAGGTTACACCACCCCCTAGTTACACCCACCCCTGGTTACACCACCCCCGGGTTACACCACCCCCTGGTTACACCACCCCCAGGTTACACCACCCCCAGCGTTACACCACCCCCTTGTAACACCACCCCCAGGTTACACCACCCCCTTGTAACACCACCCCCTAGTTACACCACCCCCTAGATACACCCACCCTTGGTTACACCACCCCCAGCGTTACACCAGCCCCTGGTTACACCAGCCCCTGGTTACACCACCCCTGGTTACACCACCCCCTGGTTACACCAGCCCCAGTGTTAAACCCCCCCCTGGTTACACCACCCCCTGGTTACACCAGCACCTAGTTACACCCACCCCTGGTTACACCACCCCCAGGTTACACCACCCTTTGGTTACACCACCCCCTAGATACACCCACCCCTGGTTACACCCACTGTTGGTTACACCACACCCAGCATTACACCACTCCCAGGTTACACCAGCCCCTAGTTACACCACCCCCAATGTTACACCACCCCCAGCATTACACCACCTCCTTGTTACACCACCCCCAGCATTACACCACCTCCTGGTTACACCACCCCCAGCATTACACCACCCCCTGGTTACACCACCCCCAGCATTACACCACCCCCTGGTTACACCACCCCTAGCATTACACCACCTCCTGGTTACACCACCCCCAGCATTACACCACCTCCTAGTTACACCACCCCTAGCATTACACCACCTCCTGGTTACACCACCCCCAGCATTACACCACCTCCTGGTTACACCACACCCAGCATTACACCACCTCCTGGTTACACCACCCCCAGCATTACACCACCCCCTGGTGTGTTGGAGTGGTGCCTCTGGGTGGACATGTGAAACAATGAGGCCGTTAGCAGAGGTTCCTCTTCACAGGGGTGTGCCCTTCCTGCACTCAGGCTCCGCCCACAGGAAGTCCCTCGCTCCTCTCCTCATTTCCTGCCATTGTTCCTCCCGCCCCGCGCCCAGCGCTAGCTAGCTCCGCCAGCCCTAGCTAGCTCCACCGGCGCTAAGGACGACGGATAGCTTTGGAAGTGGTGGAGGAGGAGGAGGAGGAAGAGGAGGAGGAGGAGGAGGAGGTTAACCACTTGCTTCCTCTCTTCTCGCTCAGGGTTGACCTCCAGGAGAGGCGGGATGTGTGTGTGTGTGTGTGTGTGTGTGTGTGTGTGTGTGTGTGTGTGTGTATTCACTTATAGTGCATTTCTGTGGCCACATCTGAAAGCCCACCACAAACTACAGTACCACCTAGTACTAGTATGGCAGTGTGTAGTATAGTGCAGTAGAGAGAGAGCTCCTGCCTCAGCTTGGAGGTTGACCCACAGACATGTGCTGAGTGAACTCCTGCTCTCTGCTTCCTGATAGGATGCCTGTCCTATCCTCTGTAACCAGGGGGTGGTGTAACCAATGCCCCTTTCCCCACCTCTCCCCCACCTTCATCTACCGCTCCCTCCCTCCTTCTCCTCCTCCCTCCCACCTCTCTCCCTCCTCCTTCTCCCTACCACCTCTCTCTCCCTCCTCTTCCTCTCTTCCTCCCTCCCACCTCTCTCCCTCCTCCTTCTCCCTACCCACCTCTCTCTCCCTCCTCTTCCTCTCTTCCTCCCTCCCCACCTCTCTCCCTCCTCCTTCTCCCTACCCACCTCTCTCTCCCTCCTCTTCCTCTCTCCCTCCCTCACCACCTCTCCTTCTTCTCCTCCCTCTTCCTCTCCCCCTCTATCCTCCTCCCCCCCACATCTCTCCCTCCTCCTTCTCCCTCCCCACCTTTTTCTCCCTCCTCTTCCTCTCTCTCCCTTACCACCTCTCTCCCTCCTTCTCTTCTCTCCCCACTTCTCCCCCTCTATCCTCCTCCCTCCTTCCCCTGCCCACTTCTCTCTGCCTCCTACTCCTCCTCTCTCCCTCCTTCTACTCCCTCTTCCTCTCCCCCTCTATCCTCCTCCGTCCTTCTCCTCCCTCACCCACATTCCTCCCTCCCCCACCTCTTTCTCCCTCCTTCTCCTCTTCCCTCCCCACCTATGTCCCGCCTCCTCCCTCCCTCCCTCCCTCACCACCTCTCTACCTCCTCCTCCTCCCTTTTTACTCCCTCTCTCTATCCTCCTCCCTACCTCACCAACTCTCTTCCTCCTCCTCCTCCTTCCTCTTCCTCCCTTCCTCTATCCTCCTCCCTCCTTCTCCTCCTCCCTCCCTCACCACCTCTCTTCCTCCTCCTCCCTCCCTCTATCCTCCTCCCTCTATCCTCCTCCCTCCCTCACCACCTCTCTTCCTCCTCCTCCCTTTTCCTCCCTCCCTCTATCCTCCTCCCTCCCTCTATCCTCCTCCCTCCTTCTCCTCCTCCCTCCCTCCCTCCCTCACCACCTCTCTTCCTCCCTCACCCACATTCCTCCCTCCCCCACCTCTTTCTCCCTCCTTCTCCTCTTCCCTCCCCACCTATCTCCCTCCTCCTCCCTCCCTCCCTCACCACCTCTCTTCCTCCTCCCTTTTCCTCCCTCTCTCTATCCTCCTCCCTCCCTCACCAACTCTCTTCCTCCTCCTCCTCCCTCTTCCTCCCTCCCTCTATCCTCCTTCCTCCTCCTCCTCCCTCCCTCCCTCACCACCTCTCTTCCTCTTCCTCCCTCCCTCTATCCTCCTCTCTCTCTCACCACCTATCTTCCTCCTCCTCCTCCTCCCTCTTCCTCCCTTCCTCTATCCTCCCTCCCTCCTTCTCCTCCTCCTCCCTCCCTCCCTCCCTCCCTCCCTCCCTCACCACCTCTCCTCCTCCTCCTCCTCCTCCCTCCCTCTATCCTCCTCCCTCCCCCACATCTCTCTGCCTCACCCAAAGACAAACTCCAGCTCCCCAGAACTGTGTTGAAAGTCAAGCCTCAGTGAGGTCGCGTGTTGGGACTCAGAGTCTCCCTTGGGACAACAAGTGAGTCTCTGAGTCATTCAGTCACCGTGGTGACAGGATGAATACGCTTCATCAAACCTTGGATCAACCCTTCATTAAGTCTTGGGTTGGCTCTCTTCTTCTGGTCACTTCAAGATTCAACATGTTTTATTAGCCATTTTAAACCAGTTCAACAGAATGCTTCCTCCCCATTCCCTCCTGCCGTATGGATTTATAAACACAATACTATAATAATACTGAACACAATACAAATGAACACTAAAGAACAATAAAGTGACTGATGGAGGATATGTTCATGGGTTGAATTGCGTAAAAAGATTACTTGCTTACTGTGGTGCGTGTGTGTGTGTGTGTGTGTGTGTTGAGCACCAGTCTAAACGCCTACACCGCACACACACACCTATGTCTCATTTACCCTAATCGCCTGAAGGTGGTGGATTCAGCGCCCCCTAGTGGTGCAATAACAGATATTAATAAAACATGACTTTGATAAGCAGCCTCATATCTTAAGATTTATTAATCATTTATCAGACAGCTTCATACAAAGATACTGACAGTTAATACATGTGATTAAAGGGCAGGTAGAGGTCAGAGGTCATTAAGGAACAGGTAGTGGTTAGAGGTCATTGGGGCAGGTAGGGGTTGGAGGTCATTAAGGAGCAGGTAGGAGTCAGAGGTCGTTAGGGGCAGGTAGGGGTCAGAGGTCATTAAGGCATAGGTAGGGTTCAGAGGTCTAATCTTGGAGGATTTCAACTGAAGAAAGGGAACATGTATTTCTATGTATGTGCATTTCTGTGTGTGTGTGTATTTTTACATGTGTGTATGTGTGTGAATGTATATAAATGTGTGTGTGTGTACTTCTATATATTTGTGTGTGTGTGTGTATACAATATATGTGTGTGTGTGTGTTTGTTTCTGTGTGTGTGTGTGTTTTATGTATGTGTGTGTGTGGGTGTGTATATGTTTGTATCTTTGTGTATTTCAATATGTGTGTACATTTATAAATGTGTCTGTATGTATGTGTGTGTGTGTGTGTGTGTATATACATATGTGGGTTTGTGTTTGTATTTGTGTTTGTATCTTTGTGTATTTTATTATAAAAAATGTGTGTACATTTTTTAATGTTTGTGTGTAGTTCTATATATCTGTGTGTGTGTGTCTATATACTGTATATGTATGAATGTGTGTGTGTGTGTGTGTGTGTGTGTGTGTGTGTGTGTGTGTGTGTGTGTGTGTGTGTGTGTGTGTGTGTGTGTGTGTGTGTGTGTAGGGGCGGCAGTCTAGCTCAGTTGCTGGTTCGATCCCCGGCTCCTCCTGGCAAAAACTGTGGAGGTGTCCTTGAGGAAGACCCTAACCCTAACTGCTCCCTGCTCCTCATACTAGGATGGGTTAAATGCAGAGAACACGTTTCACTGTGTGTTTACATGTATGTGACCAATAAAGAGGATTCAATCCTCTGTGTGTGTGTGTGTGTGTGTGTTGCTACAACCGACACAGAGACACTGAGGAAGTAGATTTTGTAAACACAATCCCAGGGAGGAGGTCCTCCTGGGTGAATGTGGACTGGAAGGTGTGGATGTGTGTCAGTGTGTCTGAGGACCCTCCTCCATCTGGGGACACTCTGTAGAAGGACAGAGTCCCAGCAGGTCGGTCCACATACACTCCTACTCTGTTAGAGCCAGAGGGGCGGGGGAGACGTATGTCTGTTTCACTACCGTTGTACCGGACAGAGTAATGATCATCAGAACAATAAAGAGTCCAGGACTTGTTGTTTCCTCCAAGCAGGCTGTCATCCCGTCCTTTCCTTGTGATTCCTCTGTATGTCACTCCTATACGAACCTCTCCTTCCCTCTCCACCTCCCAGTAACAGCGGTCAGTCAGACTCTCTCTACACAACACCTGCTCCCAGGTGTCAAATCTCTCTGGATGATCAGGATGCTTCTTCTCCTCATCCCTCGTCACCTTCCTGTTGTCCTCAGACAGAGAGAGTTCACTGTGGGCTGTGTTTGGGTCCAGTGTGAGTTCACACGCATCTGATGGAGAACAAGACATGATTAGTCTGCTGAACTGTTGTTGTTGTTCCTAGAAACTGAGGCCAGACTGTAGTTTGTGTTCTCCTGATGTTCTCAGTCCCTCAGCGTCACCACATGGGCTCTGTGTGTGTGATCAATATATTAGTAGTATCAGGATTATTATGTTCTAATGTCTTACATAACAATAATAATATTATTAACATTAATAATAATGTTAATAATAATAGTAATGATATTAATAATAATAATAATTGGATATTTATTATAATATTAATAATAACAACACTTCTAATAATAATAATAATAATAATAAAGGTAGTATAAATAATGATATTACAATTAATATTTGTATTTATAATGATAAAATAATAATATTCATAATTATAATACATTATAGTAATCATTATTCAAAACATTAGTCACAACAATAAATATGTTTTATTATTCTTCAATGGTCCTTATTTTCACAATAAGGATGATGATAATCATAAGAATAACAGTCGTTGTTAGTAGCTGAAAAATGTCAGCAATGTTCCAATCCACGTGGGCCCCGCCCACATTCCCCACAGCACCGTGCATATAAGGCCACGCCCAGCGGCACTCAGCCTCCCATTTCTTTCAGCAATGCAGGAGATCAGCAGTCCTCAAGAAAAAGGTAAGAAAGGATGAATGACGTGAACCGTTCACTACAACCTTTCTTTTACAGGACCTGGCGGCGCCAGGGCCAAGGGCACCTGCCCGAAGTGCCCGGCAAGGCTCCCCTTGGACGACGAACACACCTTGTGTTTTCGTTGCCAGGGCGCAGACCACGGCAAAGCCGCCGTAAGGGACGCCAGGAGTCGTCTGCTGTTCCATGACCGAAGATGAAGTCTTCGAGAGCTTCTTCCCACCGGCGATCGACTCTGTTGATATCTTCGCTGGTGAAACATCTCGTGCCGGTGAAGACGACGTTGAGGGAGACGAGAGCGACGACGCAGACACTGTCACCGTCGTGGAGGAACCACGCGTCGATCACGACTCTCCGGATGGAGAGTCGTCTCACTTCGATTAGTTTAGACCATCCATGCGGATGTTGTGTCTCGCAAGGCTATCTCTGGTCCTACGGCTATCTCAGTCCTATGCTGTAGAGTGAGGACTGGTGGGGTTTCGCTCGCCGCCAGGTGCCGTCAGGTGTGCTCTATGAGCGACAAGCCACAAGCGGCGCCCTGATAAAATGGCTGTAGAATCCAGAGCTGATGCTGTGGTTTCTCTTCTGGCGGATGGCCCCTCCCCTCCCTTTTGAGGGGGGGCCCCCCTTGGATCACACATGCTGGTTCCCAGGAAGTCGGAGAGAGGTGTACATATTCGATCTCCGCACTGGAAGCAGCACTGGGGCCGCTCAGGCGTCAAGATAAAAATAATTATGATTGCATAATAATAATAATTATAATATTATTATTATTATTATATTATTATAATAATCATAATAATAATAATAATAATAATAATATAATCATAATTATAATAATAATTAATAATTATTATGATTACTGATGGGGGCTGCCCCCCCGGTGGTTCCTCTGAGTCTGCTCTTCTTGCGCTCTCACTGGGTTGGAATCAGGGGCCATGCGCCCTGCTCCTCGCGAGGGACAGGAATATGGTTTTTTGCTGAGAGCTGTTACCATGCGTAACGTTGCCCCTCGCGTAACCTATTGTCCCTCTGCAGTGTCTCAACTGCTCGTCGGGTTAAGAGTGACAAGGTATTCGTACTCTGGTAACGGTTTGTAATATCATTGGAACATCCTGCCATCTCTTTATTGATGATATGCATGTGTCTTTCATACGCGTTGCGTTGATAGACATGTTGCGTGCAATATAATATGCTTGGGAGGGCTTAAAGTCTTCTTGCACCTATGTTGCCGGCCGGCTTGTCACACTAGTTGAGTAATTAGTTTGCGCCGGCAAGCTTTTGATTTGTCGCTTTCTGGCAGAAAACTGATGTATTTTGCATATTTGTAGCGCTGGCAATGCTGCTGTTTTTCTTCCTCCGCCTCACTTGTTGAGTGCATATGTAGGAGGAGCCTTGTTGCTCGCCGCTGGTTGGCTGCTTATTATTAGTTTTCCCGCCCTATTGGGACGGATGTAGGAGGAATATTGCTACTTACCGCCCTTTTTCTATTATGAAATTCAGGCGTGAGTCGAATAGTTCCGGGCTCGCCCTATTATCTGTCCTCTATATTCAAAGGTTTGTTTCATGGCAGAGTTTGTGTTTATATTGGAGATGTGGTGTAAACACTTTAAGTCTTCTTGAGTCCGGTGTGCCCCTGGACTTGGGTCCAGCAGGGGTACATTTATCGGGCTACGCTCGCAGCTTCGCCTTAGCCCATAAGGCGAAGCCTAGACAGCATAGCCTATAAGAATTAGAACCACAGTTATGTTATCATAACTCTAGCTCTATGATTATAGGCATTGCCGTCTGGTTTTCCACCTGCTGCACCCCCATTGCTGAAAGAAATAGCGTGGAGGGTGAGTGTTGCTCGACGTTGGCTTTCATATACACGGTGCCGTGGGGAATGTGGGCGGGGCCACGTGGATTGGAACATTACTGAAAACGCTCACTGCACGCGGTGTGTGCACAGGAGAAGCCTGTAAGGCGAAGCCTAGACAGCTACGCCTATAATCATAGATCTAGAGTTAGCATAACATAACTATCGTTTTATATTTGCTCTGCCCCCTGGCTTCAGTGAGGGGGGGTTTGGACAGCATTTGAACCTCAAACCTGCTCCGTTGTAAACCAAACTGTAAATGTTTTCATTCTTTACAAAAAATGTAACAGACACTTACAGCTCTTTAGAGGTGGTTTCAGCCTCCATCCTCCACCGTGCTCCACCCTGGGGGGAAACAAAGAGAGAGCAGTTGAAACATTCACACTCACTTTGTACACAACATGAGTTACAGCTGCTTTGTGAAACCACTTCATGTAGCAGCTGGTTTCTTATTGGAGACATGGTCACTGAAAGGTGAGCTGTCCACTCCATACCCAAGAGTGTCCAGTATCCAGCGTGGATCCTCCAGTCCAGCAGAGAGCAGCGTAACTCCTGAGTCTCCTGGGTGATTGTAGCTCAGGTCCAGCTCTCTCAGACGGGAAGGGTTGGAGCTCAGAGCTGAGGTCAGAGAAGCACAGCCTTCCTGTGTGACCAGACAGCCAGACAACCCACACACACACACACACACACACACACACACACACACACACACACACACACACACACACACACACACACACACACACACACACACACACACACACACACACACACACACACACACACACACACACACACACACACACAATATATTTTTATTGGCCAATTGCAACAGGTACATTGAAATGCTTACTCCCCATTCCCTCCTGCAGTATACATCTCCAAAACAATACCATACAAATAATATATAGAATAAAAATAAACAAAAAAAGAACAGAAAAATGACTGATAAATGATATTTACATGTGTTGAATGTACAAGTTTTTATTTTTTTTATAAAAATCTTTAAATCAGTTGAATGTCTTCTGATATCCAACCCTGTGCTGTAAGTGTTTGCTCATTGAGTCCAACTGACCTGAGAGTCTCCAGTGTACAGTGTGGACTCCCCAGTCCAGCAGAGAGCAGCTTCACTCCTGAATCCTGCAGGTGGTTGGTACTCAGGTCCAGCTCTCTCAGACTGGAGGAGTTGGAGCTGAGAACTGAGGCCAGAGCTTCACAGCATCTCTCTGACAGAAGACAGCCATTCAGCCTTCACACAACACCAACAGGAACATGTTAGGAACTGGGTTGAAGGAACACAAGTATTTTACTTGTTCAATAATGAACACAAGAGAAGTGTAGTAAATGTAAAAAAATATATCTTTAAACAATAACGTTTTGCTGTCTAATATGTACAAATATTCAGCAAAGATAATCATTTAAGTTCCCTTAAAAAGGCACATTTTAAGGAAAAGGCTGTTAACTTTACATAAACTTTACGAAACAACTCTAAATTCCACCATCAGGGCAACGACATCCTACATATGTTTCGATATATTATATAGATTAGATTAGATTAGATTAGATTAGATTCAAATAAATAGTCATTGTACAGCACAAGTACAGAACAGCGAAAATAATTGAGCATCTAACCAGAGTGCAAATGTTGCAGTAAAGTGCATGGTAATATCATTTACTGTTTAAATGTACAGGTTAAAAGACAGTCTACTAGGAATTAAATAGGATATGAGCATAATAATAGGTATATATATATATATATACACAGGTAATTGAGTATTTAACAGGTAGTGATCAGGGGTATGCAGTTACTGAAAGCAGGATACATATATATAAATGTAAATGTATATATAAGTGAGCATATATAAATGTATGGCATATATAAATGTATAAACTGGAGCAGGGATATGCAGTTATATCAACAGTTGAGATTTAAATATATACGGCAGGTACAGTAAACAGGTATCTTATTAATAAGTATATAAAGTATAGAGATAGTATAGTATAGAGGTAGCTGTTATACCGTTTTTTATTTACAGTTTTTTATTTTCTTTCTTCTTTTTTTTCAGTTAGTCAAGGACATTGGTGGTGATTATTATAGGTGTTGAGCAGAGGTGTGTGGGGGGGGGGGGGGGGTTGGGCAGCAGGGGGGGGGGAGGGCTTGGGTAGCAGGGGGGGGAGGGGTTGGGCAGAGGGGGGGGAGGGGTTGGGCAGCAGGGGGGGGAGGGGTTGGGTAGCAGGGGGGGGGGGGGGTTGGGCAGCAGGGGGGGGGAGGGCTTGGGCAGCTGGGGGGGGAGGGGTTGGGCAGAGGGGGGGGAGGGGTGGGCAGCAGGGGGGGGAGGGGTTGGGTAGCAGGGGGGGGGGGGGGTTGGGCAGCAGGGGGGGGAGGAGGGGTTGGGCAGCTGGGGGGGGGGGTTGGGCAGAGGGGGGGAGGAGGGGTTGGGCAGCAGGGGGAGGAGGGGTTGGGCAGCAGGGGGGGGAGGGGTTGGGCAGAGGGGGGGAGGGGTGGGCAGCAGGGGGGGAGGGGTTGGGCAGAGGGGGGGGAGGGGTTGGGCAGCAGGGGGGAGGAGGGGTTGGGCAGCAGGGGGGAGGAGGGGTTGGGCAGAGGGGGGGGGGGGGGGGGGGGGGGGGGGGGGGGGGGGGGGGGGGGTGGGGGGGGGGGGGGGGGGGGGGGGGGGGGGGGGGGGGGGGGGGGGGGGGGGGGGGGGGGGGGGGGGGGGGGGGGGGGGGGGGGGGGGGGGGGGGGGGGGGGGGGGGGGGGGGGGGGGGGGGGGGGGGGGGGGGGGGGGGGGGGGGGGGGGGGGGGGGGGGGGGGGGGGGGGGGGGGGGGGGGGGGGGGGGGGGGGGGGGGGGGGGGGGGGGGGGGGGGGGGGGGGGGGGGGGGGGGGGGGGGGGGGGGGGGGGGGGGGGGGGGGGGGGGGGGGGGGGGGGGGGGGGGGGGGGGGGGGGGGGGGGGGGGGGGGTGGGGGGGTGGGGGGGGGGGGGGGGGGGGGGGGGGGGGGGGGGGGGGGGGGGGGGGGGGGGGGGGGGGGGGGGGGGGGGGGGGGGGGGGGGGGGGGGGGGGGGGGGGGGGGGGGGGGGGGGGGGGGGGGGGGGGGGGGGGGGGGGGGGGGGGGGGGGGGGGGTGGGGGGGGGGGGGGGGGGGGGGGGGGGGGGGGGGGGGGGGGGGGGGGGGGGGGGGGGGGGGGGTGGGGGGGGGGGGGGGGGGGGGGGGGGGGGGGGGGGGGGGGGGGGGGGGGGGGGGGGGGGGGGGGGGGGGGTGGGGGGGGGGGTGGGGGGTGGGGGGGGGGGGGGGGGGGGGGGTGGGGGGTGGGGGGGGGGCGGGGGTGGGGGGGGGGGGGGGTGGGGGTGGGGTGGGGGGGGGGGGGGTGGGGGGGGGGGGGGGTGGGTGGTGGGGGGGGGGGGGGGGGGGGGGGGGGGGGGGGGGGGGGAGGGGGGGGGGGGGGGGGGGGGCAGAGGGGGGGAGGGGTTGAGGCAGCAGGGGGGGAGCGGTTGGCAGAGGGGGGGGAGGGGTTGGCAGCAGGGGGGAGGAGGGGTTGGGCAGCAGGGGGAGGAGGGGTGGGCAGAGGGGGGGAGGGTCTTGGGCAGCAGGGGGGAGGAGGGGCTGGGCAGCAGGGGGGGGAGGGGTTGGGAGCAGGGGGGGGAGGGGCTGGGCAGCAGGGGGGTGGGGTCTGTCTTGGTGGCCAGGAGTTTCAGGGAGATGACAGCTGAGGGGAAGGAAGCTGTTCCTAAGCCTGCTGAACTTGGAACAGAGGTTTCTATAGCGCCTCCCGGAGGGAGGAGGGCCAACAGTCCATGGTTGGGGTGAGAGGAGTCATCCACTATTTGTTGTGCCTTCCTCAGACACCGTTTGTGGTGGGTAGTGTTTATTGCAGGGAGAGGTAATCCACCATATATAGAATAAGTTATTCCTGCTGAAAATGTATTATTAACTAACTAAGAATTGAAACATACACCGTATATTATGACAGCAACAATATCTTAAAAATTCTTACGTTATTCCTATGAAAATTAATTATTTAGGGGTCTGAATTTGTACTTTTATCGCAAGAACCACAAAAAAGTGGTGGAGTGGCTTTAATCTCAAGTTTGAAACTCTCCATGAAGCAGAACAATAACTATGCTTTTTTCATCCTTTGAAGTACTTGCTTTCTGCTCCTCAGTGCCTACTAAAGAAGAAAGGACAGTAGATTTATGTTTCTTAGCTATAGTCTACCGCCCACCGGGCCCGTACACACGTTTTGAGTTTGTGGCTGACCTTGTAACATATTCTGAGTGTTTTGCTTGTTGGTGATTTTACCATTCATGTGAATAACCCGTCTGATCCTCTCGTGGTTTTTCTTTCTATTATAGTTATTTTATATTAGCTGTTTTCTTTCTATTATAGTTATTTTAATTTAGCGTTTTCTTTCTATTACAGCTTGTCCAGCACCCTACCTACAACGGTGGAAACACGCTGGATCTCGTCTTGGCCCGTGATGTTGATATCTCAGACCTGCCGCTACCGTACACCTCAGCTTTATCCGACCACTTCCTGCTTACTTTCCAGGTGGTGGTATCTTGCCCCCGCGATGAGTGCCAGGATACCTATAGCTGCCGTCACATCACCCCTGCAACTACTGCATCCATGGCAGTGACTGCAAGTTACCTTTCTCACTCCTCTCACTGACTTTCGGTGCTCTGTAGGTAGTCTTACCGGAGACTTTAACACTGCCTTATCTGCAG